>CM016566.1:21789905-22032545 GCA_003412495.2 Echium plantagineum | reverse complement strand
TGAAGATGCATAACATACACGTTAACGCATAACATGGAAGTCGACCGACATGACAGGTGTTGAACAAGACAGAAAGTATCATATACTGACCAACTCAATTGTCCGAGTAGTTAGTAGAGGCCGCTGAGGATACACCAAAAGGTAGATTAACGTGTCCATCCGACACAACTGCAAAATCAACAAGTCCAAGTAAAATAAATAACTGATCTACGAGGAGATGATGTAAACTGATGAATAACTTAAAAACCAAAAATAATTAATTATACATAGCTCCCTGACCACCTATCACACATTTAGTAACAACCACCCATTAAGAGCTGCTAAACTAGCAATTATAAAATATCTAATATGAGAACTAGCAAGAGAAAAAGAAAAGGATGGGTGAAAACTTAACTCTATACGTGACAGAAGCAACGGTTGCAATTTAAAGTTAGGGTCAGAAAATGAAGCAACATTAGAAGTCTTGAAACATAGTTTCACATCTACCTGGTTATATGCAATATGACCCATCGCTTGCTTTCCCATTGCACACTAAGAGAAACATTCAATTTAAAAAAAAAAACTGTTAATAAAGATAGACATATGGTCTTCAATTCAAATCGTGTTGAGAGATTTTACAGACCTGATAGGTATTCCTAGGTGATTGATTATGATGAGGATACGGAATCAGGCCAGCACAATAACCCAGTATAGTAAGAGGTTCAATTTCAATATGGGTTGTTTCATGAGTAGCATCTTTTTCGTATAATGCTATCTAAAGAATAAAATAGTGTTAAACAAAGTACACACCAAGCCAATCTTTAAATAAGAACGTAAACAGAGGGAACCCTACGGGTTAAGTACAAACCAATGCGTTGTTCTCTTCATTAACATCTAGATACTCTATCAAACCTTCTGCTAAAAAACTGTCAAATGTGCGGACTCCATCCTTCACGAGAATATAGAGTGAAATTAATCACTCATATTTACAAAAATAACTTGATAGAACTAATCTTAATATCGTTAGGTGTTACCTTCAATTCCCTCATATGGTCTTCCTTGATTCTGGAAATACCCTCATCAGCAATCACAAGAGGACGGCAAACACGTCCACCGTCAGATGCAATGTACACACAACGCTGCCAAGGACTTAGAACATTAATTCACAAAAAAATATAACAGAGTAAATCATAATTTCTTAGATTAACTTCATATGGCACAACCATATGATATGGTCATCAAATATCTGGAATTGACTACTACAGACAGAAATTATGAATCCAAATGCTATTCAGAATGTAGCATACAAATTTTTTACCTAAAAATTCCTCATAAGACACAGGGAAAAAGGTAAACTCAGTTTGCGTCACTTGATTTATATTCTGAATAACCATGCTACACAATTATTCATATTATATAACCAGCATAAGGTTTCCAGTAGGGGTGTGCATCAAATCCGAACCGAACCGACCCAAACCAAACCGAAAATAACTGAAATTTTTAGAACCGATCAGAACCATACCGAATTCAGTTAGTTAGAGAGCCGATTGGAACCGAACCGATGCCTAATATTTTTTTAAAAAATAGGTTCGGTAGACTATAATTGCCAAGAGGATTTAAACAACAATATTATTTAATTTAAACTAGGGCCAAAAAATAATCATATTAACTAAAAATGATAGAGCCAAAAATAGCCCAAAACCGAGAATGGAACGAACCGATTAGGTTCTTCCTTCTGGAGGACCGACAAAATAGGTTCGGTTTGAATATTGGCTCAAAACTGAATCGAACCGACTTCTTGCTAAATCTCACAGAAATAGTATGATGTGTGAGCTTCAACAGGAATATGAAAGAAAGCCAAAGAGCACCCTTTTCAGCAGCCATGTTTCCAAGTGAAAACAATCAGATCATTGTAAAATCATTAGTTTTTGGTTCTTACAGATGACAAAAGGAAGGTCTTGATCAAACTTATTACGGCTAGCTGCTATAGAGACCACATTTCAGTAACCATGAGTTTAAGGTGTGAAACAAGCTTATAAATCAAACTAAGAATTAAAAAAAAATGTATGCCACTTCAAATTTTATAGAAGAAAACAAGAATTGGGTGAAATGTCAGAACACAAATGCTTACCTGCTTTTCATTCACAAAAATGCTCACAAAATTGTTAATTTTTCCAGCTCTTCGCAGATTTCTCATTACATTTGCAAACCGCTGTATACAAAATGATAAAGGTCAATTGAGAAGATAACAAGCAGGGTCCCTTCAAACCCAGGGAAGAATTTAAAAAGTTTTCTTTATTTTTAAAAAAATCCATAAAATAAAAATCCCCTGGCCTTCCAAATATTAAAATCAATAATATGTTACTATAAAAGTTTGCACATACACGAGGCTTCCGATGCTTTCCAAGTATTAGCCCATTTAACATAACCAGAAACGAGTTTGGCATATGCAGTTCCTCACCAGAGAGTAGTTCCAAGTCTTCGACACCCAAACAGTAACACTATTACATTGAATATGAAGGTATTCAGACAGGTCAGGACAGATAAGAAAATTAGAAATTGCAATAATAGATCCTTTAATATGATTAAATTGAGGGAAAAGGCATTCACATTTTATGTTGTAACCAAAGTACAGAAGGCAGAAACACTACCACCCAAAGAATTACAAGAAAAATACCAGAGCTCAAAGATGAATCTAAAATTTTTAAGGCTTCATCCTAAATTTAGAGAAAACGTCATTGAAGCTTGCATTCAATCATCTCTATATAGTTTCTATATAAAAATTTCTGGTATCGAGTTCAATTAAAAAACAAGAAACATAGAAGTGCTTGCCGTTGAAGATCCAAGAAGATATTTGATCTCTCCAAACTATTGGCACGAAACTACAATCTTCATCTACTCTATCCATCCCATAATCAACAAATTAAGCAATTTTCAAACATGTTTCTCACAACTTATATTCCCTCCTCTTCTCTCCTCACATTTGGTCAAGATAAAAATATATTTTGGGATTTCCCAAAAGCAAAAAGCTCCGTTTGATAATGGGATGGAGAGAGTATTTCTTACTGACTTAAGAATTTAAGACATTTAGTTCTGCATGTAGCTTTCTGTATGAACACACCAGAATCGAGTTCTATTTAACTATTTAAGAGTGCAACTGGAATAGCAGCAAAAAGTCTCCCAAAGACTTCAAACAACCACCAGGTTAGCATGCATGGACTAACAACTAAAAGATGTTACATCTTAACCAATAAGGCAATAACTAGCAAATTATAACAATACCAGAGAAGTGATAGGGCCTTCATCTTGATCAGTTGTAACATGTGTCAACAGAGCTAAATTTTTAACCAGGCCGCAAGCTTCACCTTCCGGGGTGTCACAGGGGCAAAGCATACCCCACTGTAAAGAAAATGGTTAGTTAGAGAGTTCGGATCATATGGCAACGTAGAGGACTTGAGAAGATCCCAAGATTAAAAAAAAAATCACCTGACTCGGCTGCAAAGCTCTTGGTCCGCTAACTTTTCTCGACTTTTCAAATTGTGGTGTTATCTTTGTCATAAAACCCAATGCCTGAATGTATGATAGCCTACCGACAAGCTATAACAAGAAGGTTTAGTTGTAGTGATAGTTTTTAGTAAGATTCAGTTAGAACAGGAAAATAGGAACCTGGGTCATGCCCTTCCTCTCCATCCTGAATCGCTCTAATTTAAAATTACCGGTAGAGAGAGTTCTCTCTAAGCCCGTACTTATACTATCCCTTGTTATGAACTGAAAATGAGCATAGAGTAACTAATGTCAAAACATATGCATTGATCTGGAAGCACATAGCTCAAGTGCTCAATAGACGAGAAGATTCCACAATATAGCTAGTTAACATGTTATTTTACCAAAACAAATGCTCCCGCCATCTTAAGAAAATCATCTAGTTTTATTTTCGTACGTCAAAATTAACAAAGTTCGTAACCTCAATTGATACACATGATATTGATTTGAATCAAAAGTGTCATGTTAACAGTAAAGTCAAATATGCTTTTGATATATTTTTCACCAACTATTATACAACAAATATAAAAATAATTGAGATCAAATTTGAAGAGTCAGTTTCCAGAGTAGTGAACAGACAGCACAAACCAAAATAGAGAACGATCTCCTTCAAGATTTTCTCCTTTGTTAGGAAGAACTATCACTTAAAATGGGTCTTCTCTAACAATAAGGATAGTCAACTCTATGCAATAAGAGACTCAGCACGCTACTTAACTATAGAGAACATACTCAAATTCCACATGCCCAATACCACTTCAGGGGGGGGGTTAGGATTCCCACTTCACCCACGATGAATTTGACCCAAGATGAAGTGCAAAAAGTATCTATTCACTACAAGTCTAGGTATATATTCCATTATATACAATAGCCAGAGAATGTAACATACTAAACTCCATATTGATATGGACGCTGATATCTCATCAAAAAACTATTTTCAGCTACTTTTGAACACTTCAGCATATAGATAAAGATAATAATGACATATATTGCATCAGTATAAAAGAATATTAGAACAAATATGCATGTGTATGTGTGGTGCCCACATCATGATAAAGAGCCTAATACAACACAAACTAATGAAAACCTGAACAATGTCTAATCGGCTCGATCGACTTGGTTTGCTCATGATGATATCAATAGTCTTCCTGACTTCATCATTCATTGTCTTGAACAAATCCTATATACAAACTCCAGGTTAGAACACATTATTAATCAAAACTGAAAATAAGCATTTTCATGAAACTCTAGAGCAGATGCTGAATATCAATATCACCTCAAATAGTAAGGACAGGAGTTGCCCAGAGACCTCCAATCTTTTATTCCCTACATAGTCCTACAACATAGTATAGGTTTAAGAAAGTCGCTACAAAGATACAATTAGCTAGGTTTAATAGGTTATCAGGAAGAGGCCTTCAGCAAATGATCAAAATATCCGTAACACTGAACATGTAAGTATTTCTTGCACCCATTGAAAAGAAAAACCACCAAAATTAAACCAAGGATATAATAACCAGTGGGAGGACAACTGATAGGTGTCGTATCTTTAGCACAATTTTGAATAGATGCAGTTATTTCACATTTTTTAGGTGACATTTCACATTTTTTAGGTGACAGCAAGTCAGATTACAAGGGTTTCAAGTGTTCAGGTTTCGTCGGAGTTGAATAAGAGAAAAAAGGAAGCAACAAATTGCACAGGAAAATAAAACCACGATCTGACAGTCGGCTAAATATTAACTGTATATAGGGCACTGGTCTGCAGGTACCACAACCCCTAAGCATTCCAGTAATCTAGTTATACCTTGTCATCCATTGTATCCTTGCTAAGTATTGCTTCCATCATACGTCGCATCATTACAGCTACATATATGCATTTTGCACGAAAATTGTTCTGACGCACCTAAAAAACAGGAGTATGAGGAAGAGTTTCATTAAATAGCACTTCGCACCATGAATATGGAACAGAACTTACTGGAACGTTGGCAATAAAAATGTCTCGAAGAATGCCCATTGCTCTTCCTTCCTGCATACAATTTGTGATGTTTTTTAACCTTTTGATCTCATGGTATAAATTAAGATTATGAAAAGAGATCTTATAAAGAAAGTACACTAACCCTTTGATTATGGAAAGTTGAATAAGTCGACTTTCTTAACTGTATGACAGACAAAATAAATAAATAAATCAATAATAGCCCACAGATACAGTTATGAGGTAACTGAGACTTCTAATGAAGATGGTCAAGATACTTCATCACATATAGCTAGGTTAAAAAGCGGGGGAAACGGGAAAAGCTGACCAAAATGGGATGTTTAAACATCAATGCAATAGAGTATTTATTATGAGAAGACGTAAGAAGATAATAATGAGTCTTCGCAATATTATGAATTTTTAAGTGATAAGAATCGCAAACAAAAGCCAAATATAAATATGTAGAAAGGAAAAGGGGAAGAGAACCTCTTTCTCGAGGAACTCTACTGCTTCATGTTGCGTATATACACCTTTACTGGCACATTCCTGAAGAAAAAAATTGCCTTAATTGGATCACGATATCATCATAGAAGGAAGAGGATGTCATGATATACATTCCAAAATGTTAACTTCTATTTAACAGATTGACTAAAGACACTGAACCCAAACGACAAGTGAAGTGAACAATTGTTATCGAGTCAATCATAAGAATACTGCAGCATACATAATGAATTTATCAATCTCTAGAAAATTATATTGCAGTGACGCATATCCACACATTTGCATCACCAGCCAAAGGTAGTCTGTATACAATATGAAGACCTACAAACACACTTTACGAAACAGCAATGAGTGTTGTCAAGACCAGGGTGTGGGAAGTGAGGGAGGCATTAGGTGCATTTATATATAAATTACGATCTACAACAAAAACAGGATATCTTTGTAGTCTATTAACAAGCACATACAAGCACTTCGTAACATAAATAAAGTAAATCAAGTATGAGTTACACTTTACCATCACATACATAGTACATAGCACAAATTATGAGCAGCAACAAATCAAAAATGGTAAGAAATATTTGAATTGAAGAGAAATAACAAACAATAACAATCGCTGCTGATAAAATTACAAATGCATAGAATCTAAAATGAAGTATTCCTTCTGTGCTCTTTGGACAATATCTCGTGGCGATAGTAAAAAGTAGAACAACATCGGTTTCTCAAGCGTGTTGCAAGATTCACATACTTCCCTTCAATATTCATCGTGACAAACTATCTCTCGCAAAGTGGAAACAACCTACTTACAGTCTGCATGCCCCAACATCTCCAAGAGGGTCCCTGTCTAAGAGCGGCGGCGAGGAGGTACTCAAATGGCAACACAACAATACTTAGTGTTAACCAGACATCTCTAGTCCAACAAGGCAATAACTCCGAATTGGCATATTCTAGAGACAATGTCCAACAAAATGACAGCTTATGGCATAAAGTAAAACACTATTCCAACAAAGAAAGCTATAGCAGATATTCTGATGCACATCAATTTTAATTATGAAGTACTTTACCTCAATTGAAGGTAAAATTAGTGCTCCATAGCGAGGATCTCTTCCAAGCATCTGAACAACCTCTTGATCACTCTCCATACCCATAGCTTTCATAACTACCATTATGGGGACCTGGATAAAAATTGGTAGTAATACTTAATGAAATCATCGAAGATGCATAAGTGCAAGAAAGAGAAGGAAAGTAAGAGTAACCTTGCTCTTGAATGAACTTAGCTGCAGATATATCTTCTCTTTCTCCATTCTTACGATTGTCTTAGATTTAGTTGCCTCAGTGCTACTAGTAACAGATGCTTGCACACTGAAAGCAGGAAATTTAATTGTAAATTGAAGCAATGAACGGTTACATCATTACCAGAAGTCACATAAGATCAAATACTCCATCCAAGTCATTTTAACTGACCCTTTCGTTTCTTGTCACAGCTTTGACCATAAATTGTTTTTTTACTCACTAATCTAATAGATAGTAAATTTATATAATTGGAATTTGTTATAAAAAATATATTTATTGTTTTTTATTCTTATAATTCTTTTAGTATAATATAATTAAATCACTGTGACCCTTGTGAAAGTTAAAGACAAATTGAGGAAGACCTGTTTGAGATGATACGGCCATATAAGAAGACATCAAAAAGTACAGCAGTCAAAAGAAGAATTGAAGAAAGTCTATATCAAAGGACCTAAAGTTCATGGGCTTAAGAGAATGGCTGAAAAAACATAGGGTGGATTCGAGACATATTTCATGTAGCCAATTCCACGTAGTAGGTTAAGGCTTTGGGTTGTACTTTCCATGTTTTATGGGGCCAAAGATGTAATATTCTCCCACTCGTAAATACAATGAGTATGCACCAAAATGGCTCTTTAGTCTTGCACTACTTAAGTTTCTCATCTATCTGAAATAATATATAGTCAATTTGAGAACCTATATCACATAAAGTGTACTACGTAACAACTCACCATTTACGTAAGCTTTATATTCTTATATCATCAAGAAAATGAATGATAAGGAAGACCACCAGCCAAGGAAGAAGAATATCATGGACCTTTAAATCTTTTAGGTTTTTCAAATTTTTAGTTTTAGCCCGCCTATTAAATGTAGCGAAAAGATCCGACACGCTTACAAGAGACCATTTGGTACATCTAAGCACATCAACAAAGGAAGAGTGCAATGGGATAGCTGAGCTGCATTTAATCATGTGAGAAAGGAAACACTCTTGAACTACTCAATCAGATTTTTTAAGTCCAACAACAAGATCATGTCCACGTATTATAATATACTACTCCAGTTTTTTATTTCCTCTCAAAGTACTCTCGTTCTATCTAAGGGAAAGGTGAGCAGAAAACAAAAAGATTTCTCATAGATACGGTTAAATGGTGAAAAATTGAATTAAGCAAAGACATCTCACCAGCCTTTCTGATCTGTATCAATAATAATTCGGTTCTTGGAAAGTTGTTCTTGCATTAAAATCACCTGAAAAGACATGCTGGATTGATCAAATATTAAAGAACATAGTTGTACCAACACAGACAAGCGCCAATAAGTAATATGTTTACTCAATAATGCGAATAATATCCAGAACTTGTCCATTAATTCGTAAAAAGAGGATTCTAAAATATTAAAATTCTCCCTCGAGTAAGTACGACAATGGAAAACAGATCAAAATAAGGTCGTACAAAACCATGAAACAGATTATACAAGCATAGATGAAGAAAACGGAGTATTAATATACTTATCTAATTGTAATGCACAACATGTTCAAATTGTTACATGAAGAAAAGATTAATAATCATAGTTATTTTCTTCGCTAAAGATCAATCTGTGAAGTGCTCACTAGTACCCAAAAAGTGTATTATTTCCAAGAAGTTCTTTAGCTCTAGGTTCAACAAAGTTTTGCCTACTGCAGAACACTGTTAAATAGTAGAGCTTCTGGTTAGTAACAATAACCAGGGGAGCAAACATCTGACTTCACAAGCTTCTTAATTATAACGCTAATAGGATATATAATAAAGTTATAGCTTGATCAAAATGATACTTGTTACTGATCCTTTGAGAAGACTACAGATACAAACACATATATATACAGTAGAACAGAACAGCAAATGATGAAAAACGTAGAACCTTCTCTGTGCCTTTGATGATGAAATATCCTCCAGGATCTAAAGGGCATTCACCTTAATCAAATAAAAGAAAATGCACTCAAAAAACGGCCCTAGTCCTAAACAAAAAATATAGACATTGTATCCATTTCATTAAGCAAATTACCAAGTCTTGCTAGCTCTTCTTCATCCTTCCCGTACAATACACAACGAGAACTTCTCAACATGATTGGCATTCTACCAATGGTAACATTACTCTAAAAACAAATATACACAATTTAATTAAGATGCAAGTCAAACGATTTAAGAATATTGGTAAAGTACGTAATGGTATAAAAACATCAGTTCGAACATGCAAGAAATTGGCTCATGTCAACTAAAATACTTGGAAATAACGGTGATTGTTCGTATATGAAGAGATCTCTACACGTAGAGAACGTTTGGTAACAAATAAGGAAATATATTCAAAAGTCACCAATTTTCTTTAGTTTTTAATTACCCAACTTCAATGAGTAAACCAACATTCATAACCTTTTAGAAAGTAATTAAAGCATGAGTAAGACTTAAGATCAAAAGTCAGGAGCATAACAATATATTTCCAGATGTATGTTGTAATGTAATGATAAAAAGGATTTAAAAGATACAGAAAAGAAACCTGATATGTAATGGGACAGTGAACTGAATACAAGTTACTAACCTGATTAAAAATCTGAGTATTATTTGTATATAATTAACAAGCTATTTATTAAGATCCGTGTCACTTTGTCTATGAGCAATAAACATGCACTCTGTTTTCCACTCTAGTGTTGTATAAAGTTAAATCTAGTTGTTTAGTATGATTATTTGTAGCAATCTTTTCCGAAGCAGAAAGCCTTTTGTGTGGTTTAACTTGATGATTTGACGAGAACCAACAAAGAAACAGGAAAAGATCGTAAAGATTATTTTACATTCATTAATGATTTTACATGTAATGCTCATTTTTACTATAACTGTATTTTATTTGCAAATCATAAATATCATACTGAAACAACACAACATACCTTTGCTTGCTGGACGTATTGTCCATTTTGACCCATAATCCCATTGCAGTATCTTACATCAACTTTTATGGGAGCAGAATAACTGAAGCATGAGATGCAATTAAAAACAAAAAGTTAGAAGCTGACTGTAAGACATGTCAGAGACGAGATAAGCACATGACAAATAAAAAACTAAGTTCAATACATCAGAATCTCAACTCAATTTCCCACAAGGAAATTGAAGCTAAGTTTGTAGAAGGTGATGCCCATTTGAACTCTAAGAAAGACAAACAATATTATTCATTCACTTATAGTAATTCAATTCCTCTTACACGTGTAGTAATCAAAGCATTTTTAATTTAAACATACGTTACATCAGAAAGCCGGCAATTGTGCGGAGTAATTGGGACAGACACAGCATTAATAATTGTTGATGGTTCATCAATGCGAACGTCAGTATATCTGCAACAACAATACAGCAAAAACAAGAATAGTGTCCAGTAAAATGGAGGAACTTAATGAGTAAGACTTCCTATTGCAACACTATTAATGATCTCACTTGAGCCAAATGTTTTCATTCAGACTGGATTTGATGGTACTGTTAGCCGCCACAATTTTTCTTATTCCGGTTCCAATGAAGTAGTTAAATGAATCCAAATGTTGTCTCACCAGTCCCCTAGCCTAAAATTTGAAGAAATCCAACACTGTAAGTAATCTGAAGATATTATGCTCATTTGATAAAAAATTTCAATCTGCTATCCATATTTAAGAAAATCTGAGGAAATGGCACTTACTCAAGTTCTACAAAAACAAGTTATCAAAAGAATAGCAAAAATGTTGTGCTCATAGAATTGAGTTTCTAGTATGTATAGATTAACCACCTTTTTGTTGATCTTATAACAGAGTTCCGTTCGTAGGTTCGACTATATTTTTGGCTGAATTTCTTAGACCTCCTGAACTATGCAAACCTTATCATTTCAGCCACTATACTTCATTATTTTTCACATCAGAAAGACAGTAACTATATTTCCTCATTTTTTTCTAAATCATGGTTATACTTCCCTTTTTCAATTAGCCCCGTGAAAAGTCATTTTTCACCAAAAAAAAAACAACTGGAATTCATTTAACACAAAAGGCAAATATGGAATTCTAAGAGAATCAGATCTTAGAAAGTCCAGCCCTGGAATCTGAACTGCACATGGTAGATTTATTGAGAAAATGGGAGGAACTTGGGTAATTCAAAGAGTGAGGGGGTGAAAAATTGGTTCCTTGGACCCTGATTTCTCCACCAAAATTGACAACAGTGATGTTAGAGCAAGGGGGGAGGTGAACTATTAATGTGATGGTGGGATGTTGTTGGAGTTGGACATTATAGCAGCAATATTTCTCCTCCGAAATTGTGCTCTTCTTTTTCAATATTGATTTCAATTAAATCAAATTAATGAGGGGAGTATTGAGCTCTGTTTCTGCAACAATGAATATGATGAACTTAACTTCACAAGTTGCTTTTCAGTACGTTATTACTTAAGCTCTTAACACAACAATGGCCAGCTTCTCTTGCCAATACTACAATCTAATTTAAATTTTAGTAAGTCTTCAATATAAATATAGTTTGATTTATATTTAAATCAAATAAAACTTATTTTTCTATCATCCATTTCAAAATATTTGGTGAATTGATATTCAAGAGCTTTGATCTTTCTTGTCAGATACTTGTAAAGTTTTTCATGATATCAAATCCTTCCAAAAAATCCTGCAACTCTAAGAAATGTCTGACACCATCAAAATACCACAAACAATTTAATTCAAATTGATGAAGCATATAAAGATCGCAAAAAAACATAAAGCAACTTACAACAGCCAAAAACTGAGACCCAAATAATATTGTTCAATAATATACAAATCTCAACAAAAACAATAAGAAATAACTGCAATTATAGGCTAGCTATTGGTGAAGGGGAAACAACCTCCTAAGAAACAGTAAATCACCATGTTACAGTAACTCTTTCTACTATAAATCTTGCAGACAATATTTGTTGTTCTGCTTATCAAGAACACCAACTCAATTTGAAACATACGAAGATTTACTTTTGTTCTGCTTATCAAGAACACCAACTCAATTTGAAACATATGAAGATTTACTTTGTCAAATCATATTTAGATCGCCTTACATTCTGAGGGGCGGACAATTATATTGTTGCAAAACGAGCCAATTCTAGAATTTAGTCAAACATTTCCATCTGACGAAATTAACAGAACTTGTTTCTACAGAACTTCACATATTAGGCTAATGAAGCTGCCACAGAAATCATAGGTAAGTTCTGTAATATACATGCCACACATAATTTGCATATAACATGATATACTCATATCCAGAGTTTCAGACAAAGAAAATGGTCTCATGAACCAAAAACCACAGAACGACGACACTTAATATTCGAACCACACACATCATAAGACACCACCTATATCCAATTGAAGCTTGATCACAATAATTACCTTATCTACTCTACTCAACCAACCTCAGAACAATTGCCTTCAAGAAATAACTCTACTATGTCAATTCACATACAAAATTTGCAGAATACTAACTGAACTCAAATTTGATTAGTAGATAAATAATTTCCAACCATTATAGTACAACTTAAAAATCACTAAATTCAAAGTTACTACCATTTAAACACACACTCACAGCTAAATATTACTAACTGAATCGCAAAACTTGATTACGAAAAAATAGCATTTACAGCAATCTATGTATAACTTGAAAGCACAAAAATACAAAATTCATTACATATAAACACACACAGCTAACGAGATAACAATAACCGGATGAGAATTCGATTATAAAATATACATCATCAACAGTATAAGTGCAACTTAAAAATCGTAACTATCAACAAAAACAATAGATCAGAGGGGTAATAAATTTTGATTGAAGAAAATGAAAGAAGGAAAAAAACTCAGAAAATCAATTTCAAGCAAGCATTCAGAGTGTAATAAAAAGTTACATGATGTTAGCTAAGTAAACAGTACAGAACTGGCAGAACACATGCAAAAACATAAAAGTAGGAATAATACAGAAATAAACAAATCAAAAGGACCTTCAGATATTCGGGTATGAGCTGAAATTTGTCAACCGTACTCTTGACCGGCGCAGAGAGAAACTGCTTATCGATTTCAATCCTGGAAGCCATGTAAATTTCACTAGTAATCAATGTACAAAAATAACATGTATGTCTGCAATCGGTTAAGAAAATTACATTTTTTCAAGTTTGGCATGAGTCGAATTGAATTCCTCATCAACACCCATCGTCTCACAGTCTGAAACCAATGCAAAAGCAGATCATTAACATTAAAGCTTTAAAACAATGAGAAGCTTCATGACAACTAAGATTGAGTATAATAGCTAAATTATCAATCATTTCATCAAAACGAATATTTTACACAAAACAATTGCGTAGTGTTTGGAAATTACTCTATGTTTTCTCTTTAGTAGTATATCACATTTCACTTTCATACTCAAATTACTATCTCCACCTCTAAAAGATTGTCCAATTTGTTACTGTCAAACCTATCTACTACTTCACAATAAAAAGACGCGTAGATAGTGTAATGCGTCATTTTGATTTATTTCACTATTTCTACGATTCCGAGAATATAAAATCATTGACTGTGTAGTACCAGAAGCTTAAAAATTACTATATGTTGATATATTTACACCAGCCCATTTCAATTTTGCCATGGCAACCAGTGAAATTTGGAAACGTTAAAGTTAAACTGTTCTTATTTAGTCGAAAAATTAAACAAATTAAACCTGGTGGCTGCTTGTTGCTCGCTGCTCGGATTCTCAAACAACAGAGGGTTTCAGTCCTTAAAATATCATAATTGTCTGAGAAGGAGAACTCACAAGCTTTTATAGCCTACTGGACGGCCTGGGGCTGGGCTAGATGCATTAAACCAACTTGTTTACCTAAAAAAAAAAGGCTAACTTATGAATAAATTACTTTATTTTTTTTGTGAAATTGTCCAAAACTTTATTACTTGGAAAATTCTCATTTATACCCTTAATGAAAAATTACGAGATGAGGCAACTAATCTAAAATAATTATTCACGAGGCAGACTGATATAAAATAATTGTTCATGATGCAAACTAATCTAAAATAATTGTTCTTTTCACAAACTTCAATATTGATTCAAGATTTCTAACTAATTGTTATCCCTCCAATTCTTTTTTTATGTCGTTTGAGTAAAGGGGACAATATTCAATTTAAATGTCGTTTGACCAATTTCAAGTACAAGTTAGTACATGGTTTTCCATTTTACCCTCCTCTCAGTACAATTACACATCTCATCAAATATCCCACCTCAATCTTACTTTTTTCATTACCCAAAAGCCATATACAAGAAGCCATTTACTACATACTTATCTTCATCATTTTAGTATTCTTACCAGTGTTCTTTACAAGTACGACTTTCACTCTTGTAAAAATTACTCCAGAAGTATGTAGCTGCAAAACTAGAAAAAAAATATAGCAATATTAGAAGTTTTGATGTTACGAACAATGATCAAGAACTTAAAAATCTAAAAAATCATGGTGAATGAAGATTCTTTATACTTAGAGTTTGACCTAAACAAACCTTGTCCACATGATTTACCTTAGAAGTCATCGTAAATTCGAGAGTGAAGATGAACAACTAGAAGACACCAACTTGGCCACCATTGACGGAAGCCCCAAAAGAAAGCAAAATAAGCAACGCATTTGTCAGAATTATGAAGCAGAGAGGTTACCTAGTGAGTCCTCTATATTAATTCTATTGAGTATTTTAATCAATTTATTCAGTTTTGTATATTTACTTAAATCATCGTCACCAACATTATAATTCGATTTTGGTGGTAGCGTTGAAACAAAAATGTGAAGGAAAATCGAAATTGATCGTGCATTTGAAGCTGTATATAAGGTAATTATCAATTTACATGTGTATGTATTAATTGGAGAACATATATTTAATTTTTGTGTGCTTGTTAATGTTTCATGTCTTAAATAACAGGATGAAGATAAGTATAAAGTGGTATTACGTCGAAGGATTGATTTAAATAAGCTTCCTATTGACATTGGCTCCATTGATTCAGATTTGAACAAAGAAATGGTCATCGTGGACATGATCAAGGTTTTATTACCTAAATACTTTTAGGTAGGAGCTAGTGTAGTTGGTGTGTTATCGATTAAGATCTTTTGTGAGACCCAAGTTATGTAATAGTAGTTGGTTCTCAATCTATGAAGATGATTCTCATTCTATGATTATACATTTTAATCTTTTGTAAGATCTGCGCTTCTATGTCTGTTTTGATGTACTTGGTCTTAAATCTTAAAAATGTTTGTCTTTTGAAATGATGGTTAGTTTTTTATGATAATTTGAGTGATGTTGGTATGATGAAGATTCTTGGCAATATATTTGATAAATGAAGAGTTTAAATTGTTATGAGATGAATTGTGGTTAGCCTTTGCTGGCAGTAAAAAAATATGTACAAAATGAGATGAATTGTGAATGTAATTGCTATAATTATAGTATTTTGTTGTAATCTCAATGAAAGTGCAGAGAAATAGAAGTAGCGAAAAAAGATGGAAAAGTTACTGATGTTTTCTATTGTCTAAAACTCTAGAAGGCACATGCATTTCAACAGCCCCTGGTTCTGGTTTTGATCAAGAACATAGCTTCAAGAAGTGGCTGCCCGAGTAATATTGTCGTAATGAATAGAAGGGATTCAGCCTTGAGTCAATACTTTGGGTTTCTAGGTGTTACTTTGAGTAGTTAGCTTTTCATCCTCTGTTAATCACATAAATCATAGACATCGATCACATATTTCACAGTGGTTGCGTACAACAATCTTGCTTGATAGTTTGATGAATTACAATCTTACCTGCTAGTTTGATCACACATCGATCACAAGTTACTGTGGGGACATTAAACACAATAGTAAAAACCAAGAAAACACCACAATTAAACAAGTAAACTTAGGATATTGACTTTTGTCTAAAATTATCTTTCATAAACCTAAAACCAAGAAAACACAGTAGTAAATATGACAACAACTTAGCATCAACTATAGGAATACTTAATGCAAAATGCACAAGAAGCTCTTTCACCCCTTCATCAAAATCACTACAACAAATCACCCCTCTTCTGCCCATGCAAAATCTCTCAAAGGAATATTACCAATGAAACATTACTGCAATATATACTCACCTTAAGCCATAATGGAACACTGGTGCAATATCTAATAGCCATAATGGAACACTGGTGCAATATCTAATAACCAGTGAAGCAGAACAAAACCAAAATAACTATAAAGTTCCTTACATTTAGCCACGACAACTTCAGTTCACTTAACAATAGAGTGACTATAAACTTTACCAAAACATGGTACATATGAAGGTGCCATTTAGCTTTTTCCTCTATCAAAGAGCTACTCTAAACAAACAAAAAAAAAGCTTCTGCATCTCCACCTTCTTAAAAGCATATTCCTCAATTGCAAGACACCAGTTCATCAAGAGAATAGAAAATTCTTGACCGTTTCAACTAGAGTCGCTTCAACCGATATTTGTAAAGGAAGAAGTCATTCTCTTTCTAGTCGCCCTTTCGCAATATGTGGTATTTTATATCGAAATCCAAAGTTCATGGACAAAATTGACTAGATGATCAAAGTTTAGGGGCCTGAGATAATTTTGTAAAAGTTAAAAACTACTTCAAGACTAGAGTGAAGTCACTATTTTTTCCTCGACCAAAACTTCTCTGACTATTAAGCTTCTAAATAATGGTATAATAGTACTTTCACTTCTAATGTACTCCATCCGATTCGAAATATTTGATTGTTCAGAAAAAAATTATTTTTTCATAATATTTGATTGTTTACGGAATTCAATGTACTTTTGTACTCATATTTTTCTTTTTCACCCTTGCTTTAGAGGTTAATTTTTATTTTGAAAAGTACTATGTAAGGTATAATAGTAAATTTTTTGAACCCCTTAATAAAGTACTTTCGGGTTAAATAATCAAATATTTTGAAACGAAAGGAGTACTATTTATGGTGTGTGTACAACTCAGCTCAACGACCCACTCCAATAATGGGCCCAACATGGGCCTAACAAACATGTGATAGTCCACTCCAATTTTCTGGAAACAAGCCTAGAGGCTAAAGCAGAAAAAAGAAGAAGCAATTTCTTAAACCCTACAATCTTCAACTGGAAATAAAATAATATCTCATTTCATCATTCAGAAAAACAATGGAGGAAGAGGGAGACCACAACCGTGAAATGGAGGTTGCTCCGGCCCTAATTGCCGTTGACCCGACCCACCAATATGTCTCCGTTTCAGTCGGGTCGGACCTCCGCCTATTCAACCTCAGGTAAGTAACCCCCAAAATTAACAAACTTAGGTGACAATAACTATCGTGTTAATGGTCTATTTGAATTTTCGAAAATGGAGGGGTACTAATTAGTGTTGTTTATGCAGAGAAGGTTGCGGAGTGGATTTAGTTGATCAAATTGGAGGGTTTATTCATAAGGACTCCATACGCGCCCTACGGTTTAGTGGAAACGGGAAGATATTTGTTTCTGCTGGTGATGATAAGCTGGTCAAAGTTTGGTCAACGGAGTCCTGGCATTGTATCGGTTGTGTGTAAGTCTCCGTTCGGATAGACAACCAGTTGGAAGCTAGTATTTACTTTTAGCGGGATAACTTTGATTGAAATAAACATATCGATTAAGGTTAAAAAGTTAATCAATTTGAACTTACTAGAATGGAGGGAGTGGAATGTAACAAGTCTAATGGCGGTTTTATTTCCATAATTATTAAATTTGATTATTCTTTCGAGTTCTGTAAAATGTGGAATAATTATTAAGTTTGATTACCTTCATTTTTTGCCTTAGCGTATCTCGTGAAACTATATATCTGTGGAGTAGTGATATAGGTTCTGCCTAATGTTACGAAGCCTTTAGAAACTTTTGTGTTATACTAATGCTGTAGTGCAGATGACTTAAGTTAGACTTTTTAGTATTTTCAATCCCCCATCCACCACTGAACGCGCGAGTTTCCTCCTTGATTTTAAAATTTTATCACTTGGTAGAACCAGTATTTCACAGTGGGAGGCCTCCCATTTCTGCCCCTAATTCGGACTCTATCTCCTGTTGGCAGGGCATCAGAAAAACGAGTTAGTGCAGTTGCCATAGAAAAAGGTGGCCGTTATGTATGTTTTGCAGATAAGTTTGGTGTAGTGTATGCGTTGGATACTGAATGGTTCGATGCTACACATGCTTCACGTGACAAGAAAGCAGTGCCACTTCTTGCCCATTATTGTAGTATTATCACTAGCCTGGTAAAGTTTAAATGTTCTGTTATCTATATTTTTCCTCTCTTGGGTTTTTTTACTTACTAAATAAATTGCCTAATACTATGATACACTAGATGGTTGTTGGATGTTTTTATTATATATCTTTTATCTACCTGATCTGTCCAGGATATTGTTGTTTCTATTTATCACTAGACGAAAGGATTTCTGAACATTTCTGTGTTGATATATGTCCCCAAGTTACTTTGTATATAAATGAAATTATCTTCCAAAATTACATTGATGACCTCAATCTCTTCTATCCAATTGCATTCTTTCTATATTTACAATTGTTTCTTACCAAAATGTGCTACATGTTCATACAGGAATTTTCTCCAAATGGGAAGTTCATTCTTAGTGCAGATCGAGACTTCAAAATTCGTGTAATTTCTCGGGTTTCTTTCACTGTTTCATTTAATTAGTTGACGATGAATGTTTTGAAGACTTTTCTTATCCCTTAGAATGACAGGTTACTGTTTTTCCCAAGAACCCATTAGATGGAGCCCATGAAATACAGAGTTTTTGCCTCGGTCATACAGAGTAAGCATTTTCTCAGGATCAATTATGTCTTTCCTAGAGTAGTTTGGGTAAATGATTGAACACAAGAAATGAAATTTATCTGCCCTCTGCAAGTGCAATAATATTATCGTTGTTAATCTTACAATACAAAACTTATTTGATAGTGAATAATTGACCTACTCTCTTACATATATGAACTTGTAGATATGTGTCTTGCCTTGCTTTTGTTTGCAATTTGGATTATCCACAAGGGAATTTAATCTCAGGAAGTGGAGATTCAACAGTAAGTAAATTTAAGTCTTCGAATAGTTGTTTTTGGATCATAATAGCATCTTCTAAATGTTAGCAGTCCGATCCCTGATGCAAGTTTTGTTGCTTAAACTTCCCAGGTTCGCTTATGGGACTTCACTACAGGCTCGCTTCTTGATACATGTGATGTTGGATCTAAGGTAAGCTTCTCTATTATAGCGATGAGGCTTGATTACTCTTCTTTCTCATTTTCTCATTAGTATCTACGTACGAGAGTTTCTATGTAAGTGCTATGATTCATTGAACTAAGCTAAAGATGAAAAATAATCAATTGAACAATCTCTAGCACAACTGCATCTAATATCAAGTGCGTAGGGGAATTATAAGTTAAGATTTCAGATTTTAGTTGAATGAGGTACCCCCTACATGAATCGTGATTATACAGTTACTAGTTTAGGTTTTCACTTTCATGTGTATCTACAGGTAGGGGTCTCGCAGTCTAATGGAAAAGAAGAGGAGGGCTCACCTGCTGTCACAGATCTCTGTCCTAGCTTTGATGGTTCGTTAGTCGCAGTGGCCATTCAAAAGCAAGTATCTTTCCACTTTCGTCTGATCCCATATTTGCTTCTTCTTGTTGGTTGATTGCATTAAAAATCATTTCATCTCTTTTCCATGTTGCAGTTTGTCTGGCATTCTGCTGTTGAGCTGCGACCTATCTTCCAGAAAGCTTTCAATTGCTAAAGTGAGTTCTAAAGCATATGCAACGAAGTCTGGTACACCGTATTCTTTCACTTGTTGGTGCAATCGACAGGGCTAATTGTGAAATGTATTTTATTGTGCTATCAAGTAAATTTTAAGGAGACAGATCTATCATGTAAATTCGATGAACATAGGACTTAGTTTCAAGGATCACAAGCCATCCTCTTAATCCTTTTTCATTTTATTTTTAATGGGTTCCATTATTAATTGCAGGTAGTTTCTATACCTGGAGAGACTTGCATTCCTACTAGCCTAGGAGCTGCATTGTCAGAACCTATTTTATGGATGATTATGGGTGCCTCGAGCTTACGTGTTTCTGATTCTGCATCTCTGGCTCGTGTAAGAGTTATTTCCAACTTTTCTGGAGGTAGTGAACAAGAGGCAACTATCTTAGATGACTCAGATATCCCTGGAGGAGAGCCACTGCTTCAGAAACTGCAAGGGAATTTGTCAGTTGGGGAGGAAGCAATCTCTGCAGCCGCTGAAGCTGTGAAAACTGCAATGCGCAATCTGTTAATCAAGAAGCAATATTCAATGGAAAGGCGAGAACACAGAAAATGCGGTAGAAATGATAAGAAGATCAAGAAATAGGTTACCAGGCAAAGCCTTGTGCCTCCGAACCCGTGATAATGTTCAATAGAGCGATTGCAACGTCATGATGTATACTATACACTGATGGGCCACTGGAAAGACAAAGATTTCATGTTCGGAGGCTAAAATGAGATGCTGCCTGCTAGGTCTCAGGATATCACGACTCCTTTTATTGTTAACGGCTTTCGATCATTTTTGTTTTTGCCTTTCCTGTAGGAGCTTCATTTTGAGTTATTCTTGTTGTTACTACAACTACTATTCACATTGACAAAACCAGACATGTATTGGCATCTTGTGACCATCTGAATCGTGCTGTCAGGCAATCTTTCGTGGAGTATATTAATCGGGGTAAACAACGCTTTTTAATTTCACTTTTTATATCAGAAGCAACTTGATATCTCACTTTATAATACTCTATTGTATAAAAAACTTAATTAGATGTGTTTATATTTAATTACATATAAATACATATAAACGCACTTAAACACGGTATCTTTGTGTCATGATGAAATCTTCCTTGTGGTGCATTGCGACCTAAAGGCATGATGGAGGGCATGATGACGTTTTCTATGATTTTCCCAATTTCTCATCGTGTCTACCATCGTGCCTTTAGGTCACGATCAAAACTTTTCCGAAGTAAAATTTTGTTGTCGTTTTTGTAGGAAATCAAGGTGTATGATTTTGGGGAGGTGAGATCGAAAATAACAAGTGAATGAAGTAAGGAAGAATGAAAAAATATGGAGCTCAGGGTTGGAACAAGATGAGTTTTGGAAAACCTAAACTAAGAAGAGGAAGTAGAAAAGGGGGAGGGGCAAAAACAAAAAAATTAGAAAAAAATTAAAAAAAGAGGAAAATAAAAGGGGATACTTCTATCAAAATTCTTCATTAACATTGTGTTTGGCTCAGGGTGAATCAGTGGAGGGAATTTTTTTAAAATTATCCTAGGGGAAGGGAATTAGTGGGAATCAGAGAGAATATATTTTTCCTCATTCCTCATGATTCTCCTAGTTTATAATTATGATACCCAAAATATATTTGAGGGGTGGTAATGGGGTGGATTAGTGGTAATGAATTATTCTACTTAGAAACCTATTTTAGTTTCCAAACACAATTTTTTCTTAAATTCCCCTCGATTTTTCTTGATTCACCCCAATCCAAACACACTATAAGTGTAAATTAGTCATTTTAGAGAGAAATGGGTACTCAAATCTAAAAAAGGGAAGGGAATTCTTTTTAAAAAGGAGAGAAGGTGATATCTCCAAAATTTCTCATGAGAGACTTATAGTTCGCTATTTATTAGGTGTGCACTAGGTAAACTATTCTGGTAGGTAATCAAGTCACCCATTCTTTTTTCTTTTCATATATTTTTTAGTTAATTCATACTATTGATAATCTAGTTGACTCATTATGTGATTAAATCGAAGGACAATGAGATATATCAGTTATGTTAAGTTATTTTAGAACATAACAATTATTTACAATTTTGCAAATTGATTCCTAAAAGCTTATATACTGTTAAATTAGTTTTTCAAAGAAACTTAACCAAAAAAAAAAATAGTAGTACCGTAACTTCCTATCGACATTGCATCAAAAAGTATACTAGGGAGGCAATCTCCACACATGTTTCTTTTATTATAAGAAAATATGGTTACATTCTTGCTAGGGGAATATTCGAAATATAAATCCCATTAGGTATGAAAAATGTACATTCAGTTTGCAAAATTAATACTCCCTCCCTCCCTAAAAGATCGTCACATTTTGACTTTTGTTAGTTAAACATTACAAAATTTGATCATGAATTCCCATTAAACAATAAGAAATAATATAGTCTTGTGGGACCTTATTAGACTCGTCTCAATATATATTTTTGAAATATTAACTTGTTATAATCTTTTCACATGTAGAATAATAGATGTTTATGTTTTAAATCGTATTTTGGTGACCACCAAAAGTTAAAATGTGACAATCTTTTAGGGATGGAGGGAGTATCTCATAATTGGAGCAAAATGTGATTACGCTCACATTAAGCGCCCCCTCACGCCGAACCCACAACTTGAAAGGGAATAAATCACGGTATGATCCCCAGAACCAGAATGAATGGAGGTCTGTCTACGCTGCGCACTTAGCCTGGGATAAAATTCCCAAACTGCCGCTGGCGTGGTTCGAACCCATGCCAATTGGAGCAATCTGCATACACCCTAACCACTGGGGCAATCCGTGGGGTTGGAAGTATCTCATAATAGTACAAATTATAATGGCATGCATACCTTTTGATCAACACTATACACTCATCATAACAGTAATGAAATTACAATTTTGGGCCCACATTAGTTTTCTCACCACTACACTTTCAAATAGGTGAGGGCAAAATAGCATATTCACTTCTAAATTTCACTGTTTTGGCGTGTGTATAACAGATCAGCTTTGGAATAAAGAAGAAGAACATAAACCTAACTAATATCCTATCTAACTTTTGGCCATTTTGATGACTTGAAAATTTGCATGCACCACTAATTTATTACTAAGCAAGTTCGTGGCAACTTCCTTTCTTTTGTCCTGCTCCTTCACGGAATTAAACTGTTGAATCAAAACTACTACTTCTAAATATAATTTTATTGATTAATTAATTATTGAATACATCATCATAGTCTTAGATCACATATAATGGGTGTGTAATTTTTTCCAACTATTTAACTTAAACAATGTATTGTTGAACATGTATCGAGCATGAGGTGGATTAATTGGTGTTGTATGTGTTCAACTGTTGAATGTAGAAGAAATGGAGTCCGCCACCTTCCACATGTCATTATTTTTACCGATTTGTGTAATTCATTGGATTTTTATCTCGTCCTAGTTATTTGATGTGAATAAGTTCATAATATTATAATTATCCTTTTAATTTTTTATAGCAAATTTTTATCATATTTTGTACTTTATAAATGGAGACTTACTTAATTTGATTTGAATAGAGAACAAAAACGTTATATAATTATTCCCTCTTCAATATGTGCTTTTAAAAAAGAAATTAGATATCATTCTTGAAATTAATTATTTAATTACGAATTATGATTTAAATATAAACGAAAAATTATTACTTGGTATGATGATGTAATTATAAAAATACAGAAAATAAATAAAACTATATGGTTAGGATTGTACACGGGATGGGTTACCTAGGACTCGGATCGGAACCCGGATTGGTAACCGGCTCGGAACCCCCCGAAATCGAATTGGTTCCCATTCCCATTACGAGTCGAACTTCGGACTCTAAACCAAAGCAGGTATACCGGGATGGGATCAGTAACTCGATTGGTTTAAGTTTTTAATTTATTCACTAAAATAAAGTATGCAGTTTCGAACCGAGTCGCCATGTCGAGTCGCTTCATGCGTTTCAGTTCCTGGTTGAGTCCTTGTTTTTTTTTTTCAACTTCCAAACAAGTCGGATTTTAGGTTGACTCAGTTCCGAACCATGCCCGTCCGGGTATAACGAAACCCGGATCGACTTGGCTCTATAACAACCCTAAGATTGTTAAATTTTATTAAACAAAATTCATTGTAAATTGTAACAATTGAATGAATGATGAACTATTGTATAGTAAAAAGAGAAAATGATGTGTAAAATAAATGTTTGTACATAATATTATAATCATATACTCAAAAGTTCAAATGAATATTGTACTTTTAGTTAATTATTCATTCGAGTGACTTATTTATCTTTGAATTTTTTTATAATTAGTACTATGATAATTTTCAGTTCTCCTTCTCTTTTAAAATTCGACTAGCATGGATGAAAGAATACTATTTCAACCACTAAAGTATTGTAATATCTTTTTTGTCAATCACTTAAATAAAAACATACTATTCAACAGTTGGGTTACTTTGCAGAACTTTGTTGTCATCATTTTTTTCAAGTTAAATATGAATATAGTTGTCCACTCGTGCGGGCCTCTTTAAAAAAATAAATATAAATAAAAATAAAAATAAAAAATAAAAACGAAAACATAAGAATATAGTAGTCCATCCATTACTAAAAGTTGGGTTTTTACAATTAGGTACCCCTTTAGCGGCATACTAGATAATACTAATATATATACTTAGGCTTTTGATTTTTTCACTCCACTCATTGATAAATACACTCCAATTTTTCATTTTTAACCCTCATTTCTCTTTATAAAAAGTCACATTGCAATTATACATGGGCAATAGTAAGGGTATAAATGTAATATAATATCAAAAATGGAGTGTAGTTATTAATGAATGGAGTGAAAAAATCAAAGCCCTATACTTAATGGACACCCCTGAGTCGTTATATACATATATATATATCCATCCAAACCTGATCAAGCGACACAAATTTTATATCAAATTTTGACATCATGTTCAGAGCCAGGGGTTGTTAGGTTTTTAATTTGAAGGTCTCAAAATTTTTTTATATACATTCACCCGAATAATATTTTTTTAAGGAATTAAATAATTACTCCTATTTATAATTATAATATTTTATAATACTATTTAGAAACAAAATAGTTATTCCAATCCTTAAAAACATTATTTGGGTGTGAATATAATGGTTCCCACACCCCATACAACCTAACAAACTTGATCACAAGTATATCTTCATCCGTTCAAACTATATCCAATAATTTATTTTAATTGAGGTGTTTTGATTTTCTTATTCAATCTTGATCACGTACATATGGAGTGTTTGTTTGATTTTCTTATTCAATATTTTCTCTTCGTATCATTAGATTGTTTTTTAGTTGTCAATAGTGATAATATTGCAATTTAATTTTTGAAAGTGACAACAAATTTCAGATTAGTCCCACATCAACTTGTCCGTTAATTT
Source organism: Echium plantagineum (assembly GCA_003412495.2). Taxonomy (NCBI): domain Eukaryota; kingdom Viridiplantae; phylum Streptophyta; class Magnoliopsida; order Boraginales; family Boraginaceae; genus Echium; species Echium plantagineum. The sequence goes on along the minus strand of CM016566.1, from coordinate 22,007,028 downwards.
TTAACATCAACACGCGATGAGATGTTAAATTTATGACAAAATAATTTTTTACATACCTAAACTCATTTTTAATGCCTAATAAAACTTCATTAAGAAGATGAAACGCAAAACATCACTAACTTTTAAAAAATGAGTTTCAGTCTTATAAATAAATAAATAATTTTTTGCCACAAATTTAACATCTCATCGCGTATTTGTGCTAAAATTAACGGAATAGCTAACGTGAAGATTAATCTGCAATTTTCTGAACACTTTCGGGAACTAAACTGTAACAGCGCCACTATTGGCGACTAAATTAAAACTTAATCACACTATTAAACAGGGCCTAAAAATTCAAAAAGTAAAATAGTAACATAAACAGGGCCTAAAAATTCAAAAAGTAAAATAGTAACAAAAAGATGCAAAAAAAAACTAAAAACTCAGTTTTAACTATAAGATAACATTATCATAATTAAAATAGAGAATGACATTGAAAATATATAACATAAAAAATAAATTGAATAGAGAAAAAGAAAAATATTATTAACTCATTTGACGAAAATTTCCTCATCAATTGAAGTAGATAATTTGGAGAAGAAGTGTTGAAGAGAAACGAAACGTGTAATCTCTGAGGTTTGGTTTGGGCAAATTGTTTTTTTGAGAGAATTGTGGGATTCAGTCATTAAGAGGAGAAATATAAGTAGCAAATTTTGACTTAAAATTTTGTTAAGGATTTCATTCAAATATGAATTTATTAAGTACCTAAATATTTTGTTAACAAACAGACTTAACGAAATAAGTACTGAATTAATTAATTTTAAGTACTTAATAGATTTAACAAACAGGCCCTAAGTTGTCCCCAACTTCTTTAATCCTCTTTTACCACCTTCTTTTTTCTCACATCTCCACCATAACCAACCACCACTTCCATCATCACCACCAAACACTAAATGTGCCACCACCATCACCATATCACCATACCAAGCCTAACTCTATTACCACTAGCGGATCTTACTCCCTCCAATCCAAAACAAATGCCTTTCTAAACATTTCACACAAATTAAGAAACAATCATTACATTCACACTTTCCATCTATGCCCCTATAAAACAATCATCAATAATCCAATTATCAGTTAATTATATGATGCAATCATTACTTTTTTTGAGTTATTCTATGCAAATAGGGATATTAAAGGAAAAAGTGGTATATTGTACATTGGTTTATGTAAAAAGATATTTTTTTGGATATTGTTGAAATGTCTAGAAAGACATTTATTTTGGATTGGAGGGAGTAGTATTTTAAAGGGCCTGTTCGAAATCGGTAAAATTTTTAAGTGACTATTCAAAACACTTAAATATATTTAAGTATAAATTTATATGCTAATTTTTTCTTTAATTATTCCTTTATATATATATAGATATATTTTTTCAAAAAAAAAGTGCTTGTTCGAGTGAACAGCGGGGAACCAACATAGGTCTGCTATTGCCTACTACCACCACCCCCATCTAAAAATTGTGACCTCATACCCCACCCTTACCACAATATCGCAATCCTTACCCCACCTTACCTAAAAAACGTGACCGTTACCCTTCCCCAATTTCAAGGTTTTTTGTGTGGAAGTGGACGGTCATGATTTAGGGTTCTTTTGTGAAGGAAAGGGAAAACGGGGGGGGGGGGGGTGGCGAAGTTCAGTTTTTTCGGGGAGGAAGGTGGTGATTTTTAAATTTTTGTATGTGTATGGTAGTTTAGGAGATGTTTTTTAGGTTGTAGTGATAGTTGGTGGTCGTTATGGTGGATGTGATGGTGGTGGTGAACGTGTTTGTGATGTTGGTAGTGGTGGTTGATGGGTATGTGATGATGATGATGGGGTGGGAAAGAAGTATTGGAGAGTTCTTTTGTTATGGTAGTGGTTAGTGGGGGGTATGTGATGTTGGTGGTGGTTAGTGATAGCGGTAGTGTATGAAGAAGAAGAAGAAAAAGAAAAAGATGTGGGAAGATGAAGAGAAAAAAGAAGCAGGGCGAGAGACAATTTAGTCAAATCATGGAGAAGTAGTAGGAAGTTCAAAAATTGTGAAGGGTATCAAAAATAAAAATATAAAAATAGGGGAAGGGCCATTCTTCCTAATTTCTAGTCTATATAGTGTTTATGTCAACTATTTTTTTTTTATAGTGAAATGACTATTTTGATGTGTCTATTTTAAGTGTAATGTCTGAGAAAGATTGATTCGAGGGTAAAATAGTAATTTTACTCTTACAATAGGTGCGTGTGTTTTTTCCAACTATTTTTTTTATTAATTTTACAATGAGTTTTGAGCAGGACCTTCTCGTTACTAACAAAAACCTTTTGAGTAGGCTAGTCGATTAGTGTTTCCTCCAACTTCTATAGGAAACCCCATAAGATTTATACTCCTAGCCAATCCCCATCCCATCCTTCACCCCATTCCATAGTTCCATCACCACATCACAATTTATTTCCGTCAAATTTCCATATCTTTCCCAACTAATCTCCTCTTCTTCACTTTGATTCACTATATAAACCCCTCTCCCCTTCAATTCAATTTCTTTCATTTAATTCAATTAATTTCAACCCCAAACCAAACAAACCCTAATCCAAACTAACATCATGAAGGTCCACCCAACCCCTCATAAACGCAACATACCCCTCCAAAACGACGTCGTATCCACCACCGCCTTCTCCTGCCGCCAGAAGAAGCTCCGCCGCCTCCCCCACATATTCGCCAAGGTCCTCGAACTTCCCTTCTCCTCCGACGCTGACGTCATCATAGACGACACCCCTGCACTCATCCGCTTCATCGTACCCGTCGTTGACAATGAATTCGATTTCCCCGAGGATGTGGGGGCTAGCACAGTCGAGATCTACCCCGGAGTGACCAAGATTGTGGTGTTTTGTGGTGGGGGGGTGGTGGGGTTGGGCGAGTTTGAGCTTGATGTGTGGCGGTTTCGGTTGCCTGAGACGACTGTGCCCGAATTGGCTAGGGCGGAGTATAGGGACGGGGAGTTGGTGGTGACTGTGCCGAAAGGGGGGGAGGTGGAGGTGGAGGGTGGAGAAGGTATTGGAGGTGGGCAGCTTCTTGTTGTATAGTGAATAAGGGATTATTGTTTTTGTTTTCGATTTATGTAGGCCTTTGAACAAGTCGAACTGTATTGAATCTAGCGGGTTTGACTTGACTCGAACTTATGTAAATCATTTATGTGGTAGTTTCGAAAAGTATGGCATCCCTTATGACTTGTTAGAAAGCTCTTAATGATATGAAAATGGCATTTTCGATTTAAATTGATTTCGTTTTCATTAATTTTATTGGTGGTTGGCAATTTTTGATTGATCAATTGCATATCAGTAAATGAATGGAGAACAAAGTGATCTTTTTAAGAAATTGCATTGTTTACTTAAGGTAGATCACATGGAAAACTTCACAATCCATCTTGAATTGTAGTTTAATGATGAATTTTATTGTATATATAGCATTCGCGCTGATATTATGTTAACCATATTACTTTTTCGCTATTCGAATTTAGTGATTTCTTCTTCCATGGTTAATAATGCGTTTCTTGTATGTTAGTCTAGAGATCAGCTAAAGAGTAAACTAAGGGAGTCCTGAGTAAAATGGTAGAATACAACTATTATTGTTCTTGCGACTGTCGAGGATGTACATATTGTGAGTGAAATGTTAGATTGTGGATTTATGTATATGATGCCTAAACTAGGACTCATGATAGTTATCTTAGGTCAGGTAATTTTGGGCGGATCACCACTCCTCCTGGTGGCTGTGTCGTGGTTTCGTAATTATAGCTATCATGGAGGAGGGTGTCACTCGGCATATTGCCAAAGCTGCTAGCTAAATTATAGGCTGGGGTTTTCATCTGCATTTTCTTGATCACATTTCCACAACCGTTTGGTATGTGAAATTACAAAATTAATGAGTTCATCATTACCGATTGTCGTTAGTTATCATTATGACAGAAGTACAGAACTTATTGGTTCGAACATGTGTTTAATTCAATGAGTTGAAGTCCTATATTGTTAGACCAGATGACAGTAATTTGCTCTGTCTTGAATGATCTGATTGTAAGATTGACCCCCCTTTACTCTTCGTCATGCTTCATGTGCAGCTGTGGCCTGGGGCAATGAGTATTGCGTTTTAGTAAATGCATCTTCATCAGCTTAAATTGCACATTGAAAGCATTCATGTCCATTGAAATGTTTCTTTTACTTTCATGTTTTTTTGATGCAAAAGACGAGTTGTTTATTAAGAGATCTGTGAAATCCTAATAATCCATCACAGTGTTGATAGTTTGATACATTAGGCCTTGATTCTCTACACTGTAGCTTCATCTGTCAAATTACAGGCGACCAGTTACTGGTCTGTGCTCGATCAGTTCAATAACTTGTGCTCTCGAGGCTTGACTTGTATTTTGTTTTCGCCAATTTGTCACCCCAGTCATGGTTATCATCAATCTTGGTATGTATATTCACTACTTTGCGTTAGTGCCAGAAGCTGATACAGTTTCCTTTCTTTGAACTTGAATCATGTGCCCCGTGACCAGGGGTCACTAAAGTTGTCATATCGACCTCACATTCTGAATCTGAGCATAGCGAGAGGTTTGACCTCTTTAGCGCCGCATAGTTTTTCTTCTCCGGGTGTTATTCCCTTACAGTTTATGGAGTATATATGATGATGACTTGTTGCGCTTGCATTACAAGGACGAGAGAATATTTTCTAGTGTAGAGGCCATGCCTTATGAAAGCTTTAAAAAACAGTAGATTTGTTGATGACCACTTGAAATATTCGAAATGGAGAAAGCTAAAACAATAGGGCATTTGTTCTTGGCTTCTTTTTGAGTGCACGTGGGTGTTGGATATGGTCACATTTGGTCATGTTTTACTAGATTGAGTGCTTTTGATTATAACCCTTAAATCTACTTTTTGGTTTCGGTATCTCCTTCTCCCCCTCCCCCACCCCTACCCCCACCTCCACCCCAAAAAAGGCTTTCTTTATGATGTGATCATTGTGGGGTATGAACTTATCTTGCTCATGTGGTATGGTGGTCACAAGAGAAGTTGACAACACTAACAAAAAGTTGAGGGAAAGAAATAGACTTGAATTCTTCGTGCTCCTAAATTTTAAAATCGTTCTATTTACTCTCGAAATATCTGAACAAGTCATTTTAGAGACTTTCAAATTAAAAGTAAGTTTAAATGAAGAGTAAAATATGAATTCAATATAGAGTTTTTAGCCGTTTGTCCCCTGAACTATGATTATCTTGCCTATGTACCATGAACTATTTATCTTGTTTATGTGTTCCTAAACCCAATTTTTTTATTAATTACTCCCTCCGTCCTTAAAAGATTGTCACATTTTGCTTTTGTTGGTCAAATAGAACAAAATTTGATCATGAATTCTCATTAAACGATAAGAAATAATATAGTCTTGTAGTAACTTGTTAGATTCATCTCAATATATATTTTTGAAATATCAACTTTTTATAATTTTTTTGCATGTAGAGTAATATATATTTACGTTTTAAATCGTGTTTTGTTGATCACCAAAAGTCAAAATGTGACAATCATTTAGGGATGGAGGGAGTATAATTCATTCTAAAGGTGAAATGATTATGTTGCCATTACCTCTCTTTCTCCTTTAATTCACCCTACCCGTTCTTCAACACACCCTATCCTACCTCACCCCTATCCGCAATATTAATTTTTACAACTTGAGTTAATCGAATAGCCTAACAGAAAAGGCTCTTGCTAATAACCAGAAGGTCCTGATTCGATAATTATCTTATCGCTAATTTACAACAACAAAAAAACATTAATTTTTACGACTTAATCTTCAAAAAAAAAAATTGCCTTTTACAACTTATCATCAACAAATTTATTTAAAGATTCGATTTTTATGCTTAAATCTTCTCAATTTCTTGAAAATGGGTTGCTCTTATTTTGTTTTTAACTTATTGCACTTATATGTAGAGTACCTTTTATCATCCCTATTTGGTATATCATATTCATCATCGGGCGACAAAAGAAGAAAAATAAAGATGTTTCTCTCTATGGCTGCACCCCTAAGCATAGTCGTGAACTCTTACTAGTGTATGAGTTTGTTCCAACTTCCAAGTGGCACGATTACTGATATCCATGGCAACAAAGTAGAATCTAAGCTACTTGTTGATTCAAAAGTTAGCTTACTTTTACGTTTTGAAGATAACAAATTACAAATAATGTTTTAATATTATCTATCATTTATATAATTTTATTTTGGAAAATTGATGCGCGAACATCTATCGAGGCAAAGACGAGGATTTGGAAGTTTCTAGTTTCCATTCTAGCTGTTGGGGTTTTGTAAGAATTCAATCCTTCTCTCCCGATTAATTGAATTATTAAGTGCTAAGATTTTTATTTGTTTTTAAATTTTAAATGTACTTGTTTTTAAAACTAATAGTGCAGTTTTATGAAAATTATTTTGTATTTGAGATGAGAAATGTACCTCAAGTCGCATGATATATGTTTGTGATATAAACATGTCAATTTGTGCTTAAATCTTCACTCAAACACTCCTTAAAAGTTTCAAATGTTTTGAGCTGAAAAAACGCAGAACTTCGATCGGTACTTGGCCATGTACCGACTCAAATTCTGAAAAGGCTCGGACCCGATTTCGGAACCTGATTGGTACCTGCCATAGATGACTCAAAGTTCGACCAGCCTCGTACTGATTTCAGATCTTGATCTGAACTTCCTAAGTCCCGACTCAAGGTCTGATCAGCCTCATAGCTGATTTCGGGACATGGTCGGTACTTGACCACGACCGTTAGAGCATAACGGGATATGATTTGTACTTCATTAAAGCACCAACCAAGATCCGATCGTAGGGTTTTTAGCAACTATAAAAGCCACACTTCTTTTTATTTTAAAACACACTTCTTCCACGAAATTTTAACCTTTTTTTCAGCAACTCTAAAGCCTTTCTACACTTTGATCAATCATTTGAGAGAGTTAATTACTTGCTTCATATTGTAATCACTTATTAGTACCATAGTATATTCGAAATCCTGAGAATTTGTTCTTGGGTTCCTAATAAGGTTATTAGGGGTTTAAATCCTGAAGGGTTACTTTGGGTTTTTAGTTAGGGTTAGCTAGAAGAGTTAATTGCTTGTAACGAATTCCTGGAGTTATCTCCATGTTTCTACTAGTGATCATTATCGAAATCCCAAGGTTGGAAGCCGAACGTGGAGCAGTAGGAGAACCGAAGCTCGCTAAAATCACTGAGCATTTCTATCCTTGTACTATTTTATTTATCGCATTTTTTCTGTTTCTTTACATATTAGCTATATAATTATTCTGCATAATTGTTGTTTCAATTATTATAATATTGCGCTATTGCCTTTTTGTCTTTAAGTTTTCATATAAATAAAAATGTATAAAAAGAGTAGTAACCCTTATGAGTATATGCAGTATGGTTATGGTGCTTTGGAGGAAGGTTTGGGTATGTGAGGTGTGTTAAAGAAGGAGGTAGGGTGTGTTTAGTAGTTCCCTCCCCAACCTTCACGTTCACCATGGCCCCAAACTTCCCATATATAGGTCTAAAATATCAATTGAGGTCGATTAACAAACATGAGTAATTAATCGGAATAATTTGAAACAAAGGTGAGTGATTAATCCGTGTATCAAATTGTTGAAATAATCTCCGATAGTATCATCAAGTTACAGTTTAGTCCCAAAATAATTGTGTTATTCCAGTATAGTTCTCGATAATGAAAAAAAGTTACAGATTAGTCTCCAACTTAACATCTATAAAAATTATGAATTGAAACATAGTAAGTATTTTTGGAGTACGATTTTCAAAAGTTAGAATTTATAAGTGCTTAGAAAAACTTTACCAACGTGTTTTCATGTGACAGGGTTCGTAAAGTTTTTTTTGGCACAAAAAATGATATTGAAGTTTTTAAGATTAGTTTTTTGCTCCGCCGGTGCCTTAATAGTCTGGCTGTATCCGACTCAACTTTTCATGTTAAAAATTGTGGGTTCGAATCTTGTTGAAGATAAATTCCCCTTATATTATATACTCTAATTCTCTATTAGTTAGACATTCTGTATTCGTTTGTAATATCGTTGTATTCGTAATACATCGCTAATTTATAAAAGAAAAAAAATTAGTTTTCTGTTTCTCATAATTATTAATGGAAAATTTAAGTTGAGGTCCAATCTATAAATTTTGTGTTATTATTTGAGACTGAACTATAACGATATGCCATTAAATACGAAACTTTAAACTAGTAATACTAACAAGGATTGTTTCAAGAATGTACTCACTTGGGACACAAAAATAAAGCCTAATAAAGAGTTAATCGAATAGTTTAATGGTTAAGGCTCTTGCTAGAACCCAGAAAGTCCTGGATTCGAAACTCATCTCATCACTAATTTACAAAAAAGAAAAGAAAAAGATAAAGACTAATAAACACAATCCTCCAATTGAACAAGATAAATATGCAGTAGTAGAACATCTTTGACAAGAGAAATGAAACATTTCCAACAAGATAAACTCACACTAATAAAACGTATAAAACACCGAGTCCTCCTGATCGGTGGAGTCAGATTATGAATTTCCTACTCTTCTCAACTCAAATACGTCATCATCATCACAATTTTCATCTTATATTGCTTGCCGATCCAAATGTACAAGTATACATACGATGTGTTTGAAGCTGCTACTGCCATGTGTAATCAATCACCACACAACTTGTCCAATAAACCCTGCCAACAACATAAATGTTATTCCCGTGTCTTGCTCTAGTGATTATCGACCCAATCAATATCTTTGCCCCTGATATAGTGTACACTTCCACCTGATAGTGTACGACATAATATGTTTATATTTAATAACACCAATTCCAATCCGTTTTAATTATCTTTCTCGTATATTGAGTTAAATTCTTGACCTTCAATTACTTTTTAACTATATTATCATGTACTGATGTAAGTACATTAAAAGATAAATCTAATTATATAAATTTTAAGATAAATAACAATTAATATTGATGATCAAAATTCAATTTCAGAAGAGTCAAACATCAATTGAAATGAACTGGAGAGAGTATTTTGATATGTATTTATCATCGAATTTGTATGTGATTCTAAATATAAATAACAGTCTAATTATTGACTTGGTTATTGACGGCGTAATAAAGTTGTAGTTTAGTACCAGATAATTAAAATGATTACAAATAAGTTTTCGAATGGTATAAATGACGCAGTGTATTCTCGTTACCATTTAGGCATTAAAATAGGGATTTACGTGCACGATTAGTCATGTTAGATTCTCGAATGTGTAACATTTATAGGGACTAAACTGCAACCGAACGCACCAAAATTATTTCCTAACCATGCAAACGTTTTCCAGAACAAGTAACACTGCCAGGTTAATAACTTATATATAACATCTGTTCTTCATCACCAAGTGATCAACTATTCTGATTCTTGTTTCATCATTCCATGGAGCAAATAAAGAAACAAAGAAGGTCAGGGCCTGTAACATATGGTGAACTGTTTGATGTGATTGGGGAACTTGCTTCAAAGGCAGTAACCCCAAGAGACGCAGCCATGTTGCAGTCTGCTGAGAACGTAGTCATAGGGATGCCTCAGAAGGATGGTCCGGCCGCTATAATGCGCTCTGCTGCCAAGGAAAACGTTAAGCTCGGGTTCGTCCACGACGAGGATGTCACGGATATCGTCGAGAAGGAAGGTGTCACTCTGTTAGAAGCTGAAGCTGGCGGATGCCATATTGTCACCGAAGTCATTGCTGGACAGGTTCGTTCATATTATACCTACAAAACCGCCACAAACCGAACAGAACCGCCATCTACCTAAAAACTTATTAAATTGGTAATAGTGTTTCTGCTGAAATGCACATCCTACATTGGAAGTCGATATTCCCCCGAGATGCAATCTCAACAGTTTCAATATCACATACATAGGACTTAATAAAAAGAGTCCTTAATAGTATTATAATGCTTATATATACCTCTCAGGTACTTTGTACAGAGGAAGCACGCAACTAATACCTCACATGAAATCAATACTTTATTCCACCAACTAATTTTCTAGCTGTTATTTATTATTTTTGTACAAATTTTCAATGACTTCAAATTTATCGCACTATTTAATTTTATTTTTCTCTATATTTTTAAATTGAAACAAGAATAACTTAGTTTTAGCTTTGTTTTCTACTTGGTCGTCCTATTAAGTGACAACGTTACAAAATTTTAATCTATCACTACTAGAAAACACACCTTTTGCGTCTCCCAAATCCGACGTACAGCCGAAGAAAAAAGCAAATTTACGTCGGAATGGAGTCGGATCGACTCCGAGGAAAAAAAGTTGTCGCAATTCAGGTGTCCGACGTAATGCTGAATCACTAAAGTACCCCGACGCGTTTCTGACACTTGAATTAGGGTTATTGATTTCTTCATGAATAAGGCTGAAGAAATTCCGAAGTAAAGATTCGCAGCTATTCCGAATCAACCAGTCCGACGTAATTCTGAATCAAAATAGAACCCCGACGCCTTTCTGACACTTGAATTAGGGTTATTGATTTCTTCATGAAGAAAAAGCTGAAGAAATTCCGAAGTAATAATTCGCAGCCATTCCGAATCAACTTGTCCGACGTAAATCTGAATCACTAAAGCACCCCGACTCCTTTCTGACACTTTTGGTAGTTTAGGAATATGTCTTTGTTTTCTGAAGTAATTCCGAAGTAACCATACATGGTGTCCGAAGTAATTCCGACACTCTTTGTTTGTAACAGAAAAAAAAATTGTAGCCTGGTTTCTGCAATGTATGCAGAACCAGGCTACAAATTATTATTAATGCATATGTTAAATGTATTTTTACATAATATCTATCCAAAACACATACATATACAATATAATTAAACATTTAAAATAGAAATACAAATGAGTAAAAAAAAATGTCCCAAAATGGAAATAAAAATCAATCAATTCAAAACATTATATATCAAACTTGAAATCATATATAATAAAAGTATAAACATTATATAAAAAAGAAAACATACCTCAAATATTTATTGAGGAACACAATTTTTCTACAAAAAAACAATCATAAGAAAAATTAGATAAAATTAGACAAGTAGATAAAGAATTGAAATAATAAAATAAGAACAACTAAAAGTTAGATGGTTACCTCTTGATGACCTTTTTATGAATCCACCTATATAATAAAATTGGATTAAAGATTAGTATTCAACAAAAATAAAATAAAAAATGTATATGAATATGATTTTGGAATGGAAGATAAAATGGTTACCTCTTCATGATATCTTGATGATTTAGCTTACAAAGTAAAAACAAGTTAAAGAGTAGTGTTAGAATAAAGATTGTAATAAAGAAATTTATGATTTTGGAGAGAAAACTATGGAAAAAATTGAATGAAACAGAGAAATGAATCGAAAATGGTGGGTTGAGTATATATTCTGGTATGTCTGAAGCAAATCCGAAGTGAATCTGTGGACATAAATATCCGACGCCAATCCGACTCAATATCTGACGTGCGCCCGACGTATTGTACTTTATTTAAATTGCCAACCGAAGCCATTCCGAATCCAACCATGCAGTCCTTTAAACTTAAGCTAGAGTTTGGCAACAAAGCTCCCTGGAACAACAACAACAACATTCAAAATAATAAGATCAAAATATCATCACACTTATTCAATTAAGTCAATGTTAATACATAACAATAATTATAACGTAGAAAATAGAACATAATGTATACATAAAACATTTATAATTCATAGTTCAATTAATTAATAAACTAATCGTCGTCATCTTCATCGGAGTCGTCATCTTCATTGGAGTCGTCATATTCATCCGAGTAGTGCGACTCGTAATCCGAAGCATCTATATATGGGTCGTCAACAGGTTCTTCCCCATCTACTATGTCGTAAAGTCCTTCTTCAACAATGGCGACATCAATTGTTGGATTAACACCAACCGGAGGTGGTTGTTGCTCCTCTTGGAAAATGTCTTCGGGATTCAAAGATTTAGGATCAACGTTTTGCATATGACTCCAATCAACTCGGCTTCTAGCATTCGATTTCATTGCGACCCACCATTGCTTATGTTCTCGGTTGGCCGAGACGTAACGGAGATAGTACACTTGTTGCGCCTGCGATGCTAAGATGAACGGGTCATCCTTAGAAGCTCTACTTTTGTATTTGATTTGAACCATTCCATTTTTCGGATGCACCTGCATCCACTTACTAGTGTCAAACCAAAAACACTTGAACAATACGACTTTGTCATACATCAAGCCATACGAGAGCTCCCATATCTCCTCTATGACGCCATAGTAGTCAACATGGTCATCATCCTCATAACAGGAACCTTTGACACAAACCCCGCTATTGTAAGTGGTTTTATTACCATCTCCCTGTCTAATGTCAAAGTAGTACCCATTGACGTAGTACCCCTTGTACCTTTTTATTTCAGGAGACGGGCCTCTTGCGAGTGTCTTTAGAAATCCGAGTGTGCCCATATTACTTTGAACGTGCATACGAAACCATGTAGCAAAATGTAGGGTCACCTCACAATTCCTTTCTTCTTCTGTTGTATTGGGATTTAACTCCTCAAGACACTCGTGGAACGACCTATGACAATAACATCGTAATTTGTTCAGTTAGTTACTAAATTATATAATATGGATTGAATTTATCTTTAAAGAGAGTAAGCCACACTTACCGAAGATGTTCTTGTACTTCAGGTGTGTTGCAGAGAATATACACATGAGCAGTGTTATATTCTTTTTCTTCCATGTAATATCTGTGTTTTACAATAAATGTGCCCCGTCCCGGGTAAGAAAACAACGGCAAACGAGTTGGGTCTTCCGGTGGGTTTGGCACATCGTGCCTCCTAGGCCGTGTTAGGTCGGTTTCTATTCCCTCTTCGAAGTACATGGAACAGAAGTTAGAAACCTCTTTGACAAGATATGCCTCGCATATTGACCCTTCCACACGTGCCTTTTGCCTTACCATTTTCTTTAATCCCCCTAGGAACCTGGAATCATTTATTATATATTTAGTTAAATAAGTAAACGACTCCAAAAAGTTTACAATTATAATAAACTGAAAATAATACTCACGATTCGAAAGGGTACATCCATCTATACTGCACCGGACCTCCATTCAAAGCTTCATAAGGCATATGTATCGGTAGATGCTCCATGACGTCGAAGAACGCAGGTGGGAATATCTTCTCCAACTTGCAAATGATCTCAACAATGTCGCGGCCTAGTTGTTCCACATGTTCCACATTTAGTGTCGTTGCTGAAATATCCCTGAAGAAATAACACCACTCTGTAATGGTTTCCCATATGGCAACTGGCAGTACATGACGGAGAGCTACCGGAAGTAAGCGCTGCACCATAATATGGATGTCGTGGCTCTTGAGTCCGCTGAACTTCAAATTTCTTGCACATCTCGCAATGTTGGAAGCATATCCATCGGGTAATTGAAGACGCTCCAACCAAAGCCTAACATCCTTTTGCTGGACAGCGTTACAAGTGTATGCCGCTTTTGGTTTCGCTTTCCTGCCACCAACAATATCAACCATATGTAACTCTGGTCTGGAACAGTTAGTCGCCAAATCAATCCTTGCCCGTTCATTGTCCTTCGTTTTTCCAATGACATCCATTACAGTATGTAATAGATTTTCCCCATTATTTTTCTCTGTATGCATGAAGTCGATGTTGTGTCTGATTTTTTGTGTCGACCAATAACTCAACTCCCAAAATATACTCTTCTTGCACCAGTTGTGCTGAACATTATACCCAGGCGATCTATGTTCAGCTAGTTTATTTTTTCCAAACACATCATCATCCAACGTGGACACCAATTGTTCAATTGACTCTCCAGAAAGCCGTTCTGATTGTATCGCCCGACAAGTACGACCATTCACAAACCCTGAAAATCATATAGATTAAAATAAATATTTGTTAACTCACATATAATTAAACAAGATCATGCAGTTGGGAGGAATACCTCTTCTATCCACCCTAAATCGATGACGAGGTGGCAGAAATACCCTGTGACAATCAAACCAAGATTGTTTCCGACCAGATTGGAGTCGGAAAGCCAAAGTGTCCCCCATACAATATGGACATGCTAACCTACCATGTGTACTCCACCCGGATAACATACCATATGCTGGAAAATCAGAGATAGTCCACATCAATGCAACTCTCATGTTGAAATTCTGTTCTCTTGACGCATCGAACGTCTCTACACCAGTGTTCCACAGGTCCTTCAACTCGTCAATCAAGGGTCTGAGGAAAACATCAATGTCTCTCCCTGGATTATTAGGACCTGGTATAATCAGGGATAAAAGCAGGTATGGGTCCTTCATGCACAATCCAGGTGGTAAATTATATACACAAATGATCACTGGCCAACAAGAATACTGACGCCCAAACTTGCCAAATGGGCTGAAGCCATCTGAACATAATCCAATGCGAACATTCCTCGGCTCTGATGCAAATTCAGGATACTCTCCATCAAAATGCTTCCAAGCCTGTCCATCCCTCGGATGTGTCATCCATCCGTCATCAGTCTGAGTACGGCGGTGCCATGTCATATCATCGGCTGTCTTCCTCGACATGTACATCCGCTGTAGGCGCGGAGCTAAAGGTAAGTATATCAAAACCTTACGAGCTACTAGCTTCCGCTGTCCAATCTTGGGTCGCTCGTATCTAGGCTCATCACAAACTCGACACATGTCCAACATCTCATCCTCTTTGTAAAACAACATGCAATTATTCACACATGCATGAATCTTCTGTTTAGGCAAGAACAAAGGACTCAACAATTTTTTGGCCTCATAAAAATCATTTGGTATGGACTCACCCTTGTTGGGGGTGCAACGCTTGATTAATGAAACCCATCGTTGAAAATATTCTTGCGATATTTGCGACTCCGACTTCAAGCTCACCAACTGAGTCGTCATTGATAACTTTGTGAACTCCGTGCACCCATCCCACAATGGTTGGTTCACAGCCCCTAAGATGTCATAGTATGTTCTCGCTTCTGCATTTGGGTCTTCTCTAATATCATTCTGATGTTCGTTAGAGCATCCCCCAAATTCAAACACAGTCTCACCATTACGCAAATTCAAACCATCCTCCACCAAATGCATATACGGATTATCAGTACTTTGCGAAGTACTCCCTACATCTCCATAATAACTTTGTGGAATTGCATAATGCTGATGAGCATAACGATTCTCACCATGATAGATCCACTGATAGTAATCTTCAACAAACCCATGAGAAATCAAATGACATTCAACTGTATTCCTATCACACACAGTACCATTTCGACATCTCCTACACGGACACCGTACACCAACTATACCAACTGCCTCAGAATGATTTTTAGCAACAACCATGAATCCCATTAAACCCATAATATATTCATTCGACAATTGACCATTAGAACAATAACGATTATTATACATCCAAGAACGGTCATGAGACATTTTATGAATACAAAAGCAAAATAGTTGCAATTTCAGTTTCGTACCTTATCCTTTTAACCGAATGTTGCCAAATAGTTGCAATTTCAGCTTCCAAAATGTGAATTTTGACTAAATATGGTGTTTGGTTCGAGTGAGTTTTATGTTGAAGATTGCTTATTTTTTGTGGTGTTTCAGATCTGTTTCTATTTCTGGTTCTGCTGAGTTGCTTTATGTTGCAAATGGGCGTGGGAATGGCGTCGGAATGGAGTCGGATTGGTGTCGGTCAAAACACCTGTAGCAAATCCGACTCCACACCTAATATCAGTGCAAAATTAAAACCCAGCTTCTGTTTGTTCTATTTCGTTCTGTTTCTTTAGGTTTATAATATATTTATGTTTAGGGTATATTTATGATCCAAATCGAAATATATACATAAAACATATAAATAAAACATTCGAAATGTCAAAATGCGAAATATACATAAAATATCCGAGTTTGGGAATAATACATTCGAATTTAACAACGATTCAACTAAGGGTGGGTGGGGGGGTCACTATCACGACGGGGCTGCGGTGGGCAACCCGAAGGCGTCGGAGGGAACTGCTGGGAGAAGGCGGATGGGAATGGCATGGTCTGGTGATACTGATACTGGGGGGCAGTATGCTGGAATCCCATCTCCACATTCCTAATCAACCCAGAAGCAGTTGCATTATCGGCATGGGATGGAGGTTGCATCATCGGGGGTCCCCTCTGAAAGTGGTGCATCATCATCGCTTTCATCTCATCCAAGTCTTTCCTCAGCGTCGCAATCTCTATTGCATCCGCTTCACGCTTCTTCTTGAGCTCGTCAACCTCTGAAATCGAAGCGGCAGGTTCTGTGGGTGCAACAGGTGCCTCAATGAACACCTCCCTAGCAGTAGAACTACTCCCTGCACCAAGCACCCGACCCTTCGCAAACCCATCCTTCACTGCGTCTAATTCAACCCATAAGCTCTTAACAATGGGACCTGCATTCGGGTCAGCATCCTGCCCGTACCTCTGCTTGAACGCCACCTTATATTGCTCCTGCAATAATGAACCATAGAAACTAAAATTAAATACCAAAAGGAATACAAGTCCAAAATGAATACAAGTCGCCAAATCGAAAACTTACAACGGCTGTCATGGTCTTCGTGTCATAGACCTCCCCAGTGAGCTCCCCAGTCGCTTTGTTCCTCTTCTGGTATAGATCAGAAATGATGGCCAACGGGGAAATATCTTCTCCTGTTTTTTTCTTCTGAAATATCAAAAAGTGGATTATGACATTTAATACATTGGACTAAAACTAATATAAACCAATTGAATAGTCGTAAACTTACATGCTCGGCAATCCTCGTCCTCAACCCCTTAGCTCCATACGGATGGGTAGCTATCCTCCCGTCTGGACGACCCGCGGCGCTCCGGCGATTCCTACTCGCCACCTCTGACTTAGCGATGAAATCTGGGGAAGCCCAATGAGAGAGGTACTTCTCCCAAGCCTCGGGAGAAGTACACCACCTCGGCCTGGGGACCTCGGCCAAGCTCGCACATTTCCCAAGGCGAACCTTCTTCATACATAAATCTTTCTTCTTCACCAGAAAGTCCCGCCATCTCCTTCGCCCTTGTGCATCAAACAGATCTTTGGCATGCGCCGCGTTCATGCCAACAAGGTTGTATCTCTCCTAAGGAAAATGAACAACAATAATTACATAATTATATATAAACAACCAATATATATAATCGACGAAATTTTGTTACCAGAAATGAGTTCCAAATATCATCCCGAATCTGTATGTCGATATCGGTGTAGTTAGGCCAGAACTCGATCACATGTCGTTGCAATTGGTTCAACCAGAACCCTGCAACTCCGACACCCTCCAAACTAAAAAAAAACAAAGTACACAAATATAAGACAAACTACACAAAAATGAACTCTAACTAAATAACTTCCAGGGGCAAAAAAGAGCAAAAAATGTAACTAACTAAATAACTTCCAGGGGCAAAAATGAGCAAAAAATGTAACTAACTAAATAACTTACTATTTTTGCTTCACTACGCACTCCAATTTCTCGCCATTGCGGAGTGGGGATATCGGTCGTGCAGCTCCACGAACACCACTAGGCGGGTCAGCTTGGTCATCTTCTTGGTCGGTAGCTTCCTCGGCTTGCTCGGCTTGCTCGGCTTGCTCACCTTCCTCAGCTTCGTCATCTTCCTCGTCGTCGTCCTCGCTCCCGCTCACACTGCCGACGGAGGTAGATGCAGGGACATGATGGCTCGCAGATGGGGATAAATGTTGGTCCCTAGATTTATCCAACCAGCCTGGTGCAAATCTCGAGGGGACCCCCGGACTCATAAACGTCGGGGGGACTAACGAAGTCGTGAACATCGAGGGGGCTAACGGAGTGGGCCTATATACTGATGCTGGCGGGTCGGCATAGAGCATAGGGGAGAATGGTGTCCAATCAATCGGCTCATCCGGTTCGTCACGCAATGTTCTATTCTTCTTCGATGCATTCTTTGAACTCTTTTTTGAACTACCGCCACGAGGTGCCTATAACAAAATAAAGGGTAAAACAATCATTTCACTTTCAACCGAAGCCATTCCCAAGCCTAAATGTAACATACTGATTTAACTAATATTCTGAAGCCATTCCCAAGTATATACTCAAATTCATTCTAACATTATCAAAACATATATATACTGTCAAATAACATTACCAAATTATATACTGTCAAATAACATTACCAAATTATACTATCAAGTTCATATATATAGTGTCAAATAACATTACCAAATTATAACATTCCCAAGTACAATACTCAAATTATAACATTACCAAATTTCATATACTGTCAAATTGCATATATCAATTCTAATTATACTGTCAAAATTTCATATACTATCAAAATTTCAGATTTCATATATCAAATTTCATATAATGTCAAATTTCATATACCAATTATAATCAATACTCAAATAAAATTTATAACAATCACATAATTATATAACAAAATTATATAACAATCAACAAAATTATATAACAATAACAAAATTATTTAACAAAATTATATTACAAAATTATATAACAATAACAAAATTATTTAACAAAATTATATTACAAAATTATAAAAAGACATTTAGAACTTACCATTTTATTTTTTTTGTTCGAAATGGGGGAGGGAGCAGTCGGACTTGGTGGTGGTGGTCGATTGAACTTCGTCGACTTGGTGGTGGTGGCCGATTGGACTTCGTGGACGAAATGGGGGAAGGACGAGTCGGGTTTGGGACTTGGTGGATTTGGTGGCCGATTGGACTTCGTCGATCAAATAGGGGAGGGAGCAGTCGCGGTTTGGGAATAAGTGGTGGTCGCCGATTAGTGGTGGTCGTCGATGAAATGGGGAAGGAAGAAAATTGGAGAAGGGAAGGGGAAGGGTTTAGATTCGGGTTTATTTGGGACGAAATGGGTTAATGGGGAGGGGGGGCGGGTTAACTAATTGATTAATGCATTCAATTAAAAAGGTTGTTTCGGAATTACGTCGGATTTCTAAATTCCGACGTAATTCCGAAACTAACCTTTTTCAATTTTTTTTTCATTAATTTTCCTTTGTTTTTAATTAAAAAGTTTAATAATTAAACACTTAATATCAAAATGACAAAGATGAATTCATTCATTAAATAATAATACATCTTAAACATTACATCACAACTTATAATAAAACGATAAAACATAATACATTGAAAAATGTAAATAAATAAACTTCTAATAGCTTTTTCCGTCGGGGTTCGTCCAACCAAAAGTAACATGAACATCTCCATATCTGTGCATGCTCGTATTTATCTCGAACGTCATTAATGCTCCTAACCATACATTGTGTCCACCAATAAAGTCATCCCATCCATCCGCGAAGTGAAATTTATGTCCAGGCCTCTTCAAAATCTTCACTCGATAGTGGACGGTGGAGTTTTGCAAATGGAAATATGCCATCAATTCCTTTTTACAGTTGCGAGGAAAATAACGATTAACAAATTCAGTGTCAAGCTCCTGTTTAATATATAAATTAAAGTTAGTTCATTATTAAGTATCTAAAAATTGAAATAAAATAAATACAAATTACAATTTTTTGTTCAAAATATAACATACCATGTAAAACTCGTTTTCGTCGCGATAAACAGCTTCGAATCGACCAATTTTATTTGGATTTGCCATTGTCTTATGAAAATGAATTGAACATAGGCAGAAGAATGTTTTATAGGCAAATAATGGCGTCGGAAATAATTCGGATGTTTCCGTTTCCGACTCAAATCCGACGCAACATGCAACGGTAACAAATTAAATGCTCAATTAAATGCTCCATATGAACGTTATTTATGTATCCGACGCAATTCCGAAACATTTCCGAAACTAGGTTTTTTTTCTTTTCCATATGAACGTTATGTATCCGTTGGGACTTTGTATATATAAAGGGATGGAATTGATAGAATTTCTCACAATAAATTTCTATCCATAAAAATCATTAAGTCAATTAATTTATAATGACGATTTTTACCGTTGATACAATTGGGTGTAGAGAATTCTTCAAGTTTTTCATGGAAGGAATGGAGGAATATGTGGTAATTTATATTTTCAAATAAGTCATTAATTTATATTTATTACTTTAATAAATTAAATAATTATTAATGTAATGCTTTGTTTTATTTTATTATAGAGAATTCCAAAGGCATTTAAAGAGAATTGTAACTGTCAATTGATTGGACACTGTCGATTGAAGGTCAAAGGAGACACTCAATGGTATCGCATGCAAATACAAGAAATTGGGAACGATGACAATGAACTTAAAATATGCGAAGGTTGGGCGGATTTCGTACGTGCCCACAACGTGCGACCAAACACTCTTTTGATATTCGACATTGACCTCGTTCGTAGCCTACACAATCGTCCAGCCTTCAATGTTAAGATATTTGGACCGAGTGGATGCATTCAACAAGTCATAGTCCAAGTTGATTAGATTTCGTGTTTGTTTTCTATTAGATTGGACTTTTCTCGATCACATTTTCATGTGTAGTGATCTTGAAATCGAATTATATGTAATTTTCTAATTATTATGAATAATAAGTCCTACTATTTAATATTTATTTATTATTATTTACAATTTTTTATATTGTGATGAACATTGTTTAGAATTCCCTGCCAATGAAAGCTGTCAAACAAAAAATACGTTTCCATTATGCTTCAGAATGGCTTCGGATTTAGAAGCAAATCCGACACATAATGTAACGGTAAGAAAAACTAGAACGTTTCCGAAGTAATTCCGAAGTGAACCAACTTTCTAACACCTATAAATGGTGGGTTGAAGCAGAAGAGTTCCTCATCCTCATCACAACAAAATCATAGTTATAATCTCCAATTCAAGCGTGGCACAATGACGATTTTCAACAACGAAACGATTGGTTGTCGTGAATTCTACAACATCATTTTGCCCGGCATGGACCAAAAATTGGTAATTTAATTTTAATGTTAGTTTATAATATATATACAAATTAATCATTTCATTTTTAATCTAATGGTTTATATGTGTTCATAATAGCCAATTCCAAAGGGATTTTGTAATCGGTGTAGATGTGAATTGGTCGGAGATTGTATGTTAAAGCGCAAAGGAGATGATCGATGGTACCATGTGAAAATTAAAAATTTCCGTGGGAGAAATGGCAACCAACTCAAATTATGCGAAGGTTGGGCGGATTTCGTACGTGCCAACAACGTGGACTTGGGCGATGTTGTGACGTTCGAAATTGACTTACTTCGTACCATACACAATGGCCCGGTGTTCAATGTCAAGATATATGGAATGAATGCGATAATAAAAAATTAATAGTTCACCTATTTAGATTTATTATTTATTGTGTAATAGTAGTTATTAATTAGAGTGAACTATATATTTTCGATCATGTTTTACATGTAATGATCGAAAATCGGATTATGTATGATTTATTAATATGAATGATTATGATTTATTCAAGAATTAAGATTATTTAATTATTATTTCTATAAATATTTAGCTATCTTTACAATATTTTCGGCTAAGTAATTTTACATAATTTTTGGATAATTTTATGATCAAAGATACTAATAATAAAATTTATAACTCTTTACAAAATTTTAGGATTCTGGAATTAGGAATCCCAAGAAATTCCGAAACCATTCTGACTCCCCATAATAATTCGGAAATGAGTCGGGGTTGCTATTAAGAATTCCGACTCTAATCTGAAGTGAATCCGAGACCATTTTAAAGTACAGTCAACATTTGTGTGGTTCAACTGCTAGCTGAATCAAATCCGAAGTAAATGTTTTTACTTCGGTTATCATATCCGACGTAAGGATATTATTCCGAAGCTATTCTAAAGTAATGTCGACACCAATGTTGAATTAATTAATTAAATGTTGTTTTCACCCCTGTCCGACGTGATTCCGACGTGTTTCTACTCACGTCGGATTCCTTACCCCGACTCAAAAAGTGCGTTTTCTAGTAGTGTATGATAGTGTACACAATATTTTATTATCGGTTCATATTGGTATGAGCTCGTAACAGGTGTTAGGGAAGTGTTCAGGCCCCGTGACGGATTCAGATCCTCCGATTAGTATAGGGGCAGCTCTAGAGGCAGCAGCGTTGTCAGTAGGCGAAAAAACAGTAGTAAAGAGCGATGCAGCCGTGATCGAGGTTGCAGAGATGAAGGCAACAGGGAAGGACCGCCCCATACCCGGTGGTATTGCTGAGGAAGCTTATGCTGCCGCGGAAAAGAATCTCAAGACCACCCGAGACGAGGACAAGATAAAACTCCGGGACATTTTAGCGGTATATATTCGTGAATGTCTTGCCTTAGTCCTTGAAGTTTTATCACAATTAATTAAAATAGTAGGAGTTTATTATTGCATACACAAACAACATGCATGCACATTGACAAAAGTCGAGAATTAGTCGTTAAAGAATAATGTTTGCGATGGTTGCAATAGGACGCAACGAAGAAGATTCCAAGCGACAAGCCGGTGGGCAGGGAGGTTGCGGAAGCTGTTATTGTAGCGGAGATGAAGAATATTCCAAATATGCAAACACAACCAGGTGGTATTGTTTCGTCAATCGCTGGGGCAGCTAGGCTTAATGAGCAGAAGTAGGAGCATTTTCAAATTTAGAACGTCGCATGTTGTAATGGTCTTGCAAATATTTTTGAGCTTTTCATGTTAATATTGTCCTAATAAGTACTCTCTGAGTCTCTTCATCTCACAAGATCATCAAGTTTAAAGTTTTGATGATTAATTGGTCAACTAGATTTTAAATACAAATGTTCTAATAAAAATTGGAACGAGCCCATAAGCGGTTGGGCTTGATCCCAAGCTATAAGCCCACTTTAAATAGGGCAAAGGGATAAAAGGGCAAATGTTGCGGAGGAAAAATTTACAAATACCCCACTTTATTCATCAGATGAGGTAATACGTATTTTATCCCTTACATACTATACTCTCAAATACTCTGAACCGACTTGATGTTGAAATGTTTGTGGCCGAACCCCAACCATACATTATAAGGGAATGGAGAAATTTGGCAAAATACCATTGTTTAAAATGTGTATTAGCAACAACGCACTGAATCTTATTTATTTGGAGAATACCTCAAATATCGGACAAATTGACTAAATTGCCCCCGCAGCCAAAACCGTATTCATGATTACCAAAACTGTAACACGGGTCTCTAAACGTTCACTTGTTACGTCATGTTGCTGCTGCAGATTCTACTATGAATATAGAGTGTTACACAAGAATGGAGGGTTACCCCGTCAGTTTTTTGAAAGGTATTTTCGTCCAAACACATTTTCCCATCATAAGCCCCCAATTTAACTCTTATTCACCCATAATTCAAGTCCAATTAACACATTTAAATCTTATCACCCTTAATTGAAGAAAGATATATGGTCAATGTGTTAATTGGACTTGAATTAGGGTTGAATAAGAGTTGAATTGAGGGCTTATGAGAGGAAAAAATGTATTTGGACGGAAATATCTTTCAAAAAATTGACAGAGTGACCCGAATGAGACACTTTTTAACCATTAGTGATCATATTTGTTCGGTTTGAAACTTGAGTGATCTAATTGTTTAAAAATTATATGGATATTGATTTCAAAGAGAATAGAAATAAATAAAAGGAAAAAAATATATTCCAAGGAGGATATGAACATGAGATCTTCTAACTATTAGATAAAAATTTAATTTTCGAGCTATTTATTTTATAATATAAGGATATTCAAATAAATACATATAGTTCCTATTACTTGGTCCGTCCATGGACTGTGATTGAGATGTTGACATACTATAAACAATTGGGTACTTCGTTCGTGTGAACCCCATGGAAACTGTGAGGACATGTTTACAATAATTATATTGAAATCAAGATCTATTATTAAGTGGACCATGCATCATGCATGTTTGTGTAGTCTACATATCTGTTTTGATCGTTATTTCAAGAACCTTTTCTTTTTAGTTTAGTTTCCATATTTTCAAGGAATGTAATTTCCCATTTCTAAAGATTACACTTCTCTATTTTTCAATTTGTTCCTTAAACACGTTTCATCATAAAAAAAGCTATATATAATTCATTTAACCCAAATGATAAATGCGGTATTTCATGAAAGTCATACGAAAAAGGTCTTATTATATTTTAATTATACAAATAATAATAAAATAAAAAATTTACATGACAATATATAATCAGACTCGATCAGACTGAATGAGCTAATGCAAAACTCAAACAAAAAAAATAGATATAGGAGAATTTTTTTATATAAATATATATGTATCTGTGTCACATTTGGTGACTCCACAATTTTTTAATATAAATATAGACCTTGCCTGATTATAAACCCTGCAAAATTATACATTACGAACAAACAACCACTATGACACGCACTAAGAACACTTAAATAATAACCTATCTTACTACAAACGGATGCTTGATACACTACTACAAAATGTCACAAGATCTTTTTGAAGTGAGCTCCATTTGGCCGACCCCTCTATTCTCTGCATTTAAAGGTGATGTCTAAGTGCATTTTGAAGTGTAGTCTAAGTAAACTTTTGCTTTTTTACTTGCGTTTTATATTTTCAAGGCAATTTTTGGTATAGTTTTCTTATTATGACCTTGTCATTAAATGAGCATCAATTATATTTTTGTCTTGAAACTTGAGATAGTAATGTTTATTCCTATAATAAATGAGGACATACAAGTAAAATATATGATATCTTTAATTGTTGTGCCAGTATAAAACGACAACTAATAAAAAACGGAGATAGTAATTTTTCATTTTGAAGCTCCACTCCACTAGGACCCATATGGAAAGGGAGATCCTAAATAATTGACACAATTATAAAGTCACACTTACATGATATTTCATTTTCTCGAATTTAATAGCTTTATGGCCTGATCGAGACCGCTCACTTGAGAAAATTCATTGAAAATGATCGTCTGATTCTCTGAAATTAATGGTCAAATAGTTTCCTTTAGTTCATACCTATATTATAGATACTCATCACCAAAAAATCCAAATATGTAACATCAATAATATAATGTAATAAAATTCGTACTACTGTTTGTAATGGTGTATAACCAAAAGATGAAAATACTGTAACTGTTATATATACAAGTTGATGATGGCCAAATATACAGATTTGCATGTGCATGTTTGCTTCAAGACTAAACTATATGAAGTATGAACAAACAAATAACAATCAACCAAATTGATGCAGATGCTCAACTGTTTTATATATATATAACACGGGTGTCCAGTGACCACCTTGTATTATTGGGGGGCTATTGTGGGAAATTAAATTTCTTTCGTGTTATTGTTTGAAGAATGAATGATGATTTTCATTTTTGTTCGTGTAAATTAGCGATGAAAGTATGACTAATTAAAATAATATTCCTATTACAAATAGTAAATATATATATTAGTAATTAATAGATCGTTCCACGATATACTAAGTTGCTAACTTTGTTGAAATATAAAATATTTGACAAATTATTTTTAACAAGATTTTAACCAAGATATTCTTATTGAAAACTTGGATCAGATTTCATCGGTTATTGAGCCACCGCCAATAATGATTTTCACTTTGAGCATCATAAACGAAGCTTTAAGCGAGAATGAAATTGAATATAATTCATGCATGATATGAGATCTATAATTAAACTAATTCATGATCAATTTTGGCATAAGTTATACTTTAGTAGCTGAACGTATACATTATGTCTAGAAGAAATTGTCGAAATAGACCTAGAGTAGATTAAGGTTGTCATTAATTTGATTGGTTTTCGGAAGTTTTAAAGTTTTAAATTAGTCCACGGAAGTCTTAGAAAAGTTACAACTTAATCCAAACTAGAGGAGACATTAAAATCTAACAGTAAATGTGCAATAATAATTGGCTTCCACTTTTGAAGACAAAATTTTCGTTAATAAATTTTAACACATTCGTCAATTTTTAGACAATATATTGCAAATTTTTTCCAATATTAAGGATTATATAAGTTTTTGAACTGTCAACAACTCAATAATAATTTTGACCTATTTGGCTACTTTATTACTCCCTCCGTCCCTAAAAGATTGTCATATTTTGACTTTTGGTGGTCAACAAAACACAATTTAAAACATAAATATCTATTATTCTACATGCCAAAAAATTATAAAAAGTTAATATTTCAAAAATATATATTGAGACGAACCTGACAAGGTCCCACAAGACTATATTATTTATTATCGTTTAATGGGAATTCATGATCAAATTTTGTAATGTTTGACTAACAAAAATCAAAATGTGACAATCTTTTAGGGACGGAGGGAGTACATCATTTTGACAATTTGTTCATTTTTTTCACGTAATGCGACAAATAAATATGAAGGAACTATGTATATCTATATGCATGTTTGTCCTCTAATGACAAATTTGACAAGGCTGACAGTGTCTTGAATGTTTGGAAGAGTATGTACTATGTTCACGTAGATTGGTTCAGAACTATTAACTACTCCCTATTAATCAATTTGGGTATGTTAGGTCGTATTGGTTGTGAAATACATAGTAAGAATTAGGGATATTTTCGATTTAGTTAGATCGGCTTTTCTCGAGTTGTTGTATGAAATTGATCTTATGAATCGATTTCGGTTGAGAAATGTTCCAATTTGAATCAATTTGTAAATGTCGATTTTAAGACAAAAATCGATTTGGTTTGATCGATTTCTCAGTTTCGATTAAGAGATCGGTTGCATACTACTTCAGGGAGCACAATGCAACAACACTCCACAATTATCCGTGTACATTTAATTTCTATTAAAGTGCCATATTTTGCAATCATAGTTTTTTTTTTTGTAAACTAGTGATGAGGTGAGTTTCGAACCAGGACCTTCTGGCCACTAGCAAGAGCCTTTTCTATTAGGTTATTCGATTAACTCTTTGCCATCATAGTTTTTAGATATGGAAAATGGTCACGATTATCATATATGTTTGAGTTGTTGACTTGGTCGATGACTTATGTTTAAAACGGTCCCGATCGATCCTTATATTACAAAATCCATCTCAGTTAGTACTTGGCATAATTTTCAATCAATTTGCCGTTAATTAAGTCACATGCACATTACATGACAAATTAAGGGGCAATTTAGTAATTTCATACCTAGATTTTGTTGAAAAAATCGAACTTCAATTTCACACCATCAAGTTTTGGATCAAATTTCTACCTTTCTTCTTCCAAAAAATCTATGCCTGAATTGACTAAATTACCCCGCTAAAATTGTCATGTGATGTGCCAATGATCTATTTAATAGCAAGTTAACATAAATTATGTCAAATTACTAACTGAGACTGATTTTAATTTGTAACAGAAACAATCGATCAAGACCCTTTTGAACATAAGTGATCAATCAAATCCATAACATAAACATAAATAATCGTTCCTGTCATTTGCCCATATAAAATATTCAAACGTTCCAACCATATCATATCCTTTTGAAAACGAGTGCAATAACACAATAATAAAATAACTAAAGAATAGGAAAACAAAAAAAAACACTACTGGGATCAGAGAATTATAAGAAAAAACAAATATGCACTTGTCATAAGTCATCTCCATACAGTATAACATTTTAAGACACATACAAACTCATTCTCTCTTAATTTTCCTCTCTTTTCTTCCAAATTCTCTCAACATTAAACAATGCCAAACTCACTCAAGAAAAACCTTCACCTCTACTTCACAAGAATCAAACAACCATCATCTCCTCCACCACCACCACCACCACCACATCCTCAACAAGATCTCAACCATCCATTATCCACCACCCCCTCATTATCAACCTTGATCAAGAATTTCAACTCCCTCTACAACTCCACTATGGATTGCACCACCACCACCACCTCAACCGTGTCCCATGGCCTCGACGAGGCCATGGATTTCAAAACATCCAGCCCCCCGGACTTATCGGGCGTGTTCTCCTCCCAACGCTTCTTTTTCTCCTCCCCTGGACGTTCCAACTCCATCATTGACTCATCATCCTCGTCCTCATCCTCATCCTCGTCTTCTGACAACCTTGTCGGAAGGAGCATTGCTATTCCGACGTACTCGCCGGACCCTTACGCAGATTTCCGGAGATCAATGCAAGAAATGGTGGAGACAAGTGGGCTTGTTGATGTGAAGGGCAGTTGGGATTATTTACATGAGCTTCTAATGTGCTATCTAAGTTTAAACCCAAAAAATACACACAAATATATTGTTGAAGCATTTGCAGATCTTCTTGTAAGTCTCTTGGAATTGGATGATCACAACAAATTATCATTGTAACTTGTTTTTTTATATTACTACTGGCATATATAAAGCCAGAATGTCAATATATTAAATTGAATCAATTGATGTACTCTTGGAGAAACTTAAATATGTTGTCACATTTTGGAAATATTTTGTCATTATTGTAGCATTTACTACTTAAGTTTGGCTATTCTTAAATGATGAATAGTTTATTAAAATTCTTGTGTATAAGTATGTTATTGGAAAATTAGAAATATATATGCACTACTACCTATCCATTTTTCAATAAAGGTATATTTTTATGTTAATAAATAATTTTTGGGACAAAAAAAAAAAATCAAACTATGATATGAATTACCCCAAATTTGATTTTACCACGTGTTATATTTATCAACATATTGAGAGAAGGGGTTATGGGGTAGAACATTTTGGAAAATAAATGATTGAGAAGTACGTTTTGAATTATAGACATATAACAAACTGAAAACATTTTTTAAATATAGGTGATTGCTATAAGCATTATTATTACTCTGAATATAATTTATTTATGTGTTGTAGTTTGAGCCAAAAATTACTTTTTATTCAGTACCCACTAAATAAAAAATTGATAATATCATTGAATTTATCTTTTATGAAATATTTTTCATACTATTATCTTCTTATAATATTCATAGTATACTTAATAAGTTATACTTAATCAAAGTTTTATCACAAAAACCAAAATTTTAAATTCAGTTAAACTATAAAATATATTCCCTCCGTTTCACAATACTTGATTGTTAAGCTAAAAAGTACTTTATTAAGGGATTAATAAAAATTACTATTATACCCTACAAAATACTCTCAAAATGAAAAGTAACCTTTAAAACAAGGGTAATAAAGGAAAGCATAAGTCTAAAAGTACATTGAATTCCGTAAACAATCAACTATTATGAAAAAGTAAATTTTTTATAAACAATCAAGTAATGTGAAACGGACGGAGTATATTTGATCCATTCCCTTCCTCTCAACGTAGTTTATTATTTAAAACAAACGTTTTTCATTATGGAACTATATATACACTTTTTTGTTTTTAACATTTATTAGGATATAATCATTACTTGAAAGTAGAAAGATTAGACTGCGACATGTATACGTAGATTGGTGCACTCAATCTATCAAGTTACGTAATTGTTGTACAAATAATCCTTATTTTTGTTATGCTTAAAACTTGATTAAATTAAGCTTGATGAAGTTATTCTTAAAGATTGGTTAAATTAGTCTTAAAGCCTCAAATTCTTCTAAGGAGTAAAGCGAAGAAAAAGAAACACATTATGTTGAACTGTTGCTAGTACAACAATTCTCACGAAGATAAGTACTCTTTGTGCAACAATTACGTAACATTAGGGACCGTTCGTGCATTTCTCAAATTCCAAAGACTAAATCTCGACTTTTAGTCGTTAGCGTACCAATTTAAAAAAATGTTGTATACAAGTATACAACAATCCATTATCCCAAAACAATGTTCTGTAGAACAGTTAAGTATCTTAATATAAAGAGTTTTTGTCGTGAATAATAAAGGTTAAGAAAAGATCCTAGTTGATCTTTGTCCTAGAAGTTGAGGTTTGTCTCAAGTGATTCACTGGTCCAAATTCCACTTTATCAAGTGAAGAGAGTTGCTGGGGAAGAGCAACAAAACATGGTCGTTTGTGGGTTGATGTGATGAGCACCACATTGATGGAAAGCTTTTTAGCAAAGGAAACAGACTTTACAGGTAGAATAACCTTGTCTGGACTTTCTTAGCAAACAAACAAGAGGATGAAGATGGAATTGTTTATCAAATGCTTACAATTTATAGATTCTAGCTCCCAAATGGTCCATAGCTCTTTCATGCTTCCCCCTCTACTTCTCTAGGAATCAATGCCATGACACCATTACCAATTTTTTCCAATTACAAATGATCATTAGTCGTTCGTTGCTCGAATTAGAAATTTATCAACTAAAGTATCTTACAGTTGAGTCAATCGAATAGGCTAGTGAAAAAGCATGCTAGTGACCAGAAGGTCTTGCGTTCGAAACTCACCTCATTACTAAATTACAAAAAAAAAAGTTTATATCTTATAGTTACACTTGATCATCACTTTTGCTATTACTATACTAGTGCGATAGTCACCGGCACTTGACCATTATGATGATAGTACTGATCTGTTATACACACCAAAATAGTAGAGTTTGGTATGTAATTACGGTTTTGCCCCTTATTTGATAGTTTAAAAATAATAAGCCCTTTGATGAATAATATTATTGAGTCCTATTTGAGAGCTGAGACCCATAAATCATATATCTACATATATCATAGATATTATATATATTTTTGGTAAATAAGCAATATATTGAAACCAAAACTCGAATCAACCCCAAAATGAGATATTACATCAATGTATTCTAATAGCCCCTATCAATTGGTCCACTAAACACAGAAATCAAGTTCTTGATGATCACATAATAGCAATGGTGGAGCCATTAGTTAAATGCTTACTATATTCTATAGACTAGGCAAATGACAAAGACGATCATGAACAAACGCAAAATTTTAACATGTCTTCATTTCCATAGTTCAGAACAAAAAATATTCAGTAAAGAGTAATCATTTTATAAATAATATAAGTAAATGAAGGCACAATAAATATTTCGCGAAAATTTTAAACTACGAACCTTTTATAAATAATTGTTTTATGTAAGGTATTCCCGATTAATAATGCTAGAACAGACTTGATGAGCTAGGATACATTGATCATAAAGAAATTGCTTTGATAAATAATCCATTGACAAAGTTGCTGGGAAGAAAACTTCAAATGGCTAAACATTTAACACTCCAATACAAAGTACATCCTCTTTAACTCGACGAGTTTGGAAAGCGAAAAAGAGACTAGCAAAACAGATTTCATCAATAGTGAAGATAGACTAGATGTCAAAGAAAATCACTTTTTCTTTCCAGCATCACCAGCCTTTGTCTGCAAAGTTGGTAGAAAATATCATTAGACAAGACTCATCAGAACAAATAAAAGCGATATTTAGTTCCAACAATTCGAATATAATGTTAGTAGGCAAATGATGTATATACTTCATAGATAGTTACAAAGAACTAGGTAGGGTATAAGAGGCACTTACTTTCTTCACACCACGAATCTTCTTGGCTCTGTTCTTCCTTTCCTTCATTTGCTTCCTGGACTTCTCGACCTTGGTGTCCAAACCATTCTGTAAAAAACAAGTTCAACACCAAATAAATCTATCTCGCATTTACAATTAACCATCCACCAGTCACATATAAACATCGCATTTATAGATCAGAGAGTTATAACAAAATAAGGGAAAAGTCTCATTAGCTCTTTTATGGCCAAAACTCAAGTAACATAAGGATATAAGGAAAGCAGATAACCTGTAGAACTTTAAAAATCACACGAGAGAAATATAACCGCATATGACAACATGAGCTAACTGCTATACATCTCTCATTGTGGAAGATGAAGGGGGACGAAGACCAAAGATTAATTATTTTACTTTCTTCCCTAAGATGTTCTTAAGTGTCAATTCTGATTTTAAATGGTCAAGATAATCAAATTTTAATAGTGGTGCCAGAGCCTTTTGTATTGGTAGTGGACCAGTAGTGGGAAGATGCAACTCTGCTTCACTTAGAGAGATAGCAGTGATATGTATGTCTAAAAACAGAAACGTAAGCTCTTTAGCGTGGACATGGAAAAGACATGACAAAGTATTTGGACCAACACCCCATATTATTGTTGACAATTAATAAGTATAACCCCTCCAATCTGGATTCAGCTAAACTGACGAACTCTATACACAATCATAATCCCCCGTCCCAGTGACTGTTCAAAACTTCAAAATCTTTTAGAGATGGGACAGCTCGTAACCATACATCCACATTACCTTCAATTCTATACTGCCATTTGGTAGTAGGGATAGTTTATACATCTTCGTTAGTCTTCAGTTCTTTCCATGATTCCATAATTTTATAAAGAAAAGGCAAAAGAAAACTGTCTATCACAGCTATTGAGGCAATGGCCTCTAACATCTCAAAAATTAAATCAACAACTAAGTCCACCAGCACACACTTATGGAGATGATTGAAGATAGATATTGCATTCATCTAACAGTAATCAGTTGATGCGAATAATGTAAGTTTTATAAAACTAAACGTATCAACAAACAAAGTAGTGTATTAACATCAATGCTATTGAGGAGCTGAACTTACCCTGATGAGCCTATACTTCGGTTCGTATTTCTTTGCATTCTCAACTGAGTCATAGATCAATCCAAATCCGGTTGATTTGCCTCCTCCAAAGTGAGTCCTGAACTTAAACACAAAGATGGAGTTTGGGTCCTTGACCTCATACATCCTCGACAACTTCTCCTTCAGCTCAGCCTTCAGTATTAAAATACAGTTAACCAAAACGAATGGGTCAAAACATATACAGCACATCAAGTTCTTAATTAAGCACGATTCAACAAATCTTTATTAGAATATTCAGAACAAGCTGAAGAAGTATACAACAATAATAGCACTGTTCATTAGAACAATTGAGTGCATACTCCCACTATCCCTAAAGTATTGTCGATTATTATTTACAATAGTTAAAATCACCATACTTCCCAACCTTAGTTAGTACAAACAACTTCGGTTTAAATCTAAATTGTCATTACTATAATAATGTACATTAAAACATAAAACAAATTTAGAAATGCTACTACCCTTCTGTGATGTACCAGTTCACTGGAATTAACGTTTTCGTTTAACCGTGCCAATTTTTTGACATGATTTATCTACTATCCTCTATCTAAATTCCCAATCCGAACAATATTTCAAATTATGTTGCCAATAAATTTTCTCCTAACCAAATTAATAAGTAAAATAAAATCAACCAAAATAAAATAAAAATCAAACCTTGGAAACATTGGCCCTGCCGGGGTGCAAAACATCGATGACGAATTGCTTCCTGGAAAGAAGCCTGTTTGTCATGAACTTCCTTGTCCTAATTGTTACTGCCTTTTCCGACATTTTTCCTAAATCAAATTTATAAATCGATTAAATTAAAATATAAATAGCAAAGTATATAACAGAAAACATAGAAGTAAAAATATGAGAAATATTACTGTTTTGGTTATGTCCGAAGCTGAGCCTCCTTGAGAGTTTGTACACTTCGTCGGCGAGGGTTGGGACGGTTTCTTAAGAGAAGCTTTTATTGTTTTAGGGTTTTAGAATTTAGACTACCCCGGTTCGACTATGGGCCTTTAGATTTACTGGTCAGTCTAGTGTTGGACATTGTTAGCCCATTGGGCCGAGGCTGTTAGATTATCATGGATCAATGGAGAAACTACACTGGCTAATTTTTTCTCCTTACGATCCCTCCGGGTTACCTAGTCGGATCTCAATTTTACCGAGCCGGATAATTACCTGGTAATAACGAGCCTGGTAGCAAACCTATTACCCTCGTATCGCTCGATAAGGACGGGAGCGGTTTTTTGAGCCGGGCAAGGAGCGGGTTTTTTGAGTCGGGCAACGAGCGGGTGCCGGGTTACCTCCAAATATCTATTTAAAAAGAAATATTTTAGGTTATTTGCAACAAGATTTAATTGTCGAAATGCAATCCTGGAAATTCTTTTCAATACTAGTATTATATTGGTCAATGAAATTAAACGAGCGGGTAATCGGGTGGCCTCGGATTTTTCAAATCGGGTATCGAGTAAAATAAATTACTCGAGTATCGCTCGATAAGGATACAAGCGGTTAACGGACCCGGATTTTCCGAGTCCAATAACGAGCGATTTTCAAACCACCCGGTCATTTAAGAGCACTACTCCTTATCTTGATGTTTATCTGATTGGTTCCGGTGTTTCTGGTGTTTATTGATGTCATTTAAAAGATTCGTATTTCTTGTTAGATTTTGTTGTTTCTAGAATTTTTCGGTATTTAGTGATGACTATATCTATATACTAAATGAATTGACATCAACACAAAAGACACTCACAGTGTTTAAATTAAATAGAACATAAAATTAGTCAGCATCCATCTCCCAATTTGAACATAATTGATCACCAAATAAATAAGCAATGAAACGGATATGGGAACTAGTGATGGAGCTCTATGTCAAAATACTAATATTTTTTGCCTTTATCAATAAGATTATATTTTACTTTTTTTTAGTATCAATTGATTTTAAGTGAAAAGAATTAAAATTCTTAATTATCACTGGATCTTATGTATATAATTGACTACACCCCCTCTACTGGAGGGTTAAGAACACATTAAAATTTTTGTTGGTATATGGTCGCATCTATTGTTGTTCATATTCATAGATGAGTTTTACATATGGGAACGAGTGATGGAGTTCTACGCCAAAATAATAATATCTTGTTCCTTTCTCAGTAAAATTATGTGTTACTTTTCCAGTATCAATTGATTTTAATTTAACAATTACTGAATCTCATTCACTAGCTACATAATTGGGCACATCCCTCTAAAGAAGGGTTAAGAACACATTTATATCCCAATTGGTTGGCCTTATCTATTGTTGTTCATAGGGACTTATGAGTTTTACATATGAGAATGGATAGAGTAATATTTTTTACCTTTATCAATAAGATCATGTGTTACTTTTTCGGTATCAATTAATTTTAAATAAGAAGAATGAAAATTCTTAACTGTTATTACTGGATCTCATTCACTAGCTACATAATTGACTACGGAGGTTAAGAACACATTAAAATTCCCAATTGGTGCGGTCATATCTACTGTTGTTCATATGGACCGATGAGTTTTACATATGGGAACGAGTTGTGGGGCTCAATCCCACACCAAAATATTAATATCTTTCGGCCTCTATCAATGAGATCATATATTACTTTTCCAATATCATCAATTGAGTTTAAGTAGAAAAAGAATTCTTAACAATCACTAGATCAAGTTCGCTAGCTACATAATTGACTACTTCCCAAAATACACATGCAACTAATAATTCTCTCATAAGTTTGATTCTTTTGACATTCGTCATATAGCAGAATCAAGAAAAGCTAGTCAATTGATGGAACAATGTTCTATGTTCCCTGTAGTAAAAGGATTTTATTCTTGCATGCATGGGATAAGTGCAATAATATGCCACACAAGAGGGCTCACCAAGACTCGAAAGATTGAGCAATTTGATGAGTAAGAGAAAGTTGCATGAATTTTGGAATCTTTACACTTGGCTATAAATACAGAAGCAAATGTGGATTAGAATGCATCATATTTTCATCTCATACGACTCCTTTCTTACGCTCCTTTTTCCGATCCAGTTCCTCCACCACCGCGAACCCTAGATATTCCACATAAAGATGACGAAAGGAAAGGAGGACTTACATGATGAGATGAGTCTTGTCTATTAGCCAAGGATGACTTGCCTGCATTCTTTACTTTCAAAATGAGGGATTTGAAATCTCCCCAAGCTATTAGGTTTGATTGTCAGGCAGTCATCTAGGCTAAATTGACATGCTCACCTCTATCATGCTAGTCCTTTCTTTCCGAATTCCAACTGCTATAAATATATTTTGAATGGAAGGTAATTTTCATCAAACACGTTTTAACTTATTAGATTCTAGCTTATCACTCACTATTTAAAATGTCCCTTTCATTACTCATGTTTCAATATTCGTTAAGATGTCATCCCTTTTATTACTCATTATCAATATTGGGTAAAACTGATGATCGTAACGTCATGTTGGCATTTTTAGTCACCCACACACATTTCCTTTTGTATGTGTGAGTTCATTGTAACTCACATTTCAAAATGTGATTTTTGTTCATCACTCATGTTTTAATATTGGGGAAAACTAGTCTTACTTACATTGATGGAGTCCGTCGTGTTGGCAATTTTGGGCGCTCATCACTCGCTTGAGTAGCACGTGCCCTGTAACATACTTATTTTTTGTTTTTTTGTAAATTAACGATGAGGTGAATTTCGAACCCGTGACCTTTTGGCCTCTAGTAAAAGTCTTTTCCACTAGGCTATTCGATTAACTCAATAGTTTTCTTGCCATAACAGAAATTCCACAAATCTCTCCAATTTAGTTTGAATATGTTAATCAATTATAATTTTTTTTTTCTCTCTACTAGTTTCGCATGTCATCACTCCATATGTAAAACTCATATGTCGATATCAATAACAATAGATACGACCATATACCAATTGGAATTATTAATGTGTTCTTAACCCTCCTTTAGAGGGATGTACTCAATTGTGAAGCTAGTGAATGAGATCAAGTGATTTAACAAAATTATTTTTTCCACTTGAAATCAATTGATACCACAAAAATAACACATGATTTTATTGAGAAAGGCAAAAGATATTATCATTTTAGCGTATAACTCTATCACTCGTTCTCATATGTAGAACTCATTTGTCCATATGAACAATAGTAAACACAACCATATATCAATTGGGATTTTAATGTGTTCTTAACCCTCCTTTAGAGGGATGTACTCAATTATGAAGCTAGTGAATGAGATTCAGTGATTGTTAAGAAATTTCATTCTTTCCACTTAAAATCAATTGATACTGAAAAAATACTGAGAAAAGCAGAAGATATTATCATTTTGGCGTATAGCTCCATCACTCGTTCCCATATGTAAAACTCATATGTCCATATGAACAGCAGTAGATAAGACCATATACCAATTGAGATTTTAATGTAGTCTTAACCCTCCTTTAGAGGGATGCACTTAATTATGTAGCTAGTGAATGAGATCTAGTTATTGTAAAGAAAATTTAATTCTTTCATTTGAAATCAATTAATACTGAAAAAGTAAAACATGATCTTACTGAGAAAAGGAAAAGATATTATCATTTTGGCATAGAGCTCCATTACTCGTTCCCATATGTAAAACTCATCTGTCCATTAAACAACATTAGATATGACCATATACCAATTGACATTTTAACGTGTTCTTAACCCTCCTTTAGAGGGATGTACTCAATCATATTGCTAGTGAATGAGATTGAGTGATTGTTAAATTTTTTCATTCTTTATACTTGAAATCAATTGATACTGGGAAAAAGTAAAACATGATCATACTGAGAAAAGCAGAAGATATTATCATTTTGGCGTAGGGCTTCATCACTCGTTCCTATATGTAAAACTCATTTATCCATATGAACAACAGTAGATATGAGTTATGACCATATACCAATTAGGATTTGTATGTGTTTTAACCCTCCTTTAGGGGGATGTACTCAATTATGTAGGTAGTGAATGAGATCTAGTGATTGTCAAAAAAATTTAATTCTTTCGACTTGAAATCAATTGACACATGATCTTACTAAAAAATGCATAATATATTGTCATTTTCGTATAGAACTCCATCACTCGTTCCCATAGGTAAAACTAATATGTCCATATGAACAATAGTAGATACGATCATATACCAATAGGGATTTTAATGTGTTCTTAACCCTCCATTAAAGGGATGCAGTCAATTATGTAGATAGTAAATGAGATCCACTAATCATTAAGAATTTTCCGTCTTTCCACTTAAAACCAAGTGAAACTGAAAAATCAATACATGAACTTATTGATAAAAGCAGAAGATATTAATATTATAGCGTGGGATTGAGTTCCATCACTCGTTCCCTTATGTGAAACTCATCGGTCCATATAAACAATAACAAATATTATTGCTCAATACGTTATCCTTAGAGCGGATATAAGGATTAAATTAGTTTTTATAACATTTTTAATTGATAAGCAATTATAAAAGTTAAACAACTACAACAAGATAATGAACCAACAAATACAAGACAATAATATTTTCGAAATAAATTGTGCAAGGACAAGAAATTGCTCAGTGATTTTAGCGACTTTAGGTTCCCCTACTGCTCGACCTTCGGCTTTCCAACCTCGGGATTTGGGTAATGATAATTAGTATAGAAAAATCCCCCGAAATTCGATACAAGAAATCCCCTGAAATTCGTTACAAGAAATCAACTCAAATTTCTAGCTATCCGAAGTTCAAATCCAAAGCCCCGTTTTAGGATTTCATTTGTCAACCATATCTTGAATTCCTTCTAGCTACACCACTGGAAACTTCTAGTACCCTTACTAGATGTCACTAAAGAAAGATGAAAAATCAGTCTTAAACAAAGTATCCATTGATGGATGATTGAAGAGTGGATAATATTAGCTCTAAGAAAAATCAGTTTTGAACAAAGTATCCCTTGGTGGTTTCTCTTCAATTTGGTTGGATTAATGCTATTTTTTGACTTCGAAATGGTGTAAATCAGTTGATATTACTGTTTTGGAGGCTTAGTTTGGTTGTAAACAGTGAAAAAATGATTTCAAAACAAGCTTGAAATATGGTCGGAGATGGTGGTCTCGCTAAAAGTCAGTCTTCATCTTCAACAGTTTGGTCGGGAACAGTCCTCCCCGGAAAGCAGACTTGGTGGTGACTCAGGGTGACTCGCTGGATTGACTCAGGGGAGTGGGACTTGAAGTAGTTGATGCTCATGGGTTGGTTGGATACTTAGAAAATATACCAAAATATGGCAGTCTACAATTTTACCCGTCTAGAATAAGGATGAGTTTGTTAAAATTGTCTTTAAGGACAAAGTTAAGTCATAAACCAATTGAAATATAATACTCTCTCTATTTCACTATATTTGATTGTTTCGGCAAAAAAGTATTTTATTAAAGATTAAGAAATTTACTATTATACCGTACAAAATACTCTAAAAAATGAAAAGTACCCAAAGCAAGGGTAAAAAATGCAAGCATGAGTATAAAATTACATTGAATTCCGTAAACAATCAACTATTATGAAAAAGATAAATTTTTCTAAACAATCAAGTAGTGTGAAACGGAGGGAAGAATAGTGATACAAAATGTCATAATAAAACATGAGTAACAAAATGATGAACATTCTGAAACATGAATAATGATCCATTAGAGTTTCTATAAAGTGTATCCTTATTTATGTCCGAAAATACAGTCAGATCAGAATTTCAGACCGTTTTTTAAATAGGGGTTGAGAAGTCCAACCATGAATGCAAAAACATGAATCAGAACGTTAGATTTTGTCCCCCTCTATATAAATACACCAATTATCTCCAGTAAATCCCCCAAAACTAGCCGTTACAAAACCTCATTTTTGAGCTTTCCAGATTCCTCTCTCCAATCTCGAAAAATCTCTAATGGCAACTTCAGTTGAATCAGCATCTCCCTCTCCTCTTCACAAGGTCTTCATTTATTTTACCTATTTACACAAAATCTTTAGCCTATATACTCCTATTTTACATTTCAGTTTATTCAATGTTTTGAAATTTAAATAAATATTTGATCTTTATTTCAGGTAGCAGCTACCTTAAGTCCTTCATCAGACAAGCATTTCTGGAGTGCCCTAAACAATCGTGTCGACCAAATTCTAGAAAACAAGAAGTCATCTTTGGAAAATCTAGTGGTGAGCATTTATTATACTAAAATTGCTTCTTTTTCGAAAAAAATTGAGGTGATTGAAGATGTTGTATTTATATAGTCGATCCAATTTAGTTTGCGAATTGCTTGAATTGGCGTAGTTTTAAAAAGTTGGTTCTTCGCGAAATATAGAACTTCATAACAATGTCCTATTCATATAGTCTATCCAGCTTAGCTCGATGATTGTCGAATTAGTTTGGTTTTTTGCAAAACGTAGAACTGAACGAACATTTCGTATTCGTATTCGTATGATCCAACTTTAGTCCGATAATTTATAAAGTAATTGGTTCTATGCTAAATATAGAACTGGCAATTTCATATAGTCCACTTAACTTAGTCCAATAAATGCTTGGATTTGGTATTATATAAAAATGTGATCTTTTTCGATTTAAAACTTATGGGTTTCGTGAATTATTTGCAGAATAATGGAGCAGCGGATCGTGCCAAACGAATAAAGGAAGATTCGATGCTTTTGCTTAGAGGGTTTGATTCAGTTTCTGAGTCTCTCTCGCAATTGTCTAACAATCTGGAGAATGCACTCCAGGTAACCTCCCCTGTTCTTTTATGAACTGAATTTCTGTTGTATTCGTTGAAATTATTTTAACAGGAAAATTAGATTGGGTATATAAATTATAGAATAACGTAAAAAAGAATATTATAAATAATTAAAACATGATGTTTTCATTTCGTAGTACTCCGAACTTAATTCTGTCCAAGAGAATTAAGAACCTCGGATATTAAATCTTCGCGAGAAATCCACCTTATGCTACTTTCATTTAGCTGCTACACGATCAATAATGCTGAAGATGATTTTCGTGTTCTGAGTAGGGTACTAGAGATCTTGCTAGATCTCCTAGGTTGCCGGAAATACTACATTGCACCCTCGCGAAATGTAAAGAAGAAATGGAGGCGGGTGTAGGAAAACATGGATTAGGGGAAGAGGATGCAGAAGGAAAAAGAGGACATAAGAGGAAGGTCATTTCAGACGAAAGTTCTGAAAATCAAGAACAAGTTGATTCACTGAAAGAATTGAGAGGGTTCAATAAAGCAAAAAATGTAAATATATGCTATATGTTTTGCTTAGGCTAACTTTATATGGTTTTTTCAGTTTTGTGCTGATGTTTCATGATTATTATTATGTAGCTTGCTATTTCGATGGCAACAAAATCGGCAACATTAGCCAGAGAGCTGAAATCAATAAAATCCGACTTGGGATTTATGCAAGAAAGATGCACTTTGTTGGAAGAAGAAAATAGGAGGCTTAGAGATGGATTTGGCAATGGGATACTACCAGAGGATGATGATTTGGTAAGTATACAGTAACTGTTGAAGTAATGCACGAGTAACTCATAAGTCTGGTTCACGTATGACGTACCTATTAGCCTAATACAATTATGTGTCGATACCTACGTGGACCAGACTTGTTGAATACTCGCTCATTAGTCTGACAAACGATTTGGCACGAAGTAGGCTAATTAACGAAATGAATATTTGGAACAGATGAGATTGCAAATGGAGGCGCTTCTAGCAGAGAAATCGAGACTTGGAAATGAAAATGCAAACTTAACAAGAGAAAATCAATGTCTGAGGCAGCTTGTGGAGTACCATCAACTAACTTCACAAGATTTATCTGCATCATATGAAAATTTGATTAGAGGTATGGGATTGGAGTTGGTATCACCTGAGGGTGATATTGTTGCTCAAGAGGAGGATGATAAAATATCAACTCAACATGCTGATTTATGCAACTTGTCCAAAAACTTGGATGAATTCTATTGATTTATTTAACATGTTCATTTATCTTGCCTGTGGGTAGTAGAATGGTTTGGGCATATTATGTAAAATAAAGTGGTAGATTATGTAATTTTTCTATTTATATCAATTATAGGTTAAATTATCCGATTTTGCATATTACATATTATGTATGATCGTTGGTTTATTTGCTAAGCAGATTTAATGTTCGTGTGAGTTTGGAATTTAGGGTGTCAAGTGATTTTTTTGGTATTAGATACTAAATTAATCATATCCCTTGATTAGGTAGTTTTCTTTATGTTTTTAATCTAGTGGTCATTTATCATTCATGCACTAATTTGATATTAAAATAATATCTCATCTTCCTTTTTCTTTACACATGAATCATGGGCTTAGTTTTTCCATCCATGTTTTTTGCTTGGCAAACAATTTAAGATCTAATTTTTGTGAAATAATTTTTACGTGAATCATGACATTAAAATAATATTTTGCTGGCAATTTCACTGGCAATCTGATTCTCCAATAATTCTCATACAATTATATTTCATTTCTTGCAATTTAGAATGTACTTAAGATTCTCCTTTTATGCTTCTTCTTTTTTACGACTCTCCTCTATGCTTCTCTCAGTTTGTACTTTATTTTAGTGTACTTCAATTATAAAGTGAACAGTTAAATCGATTGATTTGTATATTTTTAGTTTGTAGACGTGATTACCGCAATTGTACTTTGTCCACAATTATACTTTGTCCGCAATTATACTTCGTCCGCAATTATACCCATTTATTGGAATTTGTAGTTAACAAACCGCATGTGTATTTACATATGATTTTTATCCATTTGCAGATATCGATGAATGATCCGAATCCCGCGCTTCTTAGTATTTTTCTCGTAGCCACTGTCCTTTTCGGGTGTCTCTAGGCTATGTTATTTAAGAAGTTGTGTATTGTCTGTACACTACACATATATCGATACACAGATGGTATCATTATTAATCTGTACTAATACGAATAAAAATAGGATGCCGTTAGGTGTCGTAATAATAACCATTAAATAAAATTTTCAAAACTAATCAACAATTCTTTGATATATATAAAGGGAGAATGCATTTAGAACAGTAAAATTTCGTCTATGAAGCGCGTGTGACACACGCGTTTCATCTATTCAATTTCGGCGCGTGAACTGCATTGAGAGCTTGTACTCTATGCAACAAAAGTTGTACGCACGATAGTGATACGCGTGTCTTCGTCTTTGTGCATCAAGCGATTGTACCTTGCGCATAATAGCTTGTACATTCATCTGCGATTTCACAAGCATTTCGTCTATATCCTTGTGGGCGTCAGATCTATTCTTCTTCCCCCCCC
The DNA here is from genome assembly GCA_003412495.2 of Echium plantagineum. Taxonomy (NCBI): domain Eukaryota; kingdom Viridiplantae; phylum Streptophyta; class Magnoliopsida; order Boraginales; family Boraginaceae; genus Echium; species Echium plantagineum. Next base: position 21,964,045 of record CM016566.1, on the reverse strand, counting down.
CCCGTCCGTATTTATGCGTAACATCTTTTCTTCTTCCCGACCGCACTTCGCATCACCAGCGCCTCACCACGCTCCTCCGCCGCCCATACCAGCTTCGTCTTCATTTGTGGGTATGTTTTGATTTTCAATTTATATTCATCAATTTAAAGCAATCAACAAATAACTTACTACCAATTGGATTTAGGGTTATCGATAATCTCAATTTCCCAATCAACTCGCAGGCACTTAAAATTTTAGGTTTTTTAATATTAATTTTGTGATACCGAGTCATATTTAGGTGGTTTGTAATTTCATCAATAATTGATCTCATAGTTACTGGAAAATTCCCTTACGTGATCTTTTATGCTCCATCATCTCGATCTTCGGACTACCCTGGTGATGTAAGGTAGTACAACAGTAATGTGGGTCCTCAATAGGCTACTTTATAATGATTTATGAGAAAGTAGATTGGTACCTATTACAATTAGTTGCAGTATAGTATAGATCTGGAAGACTAACTTCTCGGATTAGGTAATTATGATAAAATATGCACTTAATCGTATAATTGATGTTAGTGTGGGAGGAATTGCATCTGTGAGAAGTCCTGATAAGGTCATTAGAAGGAGAATTGTGATGTTTGATCCTTGTCAGAAGAGCCATTTGTCAAGTTGTAACTCAAATAGCAGAACTTGTAAATTATGTTAAAGCCCAGAATTGATATGAGATTTTCTCCATCTCAAAGGAAGTCGTATAAGATGAATTTTTTGTTCAAAACCATGTAGTCTTTGACTAACCTTTTTCCGCTGATGTTGGCATTTTGTGAAGTTGATTATTGGCAACATCGTATTTTCATCTTCCATTAACAGAGAAGCTGGGATGAATTAGAATGGTGAAAGTTCTTTTGTTTTCACTTCAAGCTCTGCTCCATATGATTGCTTTCACAATGGATCATGGGATGCGGTCTAATGTTTTCTACTATTGCATTCATTTTCGTTAAACTAAAGCTGAAGTTTGTCACGTTTAAAATTGAACCCTTATTGGATCACTAAAATTATCATGTAATTCATCATATAATGAGGATTGACTTATTACCTCATAAATGTATACAAGATTGGAAGAAATCAGAGCTCCATCCCCTTCTTCATCTTCATTACATGTTATTTTTCCTAATTTGAAGAGGTTGAATTTTTCTCTTTGCGAGTCTTGGGATGAATGGGAAGATATAAGCCAAGAAGAAGAGGAGAACATCAATTTGTCGGTTCTGCCACGCCTTACGCATATTACAATATCAATTTCCTATTATCTGAAAGGACTGCCACATCGCTTATTGCGGAAGGCGTCATTACTTAAGACTATAGGCCTCGGGAGAAAAAGTTATAGTCGCCATGAAGTTCTTTCTAGGCCGCACAACGAGCATTAGTGGAATGACGACTAATAGTTGGCAAGATATAAAAGCATCTAAGCAAGCATTGGTGCAAGTACAGTTTGTTCTTGGTGATCCCAGGTATTTTGAGGTACGGATTTCGTTTTATAGTTGCATGATCCTTCAATAAATTGATGGAGATTCAAAATCTTAAATGTAAGTGTACATGTTTGAATAAATAGTGAATCATTTAAACAAATTTTGACGTACAAGTACAATTTGTTTTTCATCTCTGTTCTCAAGAGTATGTGCTTATAAAAGCTTCTCATCAATAAAGTATTCTACACCAGGGACTTCGAATAGCTCATCTATTGGTGCATCCACTATGTTTCTTTTATGCTGTAATTCTGGTGTGTATGTTCTGTCCAAATCTGACACAGTAGAAGCACCTAAGTCCATCTTATTATTCAGTTCATGTGCATCCTTTGAGCCTTCCACCTTCGACCAAATTGAATTAGACAAAGAGCTTCTATTATGTGCAATAATCTCTTCTTCAACTCGATCATCACTAACATTTCCATTCAGCAAGTTATAGCTATTTGCAACAGATGTGACCTGACGTAGTGCATACTTTGCTTCGGATCTGATGTAACGACACCTGTTTCTTCCTTAAGATAGGTTGCCATTGTGTGTTGAATGCCGGAGGCTTTGCTTTGTGATGTTCAATACATTCTGAGATAACTAATTTAAGACAATGACAATATTCTCAGCACAAAATAAATCAGTGTGATTCTCTTACATGATGTCATTTCATTCATTAGTTATTTCATAGTATGTATGGTATAAAAGCATCAATGTCTATGATGAAATCTTCAAGATACTCAACTTTAAAGTATAACTTGATATGTATAGGCTGAGCAACTCATATAGCATTTGTAGCCATATTCACTGTTGTCATTGGATACACATACATCTGACTTGGCAATATTCACATTTATAGTAAATTAGCAGCCATGGCATATCATTGTTATTTAATGTATATGACATTAACGTCTAAGTCACCATTTTCAAATGTACTTGCAGACGCTTAATTTGGTATTTTATCTCTCGGCACTACATAATTGAAGTACTGCCTGCTATACTCCGAGAACGTACTCAAATTCCCTTAAAGCTTTCTCTAAATATGCCTTAGTCCAATATCAGTTAGTCGTATCTTACTTCATCAATGTACCTGCCAATATGATATGCCCCTAGAGTGAATAGGTAGTTCATTGATGTTTGCTATGGCCAACAACTAATTAGTTGATTCACATTCACTATATAGCTTCATTTACTATTTTGTCTGTGATCTATATACATAACTAAATCACTCTCTGGTATACTTGACAAATCTATGATTATTCTCATATAGCTTCCTTTGAATGTGCCTTAGTATGATATCAATTTATTCATATACATCTCAATACAATATTGGCTTACGTAGCTAATGTAGCAACTAAAGTAATATTTGGCCAGATTAATTAATTCAGAATTGTTATGACCAATGAATGAATAATTCATTGCCTAAATTTGTGCGGATATTTTGATATATGCTTACAAGAACAAGTAGGGACATCGGTCGGCTATTCAGATATCGAGGATTGTTTCGGCGACAATAAAGTAGGTATGTAGAACATTTATTTTTCTTATGGGATAGCTTATAGTGGTTGTGGTTTTGCAATTAGTTACCCTTTAGCTAAGACTTTCGTTGAAATGCAAGATGAGTGCATTCACAGGTATCTTGCATTGTATGGTTTTGATGATTGAATACACGCTTATATTGCTGAACTAGGTGTTGCACTCACTAGACAAGTTCTTTTTCATCAAGTAAATATGCCCATATAACTCTTGAGTTTCAATTCTTGATGTTTTATGGCTAAAACTATCATTCACTATAAATATATCTAATAAACTTTCCTTCTCATGTCTACAGGTGTTAACGACAAATATTCACATCTAATGATTCCAAAGCTGCATTCCGCAAGTAGGCTCCTCATCTTGCCGACTCTATATGATACGTCGTACTGTAAAAAAAACAAGTACCTACTCAAGTATGCGAATTGTAATAAATAATAAGGTGGTACCAAGTCGTAAAATATCTGCACCAAAAAACCATCGAAAATAGCACCTATTTTCTCGTCCACAAAATCAACCTTGATGGAGTCCATAAGGGGTTTAGATACATTTAGTTCAACACAAACTATAGCTGAATTTAACATGGATATATTCTAATTTCTAGAGTCAAATTTAATTGAATTGCCGATGTTCCCCACGCGTATTCAATCTTTATATACTATAATACTAGCATTGATAATCTTTCCACTTATATGAATATTTTCAAACGCCATATGCAATTAACTTTGCCAAATAGTTAGTCCCGGGCATTAAATAAACAAGCTTTTGGCCCGGCAATTGCCGGGCCCCGTTCACTAGTAATTATATAAATCATCATCATTTGTTTTGTTTTATCATCTTCAGGCTCAGGTATCGTTAACAACTGATGAAGTACATATCTGTATTGTATGCTTCTATTTTTCAAAGCAACTGAAAACAACCCGGTTAAACTACATGTATGTATTTGACGTTGTTGTTTCCATAGGCTACTCTTCGTTTCACCGTATATTAATATATTTTGCTTTTTGATTTTCAATAAATCTTCATGCCATTCTTAAGATAGTACAAAATTTCCTTATCCTATAAAAGTAGTTATTTAAATTTATAAACAAGTATTTTATTATAACTAAGTAATTTTTGTATAATTTTCTATCCTATTAAGGAAATTGGAGAACATGAAACTTCAATTAAAAAAAACTACTAAATCCCTCCTGCATCATTTAGGAATTTTTAAAAAATTTATGTCAATGGCTCAATATCTAGGTGACATTTAACCAAGCTTCAAAAGATGAGGTTTTAAGTTTAAATTTAATTGAAAACATTTATATCATATTTATTCTAACTATTCAAGTATTCATTAGTTAACACCACTCTATTTACAAAAAAAAAAAAATTTACTAGCTGAAAATGGATTTAAAAATACTAGAAAAGAGCCATCACCTTTCATGCTTTGTATTCGTCAAACTTTGTAAAAGAGACAAATCCTTTTGTATATAATAATCATGGACTGATATACAATGGAGCAAGGGGTGTGCACGATTTGAATCGATTTTTTAATATACATAACTTAAATCAATTTAGTTGTGGTTCCATCAATTTTGGTTCTGTTATTGGTTTCGGGCCAACTTTTGGGCTATCGATCTTTTGCTACTAATAAGATTTTGGGGGCCAACTGCCAAGTTTAAGGTTGAATAGTATTGTTTTATGTTAATTATTTCTCAAAATTAAATTCTATGATTAGATTCAACAAATTTGAGTGTACTATTTAATGAGGCCCCAATTTTGTTGGTCATTTGGGCCTCTAAGGCACTTGGGCGACAGTTGAAGCTGGGCCCATCACCATAAGAAGTTAGAAAAAAGAAGGCTGAGAGCATCCCAGCCGTCCACGTGGCGCAATCTCAACACATTAAAGCACAAAAATTCAGGTCTATAAATACACCCCCCACTAGCACTAGTGGAAGGTAATGATGTTCTTTCTCCATACTTACTAGTCACTCCTTCGTACCCACACTAACTTGACCGTTGGAGAGGCCGCGACCTAGCCGGTCGTGGTCTAGGTACCGGAACGAGCATGGACAACCAGTCAGGACAACATGGACCGGCAGTCAGACAACCGGAACCGGCACACCGGCTCCGGGAGCCCGCCTCCCTTGTCAGACATCCCAAGGAGACCAGAACAGGGCCGGCTGGCCACTCAGTAGGGCAGGACGACACCCCTCCTGGGCCGCCTCGACCAGAGCACAACACACAGGCTCATGACATGAATAGGGCTCAACCTGGACTGTCCATAAAATCCAGGTAGAGAAGAGATCACCATCTCCAATCAGACATAGACCGGACAAGGAGTCCGTGTAAGAATTTATTAAAGTGGATTCTCCTAACCAGAGAAACGACCCACATTACTCCTTGTGATTTGATTCTACAACATGCATACACCTTACATTAGTTGCACAATACAACTCTTTCAACATTGACATCTCCTATGTTATACTAATAACATATAAAACTAAACCTCTTGACAATTATTTTCTATGGAACTTACTTTTTGTTTAAGAAATTTGGTATTGGTTTGGTTAGATTTCGTTCGTTTCTCTCATAGATTGAACCTTAATCGGTATGGTTGAGTTTTTTCAAAGATCAAATCTAGTTTTGTTTGGCTCGATAATTTTGAAAACTTTAATTATTTTAGGTTTGATTTCGATTAATTCGGGCCGATCTCAATTTTTGTATACACTCCTAATAAAAAGTCTTTATTCATTTCTAAGAGGTTTTCTCATTTTAGATATTATACACACTAATTGACTTCTTAAAGTTTGAACTCAGCATATTTTTGGGTTAATGGCAAGGGAAATCACTTATGTTTGGCATATGTTTCGAATCAATCATTCTTAAATCTTAATTTATTTTATTAATATCATGATCAATTTCATTCAGATTAAAGTTAAATATTTTTCAATTACTATTTTAAAATTCATTTACTTTAATTATTAAAGAGTAAATTGAACAACTTTTTTTAAATACGAAAATAGGTAAAATACAATTAATTACTTAAAATAAACAAAGTGGAAAGCTAGAGTGGCTCCGTGCTACGGAAACGTCAATATGTCACAAAGCATTTGCCACCCACCCAAAGTTCCAAGGCCCAGGATGTTCTAATTGATGTGCCACACTAAATTGACAATTCTCTAATTTTGTGACATCAAAATTTCATATAAAACAAACACATAATTAAGGCAACAGTAATCATATATAGGTCCATGGTCAATGATTTGGCAAACACATTAGTTAGGTATAATGAGATGAAGTTGTATTTTGGTCCCACATTATTATATTGTTGCTAATTAAATTTTGAAATTGGCACAAATATTACGGTGTAGTCCATAAAAATCATAAGCTTTGCAAATTAGTTCTTGTTTTTGGAGGACCATATTGCAACATTTGTCAACTTTGAGGATTATCCTGTAACATCTACAGTAAAACTTCTATAAATTAATAATGTTGGGACCGGACCAAATTTATTAATTTAGAGAGTTATTAATTTGTCTATAAATTAATAATTTATTAATTTAAAGAGTTTTTGCATGAGATGAATTTTTTTTCATAAATATATGTAGAGTTTAATGATATTACTACTATCATTGAGAACAATGTCGATGATGAAAATGAATATGATACCGTGTTTTCGGAGCCTGTAACCCGAAAGGAAGCACTTTTGGCGTCTAGAACTCTTCACAAATTTATATTACAATTCGAAAATACAACACCGGAACTAATGGATGCAATAAGAAAAATTAGAGATGAACTCCAATGTGATTTGAACTTTAAGAAAAAACAAACTACTATAGAGTCATATTTTAATAAATTGCAACTATATTATTTCAATTTCGAAGGATTATTAATTTATAATTTTTGTGGGACCTTATATTATAAAGAATTTTTTTAAAAAAGGTATTATCTTATTATTTTATCGATTTCGTTAATTTTTTAACTAGCCCAAGTCGGGACCGGACAAATTTATTATCTTAGAGAGATTATTAATTTATAGAGTATTAATTTATAGACGTTTTACTGTAAATCATTTTCGAAAATTAATCTGCAGCATTATAAATATCCGAAAGCAATAATTTATTGGTAACCTTTGGCATCTTAAAAACGATGTTGGTGTTATACAAAGGATAATAATGAATTTGAGAATACAAACAAATAAATAAATTTAATAAAGCACATCATCATCAAAATGAAAATGATGTCTACTATCGCCATCGCCACAATTCTTATGCCTAAACATTAGATATAGAAAAGAAAACTGAGAAAACTAATCGAATCATAAGCAGACGAATCTGGTCGAAAGTTCGAAACAATGTACTTTATATTATGTGATCACAATCTTTGACAAAGCTGTCAATATAACATAGAGTATATGTTAGTGGAAATATATCACTACATTCCATTATTATAACCTATTAGTTTAATTTTAAAATTGCTCAACTAATTGTCGATGTCTTAATGACCTTGTGACTTAAGACCCAATCTGTTTTTTAGGAGGTCATATAGTTCAAGTTTCGTAGGAGACAATTCTCTCCTATTTTATCTAATTCTTTATTAATTAATAATTTTTGTATTAATTATTTGTAATACTATTATATTCATATTTTCATCGCTAATTTACAAAAAAAATTGCTCAGCTAATTAAAGTAAACATTATTGTTCAACTATGAAAATCAACAATGTTTATTTAAACAATCCAAAAAGGAAGGATATCAATGACACGAATAGGAAAAATATTGTGATCTTTTGTCCATTGTCTCATGTGAATGAATCACTCTAAAGGCTTCAAATATATACTGTTTACAGGTCAACCACCGTAACATGAAGTACATAACTCAAAACATGAAGTATTATAATTAGCTTATTAATTATGGGATATTACTCACAATAACAAAATTACGAAATGAAATTCTTATATATACAAAGACAAATTTATTAAAAAAGAAAAAAAGAATTGGTATGGAAGGATTGTCATTATTCTTTTATTTGGGATCCTAAGTTATCTTTTCAGTTCAACGAAGTAATATTAAAATGATTTAGATAATATGTGCAAGTTGCACATTCGTCCTTTTGATGTGAAGTTTGTTCAAATGGTCCTTGATATTGGTGAAAAATGTGAAGTTTAGTCATTTTTTCGACGGAGACGTTAAATTTGATGGAAAGAGGGACTAAAGTGCATATTTCGACCAATGTTAGGGACTAAAACGCACATACTCACCAAATACAAAGTGTTGAAAATTCTATTTTGGTCTGCAATTATTTCCATCAAAATATTACATCTTAGTGAGAAGAAGGACTAAACTGCATCTTTTTTTTAGTAATATTAGGGATCATTTATACAGACCTCACAATTTTTTTTTTTGTAAATTAGCGATGAGGTTAGTTTTGAACCAGGACCTTTTGGTCACCAGCAAGAGCCTTTTAATTTCCACTAGACTATTCGATTAACTCATACATACCTCATAGTTAAAGTGGTGAGAGTGCAACTTATACACACTATTCGGACCATTTTAACAATTATATCACAATTTAACATACATGATCAATTGAACTTGAACAAATGTATTCTTGAGGGGTAAACATATTTCCACTGTTCCAATGTGTTTTTGCTTTTTTTACTGTAGAAGAAATTATGTATCCAAGAAATGAATGTCTATCGTATATATCTGAGCCGTAAAAGTAATTTTTCTTGTCACTTTTGAAGTATTATTTCAATCTCTATCATGGTATCAATTAGGTGCACTAATCAAAATGTAGTGCATATAACACTCCCTCCTTTCCCATTTTAAGTGACTTATTCCACATTAAAAAGACAAAATTAGTGCCTTTTTTGTTCAAGTGTAACTTCTTAACAAAGTTAGAAAAACTCAAATTAGAGTAAAATGAAGTTTTAAATTTTGTGTAAGAGTATTAATAATAGGATAATATATATTTCATATTTTTAATTTGTTACCATAGTGACTTAATTGTTGCATTAGAGAACTACACACGTAAAACTATATTTTTGAGTTAAAAAATTCATAATAATGTGGTAAATAATTCACACTTAATTGTAACTTTAACTTTTTTTTTCCTCTATAAAATATTGATCTCAGTATTGGTTTGACTAATGTGGTAAATAAAAGAAAAAGCAGAGGATGAACCAAATGAGACAACTTGTAGTGCCCAGCGCCTGTATACCGCGTATGAGTCGCGTATGATGACAACTTTAATAATGGATCATCACTACAATTACAACTATTAATTCATTCTTAATTCATCATCAACCTATTCTCATTAGTAACGTAGTTCCACTATCATCATTTCATCCAGGTTAAAGATGTCGTATTTATATAATCGATTTAATTTATTGCCGTAAGATATGATTATATGAAAATCTTAGCGTTTTTGCACTTTTTTTATAAATTAGCGATGAGGTGAGTTGCGAACTCAAAACCTTCTGGTCACTAGCAAAGACCTTTTCCACTAGGCTATCCGATTAACTCTAACGTCTTCACATTTTGAGTGCTAAAGTTTGAACTTCTTAGAAAGATGGATAAAATTGATTCCAATGTGATTGGTAATAAGTTAGTGTTGATATACACATTCCACATCGAAAGTATTTTCAATTTTCAATCTTCATAATTGTCCACTATTATGATAAAAGATGTTATAAGGACAATTTTATAGATTTCAAAGTTTCATTTTAGTGTAGAGATTTTTGCAACTACATATATAACAACACCAGTCTGTTAATTATTCCAACTATAAATTAGGGTGATGAATAATTTTCTTTTATGATGATGACGAATAACCTATGTTATAATGAATTAAATAAAAAATAAAAAAGTTTAGAAAACAATAACAGATCTTAATATATATATGGTGTAGTAGTTACTTGTAATCTATAATTGTAAAGATTGTGGATTTACACTTTCGATTGTTTTTTGAACTCAATTATTCTTCATGGAATAATCAACTTTTATGCTCAATAAAAGTCATTACAAATTACTGAGGTTAGTACTTATTGATATTCCTTCAAACCCACTTTAATTGACGCATTTTATTTTGAAACTAAAATTTAACCATTAATTATAAATTATTTCTTATTTTAAAAATAAACATAATTTACATCATTAAATTCATCTTTTAACGAATACTTTTATGATATTTTTCATTTTTAAATAATATACTCCCTCCGTTTCTAAATGATTGGTACATTTTGACTTTTGTGGTCAAATATTAAAAATTTTGATCAAGAATTCTCATTAAACGATAAGAAATAATGTAGTCATGTGAGATCTTATTTGATTCATCTCAACATATATTTTTAGAATATCAATTTTTTCGCTTGTGTATTTAAGAGATATTTACGTTTTAAATCGTGTTTTATTGATAATGAAAATCAAAATGTACTAATCAGTTAGAGATGGACGAAGTAATTATAAAATAATCGAAGATTGAAGATTTATTTGGATATGCGAGAAAATCAATTAAATTGGATTGGAAATAATAGCATTAAGTCTAAATGTACAACAACGAACGAAAAATTAACACAAAGATAGAAATCTAGACTCCAAATCATAAATATTAGTATAAACTACAAAGATTGAAATTTCTAATTAATCTAAGTATCTAACAATATAATGGGGATTTGAGACACAATAATCATCTTCTCTTGAATAGGATTCCAACTCCAAGTTTACGTGAGTCATAATTAGCATGAAATTCCATAAAGTGAATGTTTGAAACTTGTAAATGCAAAGTATGGATATCCACAGAGTGATTGTTCGAAAGCTGCAAAGAAAACAGAAAACACTCTTTTCTCAATATCGAACTCGAGACCTATTAATATAAGCTCAAGTCATGTATCACCAAATTATTAAGCTACTGATAACTCTTTCGGCCCAAATAAAGTAACTCAAATGGTCAAGTCGGCGTTAATAAATTTGTGAAAAGTTTTGGGTTCAAACTTCAAACCGTGGCAAAATTATGTTTTTGTATTGTTTTAGTGCCTTTATTCCTTTTTAATGAATATCAATACTTATTTTTTATTTTTTAAATAATAAAGTAAATATCCTAAATTTTTAATTTTAGATCCGCCATTATTTATCATATATGTATTCTACATGTCGAGCATTAATTGGTGGCCCTAATTGCTAGGTATTGTAAGGCTAATAAGATAATCAGCAATAAAATAAAACAACGCATTAAGTAGCATATGCGAAAAGACTTCTGCCCGCCAGTACAATAATTTCATGATGTGCATCTAGTAAGTTCACCACATGCAAAAGATCATTCATCAATTAGTTTTAGTTTTTAGAATAGAATATCACAAATTTTTATTAACATTATATCATGCATTAACTTCAAGTTAATAAAGCACGTATAGTCCTATCAATGTTATTCAAGAAAGTAATTTCCGTGAATTTTTTTTTTACCAATAATCTGATTACATATAAAAGGAGTATTGTAATACATATATCACACATCAAAAGTCGATATCCTCTTGAATAAAATTTTAGGCAACTCTTTTTGTTGTCCTCTTGAGTAAAATAATCGATGTGAGTTCTTATGAAATGACTAGAATGTGCGATAACAAAATAGGGAGTATTTGTGCCCCATGTGTACATTATCAGAGACTAATATTGCGACAGTGCCATTTACTGGAATTAAAGTACAACTCCGCCCCACTTACTGAAACCATGCATTGTTGTAATTATCTCATAACAATCACATAATTTATTAGTTTACAGTAAACTTATAAACAGAATTACATGAACTATACATTGATAGTGCATAATGGATAAACAATATATAAGAGTACAATATTATCACTTTTAGGGATGAATGTGGAGATAATTGTTGGAATGGTCCCCATAATTGTGTGCCAGGTGCACTTTGGTCCTACTAAATGGTCGGTCTGTAGGTTTAGTCTCCATAATTGATACACTTGATCCAGTTTAGTCCCCGACAGTTTAAAATTGACGGAAAACTGTAACTTTGTGCCAAAACTGAAGTTTTAGCATTAATTCAATGTTAAAAGGATACAATGTAGTCTTGTATAACTTTTTTGGTGCATTTTAGTCCCCGTGATTAATTTGTTTCCGATTTCTTTTCGTTTTTCTTTTTGGATTTTCTTTCGATTTCTTTTCATTTTTTCGGTTTTTTCTGGGTTTTTTCAGTTCCTTTTTTTATTTCTTTTTCATTTTTTATTATTAGTAAAAATGGTTCGATTTTTCGATTTCGTACTTTTTTGACAAAAGTGTTCAATTTTGGATAATTCTTTTGGCAAAAAGTGTTCGATTTTGGTAGTTGTTTAGGTTTTTACGATTTCTTTTAGATTTGTTTTCTCGATTTCGTTTGGATTTTTTTTGGTTTTTTTTTCGAACTTGTTTTGATTTCTTTTTGAAATTTTTTTTCTAGTAAAAATGGTTCGATTCTTCGGTTTCGTAATTTTTTAACAGAAATGTTCGATTTTGATAATTATTTTGGCAAAATATTTGATTTTGGTAGTTGCTTCACAAAAAGTTTTGATTTTGGTAGTTGTTTCGAAAAAGTACAAAATGGAACATTTTTGCTAAAGAAAGTAAGAAATCGAAAAATCGAACCATTTTTACTAGAAAAAATGAAAAAGAAAAGGAATCAAATAAAAATCCGAAAATAAATCGAGAACACAATCGAAAAAAAATCGGAAAAAATTGAAACAACTACCAAAATCAAAACTTTTAGCGAAACAACTACCAAAAATCGAAATTTTTTTTGTCAAAGCAATTATCAAAATTGAACATTTTTTCAAAATAATGAAACCAAAAAATTGAGTCATTTTTACTAGGAAAAAAATCGAAAAGAAATTCAAAAAAAGAAAGAAAAGAAATCGAAAAAAATCGAAAAGATATTGAAAAAAATAGAAAAAATATTTAAAAAAATCCAAAAGAAATAAAAAAATATAAAAGAAATAGGAAAAAAATTAATTACGGGAAAAAATGAGTTATATGGAAGATATGATGTAATTTTGAAGGAAAAAGTGTTAAAAAATTTCCTAGACACCCAAACTTGTATCAAAATCATGTTTTAACCTTAACTTTATGTTAAAACTTCACTTTTGGCCAGAGTTACACTTTTTCGTCAATTTTTAACTGTTGGAACTAAATTGCACCAAGTGTACCAATTACGGAGAATATACCTGCAGACCGAATCTTTAGTGGGATCAAAGTGCACCTGGCACACAATTATGGGGACCATTCCGGCAATTATCTCGATGAATGTGTATCATTTTATTAGTTTATATAATTGGGAACTATGCATATTGTAACAGAGTACACCCATAATATTTATTCGAACCACATATATCTTTCATTACTCTACATAAAGATGTCTAATAGAGAAAAATATGTCTAATAAAATGAGAAGAATAATTAAGTAATTCCTGAGAGGAAAATTTTGCCAACGATCGGGTTACACGTGAGGGGAGGGTTAAGATGCACCTCCCACATCGGAAGTCGGTGTCCTCCCGAATCGATATATAAGATCTTGGGCTACTCCCTCTATTGCCAATTGATTTTAGAGTGGAACCCCATAGACTCTTATCATGGTATCAGAGGCAGACCCGAATTAATGAGGCACGTGTAACCCCGTCGATGTTGTTGCAGCACGAATACCGACCAGCGAGGAAAAATTCCGCCAACAATCGGGTTACACGTGAGGGGGAGTTTTAAGATGCACCTCCCACATCGTAAGTAGATGTCCTCCCGAATCGATATATAAGATCTTGGGCTACTCCCTCTATTACCAATTGGTTTTAGAGTGGAACCCTATGGAATCTTAACATGGTATCAGAGCCAGGTTCGAATTAATGAGACACGTGTAACCCCTCCGATGTTGTTCCGGCACGATTACCGACCGGCGAGGAAAAATTTAGGCAACGATCGGGTTACACGTGAGGGGGAGTGTTAAGATGCACCTCCCACATCGGAAGTCGGTGTTCTCACGAACCGATATATAAGATCTTGGGCTACTCCCTCTATAACCATTTGATTTTAAAGTGGAACCCCATAGAATCTTAACACTGCTTGCCAAACTATTGCTAGGAATAAAAGTGATGCATGGCTACCCCCTAACTTTATTAAGTCGACTATTATATATATCCATTTTTGAGCATGCCTATCTCTATATAAGTGTGTCTATTTCATCTCTATAAATATATCTTCCATGCATTGAAGAATATATTAAACTCAAAGAATCACTCGTATAAAAAAGGCTTAGACAACGCTAAAAAGATAATAATAGCCATGAGTTCATCAGTGGCCTCAATTGAAAATGGACAACTACCCATAATAAATTTGATGAAGAAGAAGCAGCCGAACAAGAACAAGAAGAAAAAACAGTGGACAAAATGGTTATCCTCTGTTTGGAAAGTGAAATTCTCACAAGATACTAAGAAAGTGATTCACAGCATTAAGGTTGGAATTGCATTAGTTTTCGTTTCGTTGTTGTACCTTCTTGACCCTTTATTCAATGAAGTTGGAGAAAATGCTATGTGGGCTATCATGACTGTTGTGGTTGTATTTGAGTTTTATGCAGGTTTGTCATTTCTCATTATCTTTTTTAATTCGACATGTTACGGTTTTATTAAAAAAAAATTCTATTTATAAGCTAGATTTATCTTAATGCATAAATTACGCGATTATTCTCTAAATATTGTATAAATTTCAGTGACAGTCGTTAGAAGAGATCTTAATTGAAGAAACTTAATTAATAAGACCACAAATTTCTACCTTTTCAATACCTATATCTATTTCAATTGAATTGAGAAGTTCATCAATTAGTATTTCAATTTTATTTGAACCTATTTTGTTATTAACTGGCTTGGAAGATATAATTATACAATTTGATTCTTAGATTTTATATAAATTGCATGATAATCCTTTAGAGAAATCTTCTGAGGATAAATCTTAATAGCACCATAATTTTTTACCTTGCCATAACCCTTGTAACGCAGTATTAAAAATGATAAAAAAAAATAAATATAAACATACCTATATATATTATCAATTTAATTTTTATCAGTATAGATATTAAACTCTTTTGATAACTATAGTATATTTATGGGCATAAAAACGTTTAGGTGCTACGTTGAGCAAAGGGATAAACCGTGGCATTGGAACAATATTAGGAGGTGCATTAGGGTGCTTGGCTGCGATTTTGGCTGATGATTCTGGATATATTGCCAAAGCAATCATTGTTAGCGTCTCCGTCTTCGGTTTTGGTAAGACTCGTTAAGACAAAACTAGTTAATACATAAGAATTGACTTTCGACACACTTCCATTTTAATCATACCACTTAGCTTCCATGTTAGTTTGTGTCACTTCACCGTATGAGTACCATAGAAATTTTAGAAAATTTGAAGATTCAAGTCGATTGTTATGATGTACATAAGATCCGAAATTATTAACAATATCTAAAATATGACCCATAATTCGAATTCATTTAGTAAACAAATTGCATATATTCTTGTATAAGTGTATAATTTTCAATATTAAGGCATAATGCTAGATTAAGAAGATAAATTATTTTTATATGATACTCCATGTATTATTCCAAAACAGAGTACCGACCAAAAGATGTTTTCTCCTGTTAGACTATCTTAACATATATTTAAAACAAAATTCAATTGAGGTGATAATGCATGTCAAAATAATATTGGCTAGATAACAAATGCTGCAATAACAACATCAAAATGACTTGGAATCCACTTCCTTGTCTTCACTATGGATCTTCCATCAAAACAAAATAATGTTATGTGCATTTTCAATAATCCATGTCCCCATGAAACTATGAGCAAGCTTAATGATAAATGATAAGGCATCCGGTGAAAATATTTCGACATCACAAATTCGAATTCATATGAAAATGACACTTTACTGAAATATTATTAGAGGTTGTCTTTTGCTTTCGTGTCTTGTTGATCCTATTTCTAACAGGAGTGTCACTAAAGCACATCCCTGCCCCGCCTGGTCAAAAGGCTTGTGACATAAAATAGGTCCTTAAATTGAAAAACAACATAATTAGGGGTAGACAAAAAAGTGATCTCTCCGATGGGTAATACTATACACACGCAAGAACAGTGTTTGTTAGAGAGATGAAATTATAAATTTACCTCCACTTAACTCTCTCAATTACTACATCTCTAAAT
Source organism: Echium plantagineum (assembly GCA_003412495.2). Taxonomy (NCBI): domain Eukaryota; kingdom Viridiplantae; phylum Streptophyta; class Magnoliopsida; order Boraginales; family Boraginaceae; genus Echium; species Echium plantagineum. Next base: position 21,947,827 of record CM016566.1, on the reverse strand, counting down.
AGGAGGGACAAAATAGTAATTTCACCCCTCAGATTCATTATCTTCATGGACGGACAGGGGGGGGGGGGGGGCAGGGGGGCCGGTGCTCCTAGGTTTTGCGGTATCGTTTTATTCTATACACAATTTTTTGAATTTTTGTGATATATAATAAAATGTTTAAGTAAGTTAAGTGATTATGTACCTTAGTTGGTTAGATTCTTCTTTTAAAGGTAGAGGCCATGGGTTCAAGCCCATCTAACTTCATTTTTAACACATTCTTACATTTTTTGTGATACTTTAACTAGTTCTAATTTATTTTGGCCCTCCTTATTTTATTTTTTTCAAAGTTGACCCCCTTAATTTTCATCCTGGTTCCGTTTTATCCTGCTGTGTATATAGCAGATCATGAGCTCTCGAATATATAAGTCGATGTATGTGTATTATATTCATTTTTCCGTCTACAATGTAAACTAATTATTTTCATTAGCAAAATTGTAACAGGTTCAATAGCAACATACTTGAGAACAATTCCAAGAATAAAAAAGAAATATGATTATGGAGTTATGATCTTCATCCTCACCTTCAATCTAGTAGTGGTCTCTGGTTTAAGAGCGGACACAGTTTTGCTAGTCGCTCGCCAACGCCTCTCGACGATTGGTATGGGATTTGCAGTTTGCATCTTCATCAGCTTACTCGTCTTTCCTATGTGGGCAAGTGATGAGCTTCATTATAATACATCCTCCAAATTCGATAAGCTCGCCTGCTCGATCGAAGGTAACTTATTAAGCTAATGGTATATAATGCCTCGAGCGAGTTTGAGTTAGATTCTTAAGTTTAAAGCTTGATAACAGAGATACATAATTTGAATTAATCGAGTTATATGTTGGTACATAATTTTTTAATTAATTTTTAAAAGAGGGAGTCTTATAGAGAGTGGCATTATTACATGCAGGATGTCTAGATGAATACTTTGGGACATCGGAAAATCAAGGCAAAGTGAATCTCAGTGGGTGCAAGGCAGTGTTATACTCTAAGTCCATTGATGAATCTCTGGTATTTATTATTACCTCCATATATGAACTATTAATTTGATTATAAAGAGAAAATTGGTGAACTATCGATAATATCCCCAAATTGTAATTTGATCTTCACTAATTGAATGGTTGCAATCTAGTCCCCGAAAGTGGCAAAAACGTTGCAGATTAGTGCTTGCGTTAACTTTTCTGTTAATTTTTAACTCCGACACGCCATTAGAGGATAAGTTTGGGGCAAAAAATAATTTGTAAGACTTAGGCCTGTTTGTTAAATCTGAATGTCTGAAATCTGAAGTCTGAATCCAAATGATTGAATACTGAATGTCTGAATCTGAATGAAAACTGAATCTGAATACTGAAAATTTTAAGTGTTTGATAACCGTTCACTGAAAATTACTCAAGTTATATTGTATTGACAGATTTGCCCCCACCACACTCCCTTATGTATAAATATTATAAACTACATTGTAATAAGTATAAATATAATATTATTATTCATATAATATTATGATTCATTAATTAATAAAGTTAAAACAAAATAATTAATGTCATTCAGTAAATTATAAAAAGTCAATGAGCATACATAATATTAAATATCAAATATTAAATAAATAAATAATAATAATTAAATTATAAATATTACAGAAAATAAATGAATTAAAAATATTAATAATTAAATTATAATATTATAAATATAACTAATAATTGAGAATATTAATAATAATAATAATAATATTAACATTAATAACACGAATATTAATAATAATATGAATAAGAATAATATTAAGAATCAAAAAACCAATAATATAAGAATAATAATAAATTAGTAATAATATTAATGATAATAATAATAATAATATTCTTGATAATAATAATAATAATAAGAGTAGCAATATTATTATTATTATGATTAATAATACTAATAGTAATGAAGATAATAAAATATTAATCATAATAATAATAATAATAAGAATAATAATGAGAATAATAATAATAATAATAATAATGAAAATAATAATAATAGTAATAGTAATGAGAAGAATAAAATATTAATAATGATATTAATAATAATAATAATGATAATAAAGTGTTAATAATAATAATAATTAATAATAATAATAATGGCAATAATATAAAAATAAAATATAGATTAATAATGATACATATAATAATAATAATAACAATAGTGAGAATATAATAATTGTAATAATAATAATAATAAGTAAAGTAATAGTAATAAAAATAATAATAATAATGATAATAATATTAATAAATATTAAATAAATAATAATAATAATAACAAAAGTGGGAATAGTGATGATTATATAATAATAATAGTAATAATAATAATAATAATAATTATAGTAATAGGAATAATAATAATAATAACAATGATAATACTTGAATTTGATTTGAATAAGAATGTATGAGTTTGGAATAATTAAGGAAGGACAAATTGGATTTTTTAACGAATTGTGGGATTAAGTCATTAAGAGGAGAAAAATAAGGCAAATTTTGACTTAATTTTTTGTTAAGGATTTCATTCAGATCTGATTATGTTCAGTACTTAATTTTTTCTATTAACAAACAAACTTAATTAAATAAGTACTGAATACATTAATTTTAAGTGTTGAATAAGTTTAACAAACAGGCCCTTAAACTTAGAACATAAGTTAAAGTGTTGAGTCTAAGTGTTATCTGAATATAAGCTAATTCTCATTTTTACATATGAACGTAAGTTAAAGTGTTGAGTTAAAGTCTTAAAAATTTCTTTTTTGTCCCAACTATAAATTCTAATCGCGTGTTGGTGCTAAAAATTAACTTGGGACTAGTTTGCAACTTTTTAGCCAATTCTAACGACAAAATTGCAACCGTACCACTGTTGGAGGCTAAACTGCAACTTAATGACACTACCAAGACTATTTCATCAATTTTCTCTCATTATACAAATCAAACTTTTTGAAACATAGTAACAATAATACTTTCTTTGAGGTGAAATTTGGGCGAAGATATTGTGACACAGTTGTTGTTTTAATGTATTGAAGGCAAACTTCGCCAAATGGGAACCATGGCATGGGAAGTTCGGATTCAAGTACCCTTGGGGACTATATTTGGAGATTGGGGAGATTCTTCGAGAACTTGGAATACTTATACTGTCATTGAAGGGGTGCATAACGTCGTCTACACAGGTATCTAATTTGGTCGCGCCCCCGACATTTACCCGAAAGTGATACAAATGTTTTAATAGAATCGTACATAAAATTGTTCAATATCGAACATTCATCCTTGTTTTTAACAATCAAAATATGGATGAATATGCAATACTTGGTATATACTAGGATCAAAGTGCAATCTCATATATATATTTTCAGATCAGAGACTAAATGTATATGATATATTGTCACTTCCTAAAATCAAAGTATACCTTGATGAAGCTATTTGAAATCTATATATATGTACTGACTTAGCTCCCGAGACATAACTCAACTGGTAATGAACTATAGTGCTAACTATTAGCAGCTTCGGCTCTTCACTCAACCTGGGTTCGAGTCTCATATACATTTTATTTTACAGGGTTCTCGAGCATCATTGCAATCAATTAAAGACTCATGTGAAATGATAGGACTATCATTGGCATGGATGTTACGAGAGATTGGTGAAAGTATCTTGAAAATGAGGAAATCAAGAGCGAATGTTTTACTTTCTCCTAAGTTGCAATCCTTAAAACAGGACTTGGATGACCTTCTTCACAACATAAAATCACAAGAAAATGAAGCAAATAATGTTGCGATCACAAGTTTCTTGTTCTTGTTCATGGAGATAGTAGACAAGGTGGAATCTCTTGTAAAAAAAGTGGAAGAACTTGAAAACTTAGCTCATTTCAAATTCAAAATTTTTCAAGTATGAAATTATATATAGTACTCTGTCCTAGTGACATTCTATGAAATGGTCTCATCCTCGAGTCTTCATAGGAGAATATATCATGATTTGCATGTTATATCGACAGTGACGAAGATTCTGTAGATCATCCAAAATATATATATCGTATCACTTTTACGACATCGACATGTTCGCTTCGCTAAGGATTGTTATATTAAGACATAACATCCATCTCCAGTGACATTTTCTTATGCCAATTATTAATATTACGATAACATTGTTCATACTAGAAATATGAGTACTCAAGTTCACCCATCAGATTCTGAAAGCCCTTCATGGTGTAACGAACTAACAATGCACTGTGATCTGATGAATTATGTAGAGATCAACTAGTAATAGAAGATATTTTAATCTTAGGATCATAATTCATAAATTCAACGCGTGTTGCCGGAGAAAGTAGTGTTCATGTCTCTGAACTGAAATGAATCTTTGTTTCCTGTATCTTTTATATACTGTAAAGTGAAACAAGAATTGGCCGAGGGCAAGTTCTTGAATCGGTGACTAGGCCTGTAATCGAGCCGAATCAAGCCAAACAGTTGAATATTTGAGTTTGGCTTGATTTTATTTTGACTTAAGGTTTGATTTGGTCAAATATCTAAAAATTTAGTTTGGCTTGAGGTTTAAAGGAAATTTTAACAAGATATTTGGTTTGATTTGGCTTGATTCGAGCCAAACCGTTTGAAAAGGTGCGGCTCGATAATTAAATAGACAACAATTTTAAAGAGTTTAATTTATCTATAAATTAATAATTTATTAATTTTAAAGAGTTTTTGAATGAGATGAAGAGTTTTTGCATAAATATATGTAGAGTTTAATGACATGAAGAGTTTAATGATATTACTACTATCATTGAGAACAATATTGATGATAATGATGAAGATGATACCTTGTCTTCGGAACCTTTTACTAGAAAGGAAGTACTTTTGGCGTCTAGAACTCTTCAGAAAATTTATGTTACGATTCGAATACACAACACCGAAACTAATGGATGCAATAAGAAAAATTAGAGATCAACTCCAATATGATTTGAACTTTAAGAAAAAACAAACTACTACAGAGTCATATTTTAAATAAATTGTAACTATATTATTTCAATTCTAATGATTATTAATTTATAATTTTCGTGGGACCTTATATTATAAAGGAATTTTTTAAAAAAGTATTATTTTATTATTTTATCGATTTCGCTAATTTTTTTAACTAGCCGAAGTCGGGATCGGACAAATTTAATTATATTAGAAAGATTATTAATTTATAGTATATTAATTTATAGACGTTTTACTATATATATAATTATATTATATATATATAAAAGAGATGACATAAATGAATCGAGCCAAGCCTTTTCGCACCGTTTGGCTCGGTTTGACGAATATACACTTTTTATATTTGGTTTGAGGTTTGACATGTCGAATCGCACTTCGAATTAAGCTTTTTCGAGCCAAATACGTACAACCGTTTCGAATATTAACGTATGTTCACATGCCTATGTGTAACATTAATCAAATTTACAGAGGGGATTATTAACGAAAGTTGAATATGTGAAACTAATTTGATATTGAGTTCACTAACATAATTATACGATCTTGTTCAGAAGGCAAGCAACATAATTTTCTAATCTCAAACAACCTTTCAGTTCCATTGCGTCCTCATGAATTTCCACTAGTTAATTCATTATAACTTCCATCAGTACTCTGGAAAATTAGTGCCATATTTGAAACAGTCACTGAGATATTGAATGAAACTATTATAAAAAAATAACATGAATAGACCGGGCCCACGGTAACTTCGGGGTTGCCTACGTATCTCCCCAGGACCTAAGACCTAAGACCTAAACTACTACGTAAACATGTTAAAACTAATAATAAAGTCGTCTTCCAAGTTGAGATGGCAGGCTGATCGTCGAATAGGGTATCTGTCCGTCATAGTTGAACTCATCCGTGGTTCCATTGGCTTTCAATACTTTGCAGCATTAGTTTCTTTGAACCTTGAATCCCGTACTGCTTTCAATACTTTGCAACATCACTTTCTTTGAACCTTGAATCCGGTAATGTTGATGACGATCGCTGCAGGAGAGCCCTCGTCTAAGCAACCTATCCTAAACCTATGGGGAGAATCAGGCCTTCGTAGTTCATTGACGACATAAACTAGCAACTATTGACATTGTTTCATAGTCAATTACATAGTTAACAAAAAAAATATTAACGATTTCACAATGTTTTCTTCATCGTCCCACACTAGTGAAAGCAATCAATCAAGTGAAATTCTTGCTTCTTGCAATCTGTGGTAACATGTTTACGATTAGAATTTTAAGATCAAGAAACCTATATATGGTTGTATAATAATAATAAATAATAATAATAATAATAATAATAGTAGTAATAATTTTATCAAGCTAAGGTATATTAAAATTAAGGATGCAAGAAATTCATACCCTTAAATTTGATAGGTTATATGCCGACCCTGCGCATTCGAGGAATGGTGCCGGTCGCCGGTTTCTTGATTTTCTTTTCTGCCGCCAATGCTCCTTTAGGCCTCTTTGTCTGAGTATCAACTTTCTCTGGGATGGGATCGATAAGTTGAATGCATCTTCTTGAATCCTTTATCTTTTTATAACTTTCGACAAGTTTCTTCGTGCTTTGTTTAAGCTTCCATGAATCAGAGGCCTTGTTGAATTCATCAGCATCATCTATTTTAGCGGATACCTTGGTCCGAGTAGTAACACTTTCATCATGAGCTGGTTTATTGCTTTGATTAATTACAATATCAACAGGAGATTTGTGGTCTTGAATATAGAGATACTTAAGAAGATGCTCCGGAAGAGGGTTGTAAGTGTGCTTGATAATTTTGAACTCATTGCCTACGCGTTTAAACATAACTCGACCTAGAGATGGTGTTGATGAGGTCTGTGTTTGTATCGCCATTATAATAAACTAAGAGATGGAAGAAGAATTGTTGGTTAGGGAGGATGATGATGGAAGGTATTCTTGGAGTAAGAAATTATGTAAGATAGAGATAGGGAATTAGGGCGTATGAGTTTATTTCCTTAAATCTTAGGAGTAGTATATATTACTTCACTTGGCTTTAGTCGGTCTTCACTCTTCAATTCCAACTTGAAGTTAAGTTGGTACAGGTTGGCAATGTATTTTACTAATACACTTAAATTAAAAATTAAAAAAGTTAACCGAATGCAAAGTGATGAATATCAATCCTTTTTGCATATTTCCCCTCATTTAACTCTTTTCATTATATCTATAGACAAAACTTACAATTCTTTATTAAATTTTTATAATACAACTATTATATTGTTACTATTATTATTTTTTAAACGTAAATCACTCTTATTCTACATGTAAAGATATTATAAAAAGTTGATATTTGAAAAAGATATGTTGAGACGAATCTAATATCATCTCATATGACTATATTATTTTCTTATCGTTTAATGAGAATTCATGATCAAATTTAATAATTTTGACTAACAAAAGTCAAAATGTTTTTTAAGGACGGAGGGAGTATAGTTAATAGTAGAAGTCCGAGTACGAATTCAAATAGGTGATATTGGACTTCAAACGTTGTCGCTAGGAATGGAACTCTAATGCAGTGAGGAGAATAGGAAATTGTCATTATTTTAAGGTGGATTTTCGTCCGAAGATTGGTTAATATGGTTGAATTAATTAGATGGCTTGATTGAACTTATGTTCATAATCTATGATGGTACAGATATTGCCCATGGTACTTATTCACCAAAGTCCAAATACTTCAGTTGTTGCCGAGTACTTGAAGTAACAGCTCTTCATTTCTCTAGTTGTTTCTCTTTCGTGGTGTTCTTCCATATAAAGTCGACATCCTTTGATTTGAATGTTGGTTACTCGTTCTACGGTTTTATGGGCGAGCGTTATCTTTGAAGGCATTAGTGGTGTTTAATTAACTAAAAATGATAAAAGGCCAATTGTTTCATTATGAAAAATGATTAAATAACACTTAGTTTCCACTTGCTATTTTATTGTATATAAAAATGCATATTACCTTCTATGTATGCCCTTCTTCAGCTGTGAATTGTGGTGATTACTATGTATTCCACGGAGTGCTAAAATACTCATATATGATTCACATATATCAAAATCTAGTAGACTATTGTGGATGATTGCAAACATGGTTACAGTGCTAATTGCTGGTGTGGCTTGTACAACTCGTGTTCACAGTGATTGAAGCTATTTTCTGTATTTTTGCTTCTGATCGCCTTTGTCTCTGAAAACTTCACTTTTAGGTTGTGTTATTTTGCAGGGTCAAGGGACTGTATTTTATAATTTCGTGTTCTATATGTTGGATTGGATATTGAACTCCATGATATTTTGTTCAGGGAAAAACGGTACTCCTTGCAAATCGAAAAAGAAGGAAACGAAAAATTGGTTTTATTATTCTCCTGTTTGAAAACGTAGTGCAAAGGCACTATAATAATACTTGTACACCGGCTTCATGAGTGACTACTAATCTTATTTATGGCTAAGTGTTTGTTTCTGTTTGTTTTGGTGTTTTGCAGATGGAAAACAGAGGATGGGACGAAGCTTAACCGATGTTCCTCCACGGTCTTGTAGATAGAGAGAAGTGAGAACTGTGCATTAGCATATGCCAGATTTGGACTGAAATAGTAAAGAAGGCGTGGTCATCTCGCATATTATAACATATGACCCATGTTTTCTTTTCAAGATCTATATCGTCTATGGAGTGTGTTCGAGTGTCACGGCTTGAAGCGTTTTTGTAAAGTGTGATTAGACTTGGCAAGAAACCTCCCATCCTAAACCATCTTCTGATGTCTCTAGGAGTTGATTTATGCAGATAAAGTTGACAGGGGTTCTTCAAGTACATTTCCTCTAAAAACTTAATACCTCATGTTTTTTGTATTAGTATGGCTTGAGAGTTAATAGGGTTGTGAATCCTAAAGCAGACGTTTATAATGAGAAAATTCAACGCCTGTTGCCGGAGAAAGTAGTGTTCGTGTCTTTGAACTGAAACGAATCTTTGTTTCCTGTATCTTTGATATACTGTAAAGTAAAGCAAGAATTGACCGAGGGCAAGTTTTTGAATCAGTGTGTAACATTAATCTAATTTACACAGAGGGGTTTGAATCGGTGTGTAATTTTGTATCAATTGAGAATTCTAACTTCCATCACTATTTTGAAAAATTAGTTTCCACATTTGAAACACTCATTGAGATATTAATGAGAATAGTAGAAAAAAAATAACATAAATAGAGCGGGCCCACGGTAACTTCAAGGTTGCCTACGTATATCCCAAGACCCAAACTGCTACGTGAACATGTTAATACTAATAAAGTCGGCTTCCAAACTGAGATGGCTGATCATCGGATAGGGTAATAGAACAATAATCATGAGCTATTGTATGATTCAAGCTTCTGGTTATCCTTGTAATTTCAAAGTCACAATTAAGCCAGTACCAACATCAGACCACGTAGAGGGCCGCTGGTGTATGATAGACGATGTATATGTATAAACTAAGGAAGCATTCAAATATCAAAACATGTAATCTCATCTTATTCACATAATGCAAATAAATATAACAAAACTTGAAAATAGAAGAACTGCAGCATATAATAACTAGTTAACATGTGCATTCATATTAGAAATATCAATACTCAAATTCAACCATCAGATTTACTCATATAAAAGGTCACCAACTTTAGAAAGCCACAATTTTCGGCCTCTGCAACTCGGAGTTTCATGATTCTGAGCTCTTCACTGTGTAACGAACTAACAATGCAGTGTGATTTGATTAATATTGAAAGAGAATATTATAAACAATTAACGTGAATAGACCGGGCCCACGGTAACTTCGGGGTTGCCTACGTATCTCCCCAAGACCTAAACTGTTACATAAACATGTTAATACTAATAAAGTCGTCTTCCAAACTGAGATGGCTGATCATCGGATAGGGTATCTGTCCGTCATAGTTGAACTCCTCCGTGATTCCATTCGCTTCCAATACTTTGCAGCATCACTTTCTTTGAACCTTGAATCCCGTACTGTTTCCAATACTTTGCAACATTACATTCTTTGAACCTTGAATCCGGCAATCTTTGAACCTTGATGAATCCGGCAATGCATGTTGATGACGACCGTTCAAGGAGAGCCCTCGTCTAAGCAACCTAACCTAAACCTATGGGGAGAATCAGGCCTTCGTAGTTCATTGACGACATAAACTAGCAACTATTGACATTGTTTCATCGTCAATTACATAGTTAATAAAAAAATATTAACAATTTCCCAATGTTTTCTTCATCGTCCCACACTAGTGATAGCAATCAATCCAGTGAAATTCTTTGCTTCTTGCAATCTGTAGTAACATGTTTACGAAACAACATTAGAATTTTAAGATCAAGAAACCTATATATGGTTGTATAATAATAAATAACAATAATAATAATAATAATAGTAATAATAATGTTGAACCATTGTAAAAACAAAACACAAACAAAAAGCTAAGGTATATTAAGAGATGCAAGAAATTCATACCCTTAAATTTGATAGCTTATTTGCCGACCCTGCGCATTCGAGGAATGGTGCCGGTCGCCGATTTCTTGATTTTCTTTTCTGCCGCCGATGCTCCTTTAGGCCTCTTTGTCTGAGTATCAACTTTCTCTGGGATGGGATCGATAAGTTGAATGCATCTTCTTGAATCCTTTATCTTTTTATAACTTTCGACAAGTTTCTTCATGCTTTGTTCAAGTTTCCATGAATCAGAGGCCTTGTTCAATTCATCAGCATCATCTATTTTAGCGGATACCTTGTACCGAGTAGTAACACTATCATCATGAGCGGGTTTCTTGATTTGATGAGCATTGAAGACATTTTGAGGCAGTTTATTGCTTTGATTAATAACAATATCAGCAGAAGGTTTGTGGTCTTGAATATAGAGATACTTAAGAAGATGCTCAGGAAGAGGGTTGTAAGTATGCTTGATAATTTTGAACTCATTGCCTACGCGTTTAAACATAACTCGACCTAGTGATGGTGTTGATGATGTTTGTGTAAGTGTTTGTGTCGTCATTATAATAAATTCAGAGATGGAAGAAGGGTTGTTGGTTTGGGAGGATGATGATGGAAGGTATTCTTGGAGTATGAAATTATGTAAGATAGAGATAGGGATTTAGGGCTTATGAGTTTATTTCCTTAAATCTTAGGATTAGTATATATATTCTTGACTTTAGTCGGTTTTCACTCTTCACATCCAACTTGAAGTTAAGTTTGTACAGGTTGGCAATTTATATTTTCGAAACTTTTACTTCTCAACCAATTACTAATTTATTTGGAACAGTTGGTAATATTAAATTAAATATGAAACAAATTATCTACAACAATAATATTAAAGTATTAAATATAAGATCTCTTAATTGGAAATTTGGGTCAAATATAATACCTAACAAATTATACTAAGTGTTACTATAAATTAAGATCGTATCCACATACTTAACAAATTTTTCATCTTAACCAAATGCAAAGTGATGAATTTCCTTTTTGCATATTTCCCCTCACTCAACTCTTTTACTCCCTCCGTCCCTAAAAGATTGTCACATTTTGACTATTGGTAGTCAACAAAACACGATTTAAAACATAAATATCTATTATTCTACATGTGAAAAAATTATAAAAAATAAATATTTCAAAAATATATATTGAGACGAATCTAACAAGGTCCCACAAGACTATATTATTTCTTATCGTTTAATGGGAATTCATGATCAAATTTTGTATTGTTTGACTAACAATAGTCAAAATGTGACAATCTTTTAGGGACGGAGGGAGTAATTTTTATCTCTTGGACTAAACTTATATCTCTATTACATTATTTATAATACAACTATTATTATATTATTGTTACTATTATTATTAATATTAGTACTATTACCATTATAAATTATTATTAGTAGTAGTAGAAGTCCGAGTGCGAATTCGAAAAAGTGATATTGGACTTGAAACGACGTTGTCCCTAGGAATCGAACTCGAATGCAGTGAGGAGAAGAGGAAATTGTCATTATTTTAAGGTGGATTTTCGTTCGAAGAATGATTAATATGTATTCCAGGGAGTGCTATAAACTAGTCATATATGATTCACATATATATATATCAAAATCTAGTAGACTATTGCATGCAGTCAGTTAATCTACTCTATCAGTATCATTTATTACTAGTAAGACATTTCAACAATATCACGTTATATGAGATCGATCAATCTATTATATGAGGATATCTTACTACAAGTCGATTAATATAGTAGTCGAGTATCATATATTAATAAGGATATTTCAATTAAAGTGTCACAATAATATGATATACTCATTAATCGTGATGAATTGCAGTATAATATAATAAGTACAAATTTTATGTGAATGAAAGTAGAGAAGAAGGTGAATGGAGGCAGACAGAAGTAGACGTGTCAAACGGGCCGGACCGGGCAAGATCCATTGTTGAGATATTATTAGTAATACACTACTATCGTTTAATAGATAGAGTAGCTAATAGTATGATATACTCGTATAATAAATTAATCGAATCTAATATAATGGTGAATCGTGATGCTATTGAAAATATTTATTCAGGATATGTACACTCGTGAATAGATTAATTTGACCTCATAATACATAATATCATCATACTATTGAAACATTATTACTATTATATTGTTATCACATAATCGATATATCAACTAATAGATATATATACTTGTACAGTACATTAAATGAATTTCATATAATCGTGTATCATGAAACCATTGAAATACTTTACAAACAATATAGTACACTCGTTCGTAGATCACTCGACTTCATAATATGGTGATTATTACCATTGAAACATTACTAATAATATATTACAGATGCACAATAGATGAATGAGATCTCGTAATATTGTGATATTTTACGAATGTCATATCACTAATAATATATGATACTCGATTAGTAGATTAATTGACAAATAGTATTTATACTCGTATAATAAATCAATCGAATCTCATGAATCATGGTGATACTGTTGAAAAATCACTAATAATATATTATAGATGAATAAGATCTCATAATATTGTGGCACTTTAATTGCAATATCATTAATAATATATGATACTCGGCTACTAGATTAATCGACTTATAGTAATATATCCTCACATAATAGATTGATCGATCACATATGGCGTGATGTTGAAATATTCTACAAATAATAAATGATACTCATAGAGTAGATATAATATATGGTACGTTCTACTCGGTTAATCGACTTATAGTAATATATCCTCATATAATAGATTGATCGAACATATATGGCGTGATATTGTTGAAATATTCTACAAATAATAAATGATACTCATAGAGTAGATATAATAAATGGTACGCGCTATTAGGTTAATCGACTTATGGTAATATATCCTTATATAATATTTGACCGATCACATATGCGTGATGTTGCTGAAATATACTACAATTAATAAATGATAGTTAAACATATAATTTTTACACTTAAACTTCCTTTTTGGTTACTCTATTTTTCAATTTAAACTTTCGATTTTTTTCAATTTATTTTATTTCTTTTTAGATTATTTTCTCGAATTATTTTTCGATTTTTGTTCGTTTTCTTTTCTCTATTTTTTTCAATTACTTTTCGATTTTTTCTCGTTTTCTTTTTCGATTTTTTTCTATTTCTTTTTTCGATTTTTTCCTGATTTATTTTCTCTATTTTCTTCAATTTATTTTCAATTTTTCCTAGTTTTATTTTTTATTTTTTCTCGTTTTCTTTTTCGATTTTTCCTCCGATTTATTTCTTCAATTTTTTTCTCGATTTTTTTTAGATTTTTTCAGTATTTCTTTTTCGATTTTTTTCCATTTCTTTTGATTTTTTTGAAATCGTGAAAAAAAAAGGGAAAAAATAAAAAAAAAACGAGATAAAACAAGAAAAAATCGAGAAAAGAAAACGAGATAAAATCGAAAAAGAAATTGAAAATAATCGATTTACTTTCGGATGACTTTTGGGCTCTATGCTGCACCCGTGCCACTATTGGAGGCTAAAGTCCAATCTGATGCCACTTTCAGTGACCACTTCGGCAATTCTCATCATGTGCCTACATCAGATGTATAGCAGAACTTCCACATTGTAGTAGTACCCTTGCGAACTTTTGAGGATGAATTCATTTTCCTATTTTTAAAACGCCAAACCAAGTGAATGAAGAAATTCACTCCAAAGTGAACGTATCATAACTCCATAAATACTTTTAGGATGAAGATAATGATTAAAAATTTATACTTTTAGGTACGCGAAACGAGTGAATTGCACAAATAGTCCCCGATAGTGTCACCAAGTTGCACTTTAGTCCCCAATAGTGGCACCATTGCAGTTTAGTCCCCAAAAGTGGCTAAAAGTTGCAGATTAGTCCCCACGTTAACTATTCCATTAACTTTTAACACCAACACGCGATAAAATGTTAAATTTGGGGCAACAAATATTTTTTTTGAAGACACAAACTCATTATTAGTGTTAGAAATTAATAAAATTTTGCATTTCAACTTCGTAATGAATTTTCATGAGATATGGAAAATGAGTTTAAGTCTTAAAAATTCATTTTTTGGTCCAAATTTGACCTCTCATCGCGTGTTGGTGTTAAAAATTAACGGAATAGTTAACGTGGGGACTAATCTGCAACTTTTTGGCCACTTTCGGGGACTAAACTGCAACGGTGCCACTATTGGGGGCCAAACTGCAACTTGGTGACACTATCGGGGACTATTTGTGCAATTCGCTCTACGCGAAACTATCAACTTGTATCTTACTTAAGGGAATATTACTATTTATACTAGTAGAATGAAACCAAAATCAATTTGTAGAGATATCAAGGTGATTCAACGTCATCATAAATATTCTAAATGTTATATGAAATTTAAGATGAATCAATGCACCATTATTTGCTTGTAACATCTAAAACAACATGAATTTTTTTTTATGGTGCAATAAATAAATTAAATAGAGAATAGAAAACCGAAATGTTAAATTGACCACATTTTATTTGGAGAAAAATATTAGTGTAACCTTTTTTTCAAACATACTCCAACAAACATTTGATTTGGAAGTAACAACACAAGCGTGTAATCGAACTAGAAAAAATTAGATCATTTATATAAAATATGTATTTTGTTTACTTTTTCTTTTATGTAGTTGTCCACCATTACCATGACACAATAATATGTACTAGTTATTTCCACGACAACAGTATGCCGTGGTTATTTCCATTTTATATCAACAGTTTATGGTAAATAAATATCTCGATTCCAATTAGTGATCAATTATTTTACCATATAACAATCAGACTTATGATCTATGTTTGTAAAGAGGAAAGAAATTGTTTTAATATACTAATAATTTGTTGATTAAAAATTGTTTAATCCAACAGACCTAGTTTATTTTCATAAAGGTTATTACCAATTTACCATGCTATTAGTTAGACGTGTCAAACGGACCGGACCGGGCCCATTAAAAGAAGGTCAGGACCGTCCCCAGACGAACTTGGGCCGGGCCTCACCAAAGTTATCGGGACTAGAGTGAATTAGTATGACGATTGACAGGATGCGTAGAAATGTGTCATTGACTTTACATGGAGAGAGCTCGTTACACATAGAAGTGGGTAATTGACTCTACATGGACAGAGCTCGTTATAAGTAGAAGTGGGTCATTGACTCTACATGGAGAG
This sequence comes from Echium plantagineum, assembly GCA_003412495.2. Classification (NCBI taxonomy): domain Eukaryota; kingdom Viridiplantae; phylum Streptophyta; class Magnoliopsida; order Boraginales; family Boraginaceae; genus Echium; species Echium plantagineum. The sequence continues at coordinate 21,932,128 of CM016566.1, read as the reverse complement.
AGCTCGTTAGTCGTTACGCGTAGAAGTGGGTCATTGACTTTACATGGAGAAAGCTCGTTACGCGTAAAAGTAGATCATTGACTTTACATGGAGAGAGCTCGCTCGTTACAGAGGACAAACTAATCTAAATATATTAGTATTCAAGTTCACCCATATGATTGCCGATGGCTCAATAGCCTAGTGGCATCCGGCCCAACCTTTCATGTAAGAGGTCATGGGTTCGAACCTTGTTGGAGACATATTTGTCTCATATTATACTCTAACTTTCTATTAGTTAGCAATTTCTGTATTCATGTTTGTAATATCATTGTAGTCAAAATTCATCGCTAATTATCAAAAAAAAAAAAAAAGTTCACCCATATGATTCACTCATATAAAAGGTCACCAACTTTTGAAGTCCACAATTTTTGCATTCTACAACTCGGAGTTCCTGATTCTCGAAGCCCGTCATCGTGTAACGAACTAACAATGCACTGTGATCTGATTAATTATGTAGAGATCAACTAGTAATAGAAGATATTTTAATCTTAGGATCATAATTCATAAATTCAACACGTGTTGCCGAAGAAAGTAGTGTTCATGTCTTTCAACTGAAATGAATCTTTATTTCCTATATCTTTTATATACTATAAAGTAAAATAAAAATTGGCCGAGGGCAATTTTTAAATCTGTGTGTATTATTAATCTTATTTACAGAGGGGATTATTAAGGAAAGTTGAATATGTGAAACTAATTTGATATTGAGTATACTAACATAATTATACGATCTTGTTCAGAAGGCAAGCAACATAATTTTCTAATCTCATACAACCTTTCAGTTCCATTGCGTCCTAATGAATTTCCACTAGTTAGTTTATCTTAACTTCCATCAGTACTATGGAAAATTAGTGCCATATTTAAAACAGTCACTGAGATTATGAATGAGACTATTATAAAGAAATAACATGAATAGACCGGGCCCACGGTAACTTCGGGGTTGCCTACGTATCTCCTCATGACCTAAGACCTAAACTACTACGTAAACATGTTAATACTAATAAAGTCGTCTTCCAATTTGAGATGCGTGATCATCATCGGATAGGGTATCTGTCCGTCATAGTTGAACTCCACCGTGGTTCCATTCGCTTCCAATACTTTGCAGCATCACCTTTTTTGAACCTTCAATACCGTACTGCTTCTAATACTTTGCAACATCACCTTTTTTGAGCCTTGAATTCGGCAATGTTGATGATGATCGTTCCAGGAGAGCCCTCGTCTAAGCAACCTATCCTAAACCTACTATCCTAAACTTATGGGGAGAATCAGGTCTTCATAGTTCATTGACGACATAAACTAGCAACTATTGACATTGTTTCATAGTCAATTACATAGTTAATAAAATATTACTAACGATTTCCCAATGTTTTCTATCGTCCCACACTAGTGATAGCAGTCAATCCAGTGTGATTTTGTGCTTCTTGCAATCTGGCGTAGGTTGGCAATGTATATTTTCAAAACTTTTACTTCTTAACCAATTACTAATTAATTTGGTATATTACTAATCCAGTTAAATTAAATAGGAAAAAGTTAAATTAAATATGAAACAAATTGTCTACAACAAAATTAAAGTATTAAACCTAAGATCTCTTGATTGGAAATTTGGGTCAAATATAATACCTAACAAATTATACTAAGTGTTATAAATTAAGATCGTATATCCACATACTACTTAACAAATTTTTCATCTTAACCGAATGCAAAGTGATGAATCTCCTTTTTGCATATTTCTCCTTACTCAAGTCTTTTAATTTTTATCTCTTTGACTAAACTTACAATTCTCTATTACATTATTTATAATACAACTATTATTATATTATTGTTACTATTATTATTAATATTAATACTATTACCATTATAAATTATTATTAGTAGTAGTAGAAGTCCGCGTGCGAATTTGAAAAAGTGATATTGGACTTGAAACGTTGTCGCTAGGAATCGAACTCGAACGCAGTGAGGAGAAGAGGAAATTGTCATTATTTTAAGGTGGATTTTCGTCCGAAGAATAATTAATATGTATTCCAGGGAGTGCTATAAACTAGTCATATATATATCAAAATCTAGTAGACTATTGCATGCAGTGTATTATTTGACATATCGCTCCACATGTTTGATTAAAGAGATTGTGTGATTAAACAATGTTTGAACCAAAGACACTATTGATTTGAAACTTGGTCAAATATAATTCCAACAAATTATACGAAGTGTTGAATAAATTAATATCGTATTTATAGGTTTGGCTCGAGGCAAATGGTTTTCTTCATCATGATTATTATTTGAATTGTTCATGACCACTTCAAACCGTTGAATTCTTATGTAGTCATATTTTTTCTGTTATTCTGAACCTTAAACATGTCGAACTTTAGAGCAATATACTCTACTGCTCGGGTGCTAGCAACTCCTTTGAGCAAAGTGGAAGTGCGCGATAGAGTAGTCTGGAATCATACCAGGTGTGGGTCTTACACTACGAGCTCAGGCTACTGTACGGCGTGTGAAATGAAGCGTATGGGCGAGCTGAGCATTAACGCTGTTGGGGGGCAGAGTCATTCACACCAGGAGACGAACTGGAAGGGGTTTTGGAAGCTCATGGTGGAGGAGGTATATACATTTTGTTCCAATGCTACGAAAACCACATCTCATTTGTTTCTGGAGTGCCCATTTTTGGAACGTTTTTGGTTTGCTACCCCGTGGCAACTCCATACAGCCATGAGAGAGGGGGCGGGTTTCTCGGATTGGTGGTGGTCTATTACTGCTGTCTGCTTGAAGGGAGTTTCAAGAGAACCAGGAAGCATTATTGCAACAAATAGCTATTGGGGGAGTCTGCAAATAGTTGGGACTTGGGAGCAAGCTTTTCGGGATGGCATCGCCCTTGCTATGAATTACATCGAGGCTAACAGATCAGAAACTCCAACAGAGGGGGGCAGCACCACACACACGTCGAGATGGTCCAACAACAGGGCTGGTCTGCTCCACCTGCGGGTTTTGTAAAGGCGAACCGTGATGGGGCAAGGGCGCGGACTCACAGCAATGCATCTATTGGGGTGTGATCTGGGATAGTCAAGGAACCTTTCTGGGCGGTTTTCGGAAGCACATTGGGGCCGTTAGCAGTGCTTTAGTGGCTGAGGCCTGAGGGGTTAGCTGTTAGACAAGGGCTGTAATGTGCCTTGGAGTTGGGCTACAGATACATCATAGTTGAGAATGACTCCATGTATTTGATTCAAGTTTTGGCGGGAGCCATAAATATTTCATTGGAGATCGATGTGGTCATCACGGATGTTCACCATTGGAGTTCTAACATAGACGTAATGTTTATGTTTACAAAGCAAGATAACAACAATGTGGTGCATAGCCTAGCTCATTGGAATTGGAAATCGGAACAACAAGTGCTTTGGTTTGATGTTCCGCCATCTGGTTTACTTTCTTTTATTGAGGCAAGATTGTAATAGCTGACTTCTTGTTATTAAGGACCTCTATTTTTGCCGTTTGGTTATTTTACAATGACATCTTATCGTTGGAAAAAAAATCATATCTTTTTTAAAAGTCATCTTGGCAATACTATTTACAGAGGCATTACTTGCTTTTACCTTTATGTTTTTCTAGCTTTAATTATTTAATATGAACTTGGAATTAAAAATGCCATCTGAAGTAAATAATATGGTGCAATAACTCAAATATCATTAATAATATATGGTACTCGACTACTAGATTAATCTACTTATAGTAATGTATCATCATATAATAGATTGATCGATCACATATAGCGTGATGTTGTTGAAATATTCTACAAATAATAAATGATACTCATAGAGTAGATATAGTATATGGTACGCGCTATTAGGTTAATCGACTTATGGTAATATATCCCTATATAATATTGACCATCACATATGCGTGATGTTATTGAAATATTCTACAAATAATAAATGATAGTCATCGAGTAGATATAATATATAGTACGCTCTACTCCGTTAATCGATTTATAGTAATATAGCCTATAAAAGATTGATCGAAATATATTTCCCATGCATTCTAGTATCTATTAAACTCAAGGAATTACTCTGAATAAAAAAAAATTTAGACAAACGCTCAAAAGGGTAATAGCCATGAAATTCTCACAAGATACTAAGGAAGTGATACACAGCATTAAGGTTGGAGTTGCATTAGTTTTTGTGTCGTTGCTGTACCTTCTTGACCCTTTGTTCAATGAAGTTGGAAAAAATGCAATGTGGGCTATCATGACTGTTGTGGTTGTCTTTGAGTTTTATGCAGGTTTGTCATTTCTCATATCTTTTTAACCTTTTAATATAAGCACAACACTAAGCAAATGAATAGTAGTTTCTAGAAGATGAGTATATGTTTACGTTTTATTTAAATAAAAAAAATTCAGTTAAATTGAAATGAAGGAAGTATTTGTATCAGCACGCATGACACTTCCCATTTAGATGTAACGTAGTATAAAAATGATTCAAAAATAAATATAAAAGTACCTATATATATTATCAATTTTTATTTTTATCGGTATATTAAACACTTTTGATAAAAACGTTTAGGTGCTACGTTGAGCAAAGGGATAAACCGTGGCATTGGAACAATATTAGGAGGTGCATTAGGGTGCCTGGCTGTGATTCTGGCTGATGATTCTGGATATTTTGCCAAAGCAATCATTGTTAGCGTTTCTGTCTTCAGTTTTGGTAAGACTCATCTCGATACACGAGTTATATTTGTGTGTGAACTAGTAGACATTCAGTAGTTAATTTTGTGTTAACTAAAAGAAACTAGCTCAACCAAATCTGTTAAAGATAATCACAAGATTTAAGAAATTGAAAATAGGTTGATCCGATGTGTCAAATTTAGCTAACACAAAGTTAACAATAAACTAGTTAATAATACACAAGAATTGAATATCGGGACACTTCCATTTTAATCATACCATTTCCATGTTAGTTTGTGGCACTTCAATAGATGAATACAATATAAATTTTAGAGAATTTGATGATTCAAGTCGATTTTTATAATGTACATGCATGTTCGATCCGAGGTTATTATCAATATCTAAAACATGACACATAATACGAATTCATTTTGTAAACAAAACAACAAATTGCATATATTCTTGTATATATATAGCTTTATTAGTGAATATAATTTCTAATATTAAGGCATAATTGATAAATTATTTTTATATGATACGTATCATTCCAAAACAGAGTACCGACCATAAGATGTTTTCTCCTGTTATACTATCTTAACATATACTCCTATTTAAAACAAAATTCAATTGAGGTGATAATGCATGTATGTCACAATAATATTGGCTAGATAACAAATGCTTCAATAACAACATCAAAATGATTTGGAATCCACTTTCTTTTCTTCACTATGGATCTTCCATCAAAACAAAAAATGTTATAACCCCATGAAACAATGGGCAGCCTAATGATAAATGATAAGACGTTGGGACGTTGGGTGAAAAATTCCGACATCGTGGGTTCGAATTCAGAAGGTGATGCTTTGTTGAAATATTAATATTAGAAATTGCTTTGGATTTCGTGTCTATCGATCTTCTTCCTAGCAAGCGTGCCACTAAAGTGCATCCTTGATTTATGCCCCGCCTGGCTAAGACGCTTCTCACATAAAATAGGTCCTTAAATTGAAAAACAACATGATTAGGGATAGACAAAACTAAGTGATCTCTGGAACAGCAACACTGTACACACCAGAAGTGATTGATAAATGGGTGAAATTACAATTTTACCCCCCCCGGTAAACTCTCTTAATTACTACACTTATAAATACGGGGACAAAATAATAATTTCACCCCTAAATTCATTATTTTGGCATGTGTGTGAATTGTGATTATGGAGTTATAACAGGCCAGCTCTCGAATATAAGTAAACATGTATATGTGTATTATTTTCATTTTTCCGTCTCCAATGTAAACTTATTTCATTACCAAAACTGTAACAGGTACAATAGCAACATACATGAGAACAGTTCCAAGAATAAAGACGAAATATGATTATGGAGTTATGATCTTCATCATCACCTTCAATCTAATAGTGGTTTCTAGTTTAAGAGCGGACACAGTTTTTCTAGTCGCTCGCCAACGTCTCTCGACGATTGGTATGGGATTTTCAGTTTGCATCTTCATCAGTTTACTCGTCTTTCCTATGTGGGCAAGTGATGAGCTTCACTATAATACATCCTCCAAATTCGATAAGCTCGCTTGCTCGATCGAAGGTAACTTATTAAGCTAATATGAGTTGAGTTATGTTTTTAAGTTTAAAGCTTGATAACAGAGATACATAATTTGAATTAATCAAGTTATATGTTGGTACATAATGTTTTAATTAATTTTTAAAAAAGGGAGTCTTATAGAGAGTGGCATTATTACATGCAGGATGTCTAGATGAATATTTTGGAACCAGGGGCGGACCTCACTATGTTCAAGCTTGTTCATTTGAACCACCTCCATTTTTGTATTAAAAAAAAAAAGAAAAAAATTTTATATCATATGCCTTTGAGCTGATGAAGCTTGAACTGGGGAGACCTGATCTATGCGGCTTCACATTTAGGAAGGAGTAGTGTGGTTGTTTTGGGAAGAAGGGGAGGCGCCGTGAGGTGGGGGCTTTCGGTTTTGAAGAGGAGAAGAGAAGAAACTAAGTTCTCTGGTTTTGGTTTTGACAGGGAAGAAGAGAAAAGGGAGTAGCTTACTCTTTACGCAATAAATTAGATTAGTTTTCTAACATTTCCTCTTTTACCCTAAATCTTTTTTTTCTCTAATAAAAGACCCCAAACTTATATAATGTACACCCAAGAGACTAGGGAGTTGTATTTTTATAAACCATTTTTATAATAATATATATCATCACCCAATTATAAAACAAAAAAACATGACATATTATTATAAAAATGGAATTATTAATTTACATTGATTCAAAAATTATCAATATAACTTTTAATTTTGATTCACATTCTAATATATTAATGTATAAACAAGTTAGTATATCAATTTAAATTTCGATAGTTTACTTATAATGTAATTAATATTTTACTAAGCTCTTAAAAGATAAATTTAAATTAATATTTATTTACTTTTTTTTTGTAAATTAGCGATAAATGTGAGTTTCGAACCCAGGACCTTTTGGTCACTAGCGATAGCCTTTTCCACTAGGCTATTCGATTAACTTAATATTTATTCACTTATAAAAATACGGATAATTTTTTGTAAATATTTTGTTGATAGTACAAAATACGCAAAAGAAAATTTAAAATTTATTTTGAACCACCACATCAAAGATGCTAGATCCGCCCCTGTTTGGAACATCGGAAAATCAACACAAAGTGAATCTCAGTGGGTGCAAGTCAGTGTTATACTCTAAGTCCACTGATGAATCTCTGGTATTTATTACTATCTCTATCCTGACATCGCGGGTTTGAATTGATATTGACACAGTTCTTGTTTTAATATATTGAAGGCAAACTTCGCCAAATGGGAACCATGGCATGGGAAGTTTGGATTCAAGTACCCTTGGGGACTATATTTGGAGATTGGGGAGATTCTTCGGGAACTTGGAATACTTATACTATCATTGAAGGGGTGCATAACGTCGTCTACACAGGTATCGATTTTGGTCGAGCCCCCGACACATTTACCCGAAAGTGATACAAATGTTCCAATAGTCGCACGAAAAATTGATTCATCCTTCTTTTTAACAATCAAAACATGGATGAATATATATTACTTATTTACATACTAGGATCAAAGTGCAACCTCGTGTATACTTTCAGAGGCTAAATATATATGATATATTGTCACTTCCTAAACTCAAAGTATATATACCTTGATGAAGCTATTTGAAATCTATATATATGTACTAATTTAGCTCCCGGGAATAACTTAACTGCTAATGGACTATAGTGCTAACTATCAGCAACCTCTCTTCTTCACGCAACATGGGTTCGACTCTCATATACATTTTATTTTGCAGGCTTCTCGAGCATCAAGACAATCAATTAAAGACTCATGTGAAATGATAGGGCTATCATTGGCATGGATGTTACGAGAGATTGGTGAAAGTATCTTGAAAATGAGGAAATCAAGAGCTAATGTTTTACTTTCTCCTAAGTTGCAATCCTTAAAACAGGACTTGGAAGACCTTCTGCACAACATAAAATCACAAGAAAATGAAGCAAACAATGTCGCGATCACAAGTTTCTTGTTCTTATTCATGGAGATAGTAGACAAGGTGGAATCTCTTACAAAAAAAGTGGAAGAACTTGAAAACTTAGCTCATTTCAAATTAAAAATTCTTCAAGTATGAAATTATATATAGTACTCTGTCGTAGTGACATTCTATGAAATGGTCTCATCCTCGAGTCTTCGTAGGAGAATATATCATGATTTGCATATTATATCAACAGCGACGAAGATTCTGTAGATCATCCAAAATAATATATATGTCATATCACTTTTACGACATCGACATGTTTGCTTCGCTAAGGATTGTTATATTAAGACATAGCATCCATCTCCAGTGACATTTTATTCAAGTTCACCAGATTCACTCATACAAAAGGTCTCCAGTAACAATGCACTGTGATCTGATTAATTATGTAGAGATCAACTAGTAATAGAAGATATTTTAATCTTAGGATCATAATATATAAATTCTGAAAGTAAAATAAGAATTGGCCAAGGGCAAGTTTTTGAGTCGGTGTGTAATAATCTTATTTACAGAGAGGATTATTAAGGAAAGTTGAATATGTGAAACTAATTTGATATTGAGTGTACTAACATAATTATACGATCTTGTTCAGAAGGCAAGCTACATAATTTTCTAATCTCAAACAATAACCTTTCAGTTTCATTGCATTCTCATGAATTTCCACTAATTAATTCATTATAACTTCCATCAGTACTTTAAAAAATTAGTGCCATATTTGAAACAGTCATTGAGATATTGAATGAGACTATTATAAAAAAATAACGTGAATAGACCGGGCTCACGGTAACTTCGGGGTTGCCTACGTATCTCCCCAAGACCTAAGACCTAAACTGCTAGGTAAACATGTTAGTACTAATAAAGTCGTCTTAAAAATTGAGATGGCAGGGCTGATCATCGGATAGGGTATTTGTCCATCATAGTTGAACTCCTCCGTGGTTCCGTTCTACTTTGCAGCATCACTTTCTTTGAACCTTCAATCCCGTGCTGCTTCTAATACTTTGCAACATCACTTTCTTTGAACCTTGAATCATGCAATGTTGATGACGATCGTTCAAGGAGAGCCCTCGTCTAAACAACCTATCCTAAACCTATGGGGAGAATCAGGCCTTCGTAGTTCATTGACGACATAAACTAGCAACTATTGACATTGTTTCATAGTCAATTACATAGTTAATAAAAAAATACTAACGATTTCCCTATGTTTTTTTTCTGCATCGTCCCACGCACACTGGTAATAGCAGACAATCTAGTGTGATTCTTTGCTTCTTGTAATCTGTCGTGTGGAAAACATAAGTCGGCCAGAGGGTTGTATTGCTTAGAGATATTTAATGAAAGAACCTGTAGAATTTTGTACCGAATACATGTCAAATTTAGAGAACATTGGTCTGCCAATCCCCCTTCATACAATTCGGATTCGTGGAATTCGAATACGAATATCGATTCGACCAATTCGAGCCCGAATAGTTCGAATTATGTTCAAATCGTATCCACCCCTAATTGCAACCGATTGCTTGATCACTATCAAATTTTTACCCATTGTAACAAAAAAAATATATGTAGATGCGCCAAAATAAGAATAGTAATTGTTTTAATTGATTGATGGTAGTTTCTTTTTCGTTCATGTATTAATTGTAGTATTATTTTTTCATTAATGTTTTAAATTAAACGATGATCATTTTTTGTAGGATATGTCGATAGTTGTGTTTTGGTTACTATAATAAAAAAGTTATTCGTGCGATTAAGTGTAAAGTGTCATCAATATATAATCGATTATTAGTAATTTTTCAATAGTCTCATAATATTATGAAGTCAAATTAATCTACTCTATCAGTATCATTTATTAGTAGTAAAACATTTCAACAATATTACGTTATATGAGATCGGTCAATCTATTATATGACGATATCTTACTATAAGTCGATTAACATAATAGTCGAGTATCATATATTATTAATGATATTCTATTAAAGTGCCAGAATAATATGATACACTCATATAATCGTGATGGATTGCAGTAAAATATAATAAGTACAAATTTTATGTGAATGAAGGTAAAGAAGAAGGTGAATGGAGGCAGAGAAGTAGGCGTGGCAAACGGCCCGGCCCAGCACGGACAGATTGAAAGAACGCCCGGCCCGGCCCGACCAGGCAAACTTGGGACGGGCCTCACAAAACTTATCGGCCGGGCCCTTACGGGTTTCAGGCCCCTATTCGGCCCATGCCCCCTTAAGAAACGGGCCTACCGGGCCTCCAACAGTATATCGGATCGGCCGATCCAACAAGGTATACCGTTCGGGCCAAGTAGTCCATCTATTGATGTTTTGTTTGAATAGTATTCAGTAAAAATTAAATAATTGGTTGGTGATTTGAACCATAGACCTCATGGTGTGATAAAGATCAACTTAACCATTGAACCATCACTCCATTTGTGTTGTTTATGTATTGATAATAATAAAATTATTATATTATTCAATATCTATCACTATGCTACAACTTGAATTATAATTAATTAAGTTTTGATATCACTATACTCATGGAGTAGATTAATCGACCTCATAAATCATAATATCATAGTAATAATATTGTTGAGACATTATTAGTAACTAGCCGTTGATGCACAGTCCAGCCTGTGCGAACTCGTTCTCCTTATACAGTTAACTTTTTTGTATAATTAATTAAATATTGTTGAAATTATGTAACATATACATAAGAAAGTAGAAAAGAGATTATATACAATTGAAAGATTAATTTAGAAAGACATATGTGCATGGCTATTATATACAAAAAATACACAATTATGTTTAACAATATGGCCACATATGAATCTACACTAAATATGAAATCATACATTAGTCAAAAACATTTTTGCATTGAATGTCTGAAATACATCTTGTGATAGCTCTACATTCATCTCTATATTTGAGTACTTCATTTTTCATTGACTGCCAATGCATCTTGAAAAACTGCATTATTTTATAGAAGATACATAGATCAGTCTCTAAAACTTATTGTATAATAATTCCAACATTTATCAAAACTTAAAAATAAATCTCGTACCGTGCTTAATTCATTACCGTGTTTTATCCCCAAGCATCGTCTGTTCCTTTGCTGAATTCGGGATGGTGTTCCCTCCTGGTTGAGTAAATTGTAGTGAGTAAGAGAAATATCTTGTTACATAAATGACATCGAAAAATAATTGACTTATTAGTAATAAGATCATGTTTTATACCTCAATTAGATCCCATCCTTCAAGTAATGCGGCTCTCTTCTCACTGAGTTTCATATACAAAATCGGAGTTAAAATGATTTTAATTTATGTGTTTATGTTTTTCTAGGAAAATGACGAATGATTACCTCTCATCTTTTTGTTTCTTCAAGATACGTGAAATCACTTTTCCGAAATCTCCACTCTTGATGGTTAGACGACACTTCCATCCTGGACTAATGACTTCCAATTTATTGTCCTATAAAAAATAATATAGTACTTCAGCCAGTCAATGATTTTACAAAAGAATAATTATGAAGGAAATGTCAAAGTAATTTATTTTTTCAAGAATTGGCATTACCATTATCTTCGACTTTGTTGATATGTTATCTTTCCAATTCTTCCATTTTTCAGTTGTATCTATCATCTCCAATTCATACTCATTGGGCGCAGGAATAAATAGTCGACCTGCACATATTAAAGATGTTATGAAGTTTTGATAGTTATTATAATATTGAAAAAAATGACTCATATGTTGACATTCAGTTCAAATTGATTATGAAGATTTAGAATGCTTAATCATATTGTGGAAAATGTAAATATATTATTTTACTGTATATACCTCATGTTTATGTGGAGGTTGAAGGTAACAAAACCTCTTTATAGACGATATTCTTAGTATATACTCCTCTTCGTCTTTCTAGTTTTCCGGGTTTGACCAATATCTTGGTCGTATGCTCCGACACCCCTCTTGATAATGCCACATAGAATTGCCCATGGCCAAATACATGATTCCTTAAGAATATCCCCACATTTGGGATTGTCTGCCCTTGTGCTTTATTAATGGTCAAAGCAAAACTCACTCTTACAGGAAATTGTACTCTTTTCAGTACAAAAGGAAGACCACTGTCATCTTCACTATTCAAGGGCATTCGGTGTAAAAACACTCTTGTTCCAGCCGAATGACCTGTGATGATTTCTGCATCAATGAAACTTGTGCCTAGATTTCGACATAACAATCGAGTACCATTGCATAATCCCATTTGTGGATCAAGGTTACGTAATAACATTATGGGACATCCCTTTTTCAAGGCAAGTTTATGAGGTGGAAGTCCGCTGGGGCATAAAGAATTTAAGAACTCTGGTTGGTATAAGTTGTGAATGTCGTCCTCCACTGAATCCCAAGACGTGTAATCCCAAGCCTCACCCGGGAATTTGTCAATGATCTTAGAATTCAATTTGTCAACATCGGCATTCTTTGGTGTTATTATAGCCCTAGTGACCATATAACTGGAGTTGTACAAGTGCTCTTCCATATTCGGAAATATTGTATCCATGAGGGTATTGATTGAATCTTCATTCTCCCATGGTACGATCATGGCTGAAGGCAACTTCACATATTCAGATTGTACTGTTGGCTCAAGTCCATCACCCACTCTTAACAAAAATTCAGAGAAAGAGTTGTCATGTAATGACCTCATATTATGCTTCAACCTTAGAATTTCAACAATACTCCAAAAGGTCGACTTTGTGATGCTAGCATTAACTTGTTGACATCTATTACCCTTTTTCACGACTGGAAGAACTTGCCTGAAATCTCCACCTAAGATAATTATTTTACCACCAAAAGGTTGTGTGCTTTTTGTGATGTCCTTTAATGTCTTATCAACTGCTTCAAATGCAAATTTGTTGGTCATTGGTGCTTCATCCCACACAATAACTTTCACCCGTCGCATCAATTCTGCTTCATCACTTTCTAATGGTATATTACAAAAACTTTCGCCGGTTGCCCTAAGTGGAATCTTAAGCCTCGAATGTGCTGTTCTTCCGCCAGGTAACCCTATTGCAGCTATTCCAGATGATGCCACAGCAATAGCAATATCTCCCCCACTTCTTACATTGGCTAATATCGCTTTGTAAAGGAAGGTTTTTCCAGTTCCACCAGGTCCATCAATGAAAAACACCTTACTTTCATTCTTCGCAACCGATTCCATTATTCTCTTATAGGCACTGAGTTGACATAGATTCAACTTTTCAACGGAATGCACATCGTCATCTGCAATAGGAATCGATAGCTCATCTAAAATAATATTGGGGATGTTGTCAATATTTTCAAACCCTTCAGAAATAGGTTGCAAGCCAAAGTAAGAGAGATCAAATCCACGTTTCTTTAGCAATATATTGATGTCTCTTAACAACATGTTAATTGCAACAAAATTTGATACGTGGCACCTCGAAGTGTAATCCTCAATCATAAAAGGGTGAAACTCTTCCCATAATGTGGTTACCCTTGTTGGTTGGCAACATACTAATAGCGATACAAAAAGTTTACGAAGTGCTATTGGCATTTTGACCCGAGATGCCTCATCCAAAGTTTGTCGTATGTAATCATCACATTGCAATATCCCGCGCCTTTCAGCAGCTTCTTTGAAGGTAGCACAAATGACTCCATTGACCGTACGTATCTCTTCAAATGACCGAGGACCCCTGACATGGTACAACATGATTCGTAAATAGAATTGTTCGCCTTGGTACGGTGAAACTGTGTATATCCTTCCAATAACTTTATTATTCCTAACCCGTTCAGTCCATGTCTTTTGTTGAGCATTCCACACGAAGTGCTCCGGAAATTCATGATATAAATAACGTCCAGTAAAACGTGAGTCGTTATTTTTCACAAAAAATTCTGTGAGCATCGTTCTCGAATTTCTTTCATTAGCCAAAATGTCACTCACTCTATCATCAGGTCTAAAATTAACAGAATGCATATTAGGTAGATGAATTTGCAACCTGTAAACTGAAGGATACATCTTACTCATCTCAAAACCGAATATATGCCACATAGCTTCAGGAGCAGAAATCCATCTCCCATCAATAAATTGTTGGATCTCATCATTATTTTCAACTGAACGAACCTCCATCATTACTCTATCCGGACCCTTGTATACATATTTATATAAATATTTCACGCATGTAATCTTGCTTGTCACTTCAACATTTATATGACAATCATACTTTAAAAGTAACCAAGGATTGTACGGAACGACCCATCCATTATCAACAAATTTCGTATGCGTACTATCAAGAGGAATAGGGGGACCTGGCCTCCTTCGATAAATAGGATATGAATCGTTTCCCCTTCTCGTTTGTGAACAAAATTCCTTTGGATACCTCTTTTTGCATGATCCATCTTTCACACATGGAAAACGTCTATCATTTTCCCCATGTGGTCCATGTATCATATGCTTTGTAACTGCTGCATAAAGTAATGGTTCTTCATCTTTGGATGGAATTTCAGCCCTTACAACTCCATCAAAGTCAGTGGGGTTCCGTAACTTGTCACCTTCAGCTAGTATCACAAGTAAATGGACATGAGGAAGTCCCCTTTTTTGATATTCCACTACATATGTATGTGACACTACATTACCCAACACACCCCTGTGGATTATATCTGTTTTGAATTCCTCCAATTTTGCCTTAAATACACGTGCTAATAAATCTGGTCGATCTTGAGCCGACTGACCTGGTAGCAACTCATTTTTAATTTCTGGCCAATTTTGATTACATGTCATTGTTATCATCAGGTCTGGCATTCCAAAATGATGAACCAGAGCCATAGAATCTTGATATCTTTGAAGTTGGTCACGTTTGCTTCCAGGAAATGTAGATGGCAACACCGAAGATTTTTTACCAACATTCCCTTCAACGAAGAATACATCAACATTAAATGATTGAAATCATCATTGCACTATTCTATTTAATAGAATAGAAGTTATGATACCTGCATCATTTTCTCCAGTACTAAAGTAATCTTGTAGACCTTTGTATATGTCAGCACGAATGACATCCTGGTGATTGCTAATCCATCTTAGTTTGTGACCCTCTATCTTAACATAGTTATCAACAGCATATTGTTGAAGAAGACGTCCACCACGTAAAAGAAGAGACTTGTCATTTGGACGAATCTACAGTTTTTTATTTATTTTGAACGTTATATTTCAAAGTTATTGTTACAAAATAATAATATGTATACATCGTAACATGGGTGTAGATATACCTGGAGCATGTAAGAATAAAATGCACGGCATGTTACAACACCACCACTATTCCCATGGGTACTAACGTCCCATCCGTATGAACCATATGGTAGAAGTAAGACATATTGCAAGGGGTCATAATATCCAGCTGTATCTGGAACATTCTTGAGAGTACCCCCAACAGTTTGGATAATGATGTCTCTAGGATACATATCCACCACATCATCTCCATCAACAATGACTGCCGCAACTTGATTTATTGTGGGAAGGCTGTACTGGTGTTTATTTGGTGCTTGTTGTTTAATGATCAACCTACATGTTGGTAAGTCATCACGTTGCCCTAGTTGTCGTAACACTTGAACAAAAGGGTTGTGCATTTGAAGTATATCTTTTATCTTTTCAACTAAAGTCTTATGGAGGGTATCACTTTCTTTGAGTCTGTTCTCCACCTCTAAATCAGGATCTAAAATGTAAGATTGTGCATATCTTGATCTTTGATCTGGAGTTGGAAGTAAACTTCCTATCCTATGATATATTGCTCCTTGAGCTCTAAATGTATATACTCCTTCACCGCCACCAGCTAACTTTTCATCATAATGTACACCCATAGAAGTAAATGCAAAAGCATTATTATATAATCGGATGTATTGCCTGAAATGTCTTCCCTCTGTTGTTTGTGAAGCATATAAATGTAGTAGTTCAGGTGGACTTGTATATCTTGGTAATACAACTTTTCCACTGAGACAACAAATTTGCAAAGTTTCCCGATGAAACAACTTTGCTTCACAGTGGGGACATGTCCTATGAGAAGGTAATTTGTAATATACATTCCCCATCCTCTCATGATAGTTTCGGGCAATATTATGATATCCTCTAGGTCCGGACCTTTGCCTGACTTGTTCACCATCTTCAAGTATATTGAATAAAGCTTAGCTATATACACATGATAGTTATTTTTCACTTTTTCTTTTAATTATACAAAAAGATAAACATTAAAAATTAAATACATTTCACCATATATAAATATGAACTAAAAATATTTCATTCAATTCCCATATTTCATATTAATATTTTCAAAATATAATTTTATCCTAAATTTTTATTGAAATGTTTGAAATATTTATTTTTAAGTTTAAAGTGAATAGGAAATAACACATGCTTAATATATGTTTTTTCAAGTTCATATTGCAATGGGTCATAATATCCAGCTGATCCGGAACATTCTTGAGAGTACCCCCAACAGTTTGGATAACATATTTCCTTAAGCTCATTATATGGACTCAATATATTAATTACCACAACAATAAATGTAAAATAATTAATTATTAATCTGGTTAGATCTAACCTGTATTTGCATTATTACAAGATTGTTCTCCAGTTATTGTATCATCCATTCTTCTACTTGTGCTTCCATATTCGAAATCCATTCTTAAAGGAGCCATTTCTTCAATTCTCAAAGGACTAACTCTTGAATTTCCATGCCAACCTCGACTATTTGCACCTATTTCATAAAAAAAAGTTAGAAAATAATAATTAATGATGATTTAGATCTTGTAAGAGTATGCTAATTACCATCATTGGTTGGTTGTCGCCTTTGTCTACTATTAGAGGTATGTTGTGGAATTTGTGTGCGAGATCTTTGAAGTTGCTCTAATCTCCTTGTTGATTGGGTTTCGAGAGCATGTTCACGCCTAGTTTCGACTTGTTGACTTGTTTCACCTGGATGGTTATTTTTGTTCCTAAGTCTTCTTACTTGTTGTGCAATTCGACGTCGGTCTCGTCTTCTTTGTTCTACAAAAAAGTTAAAACTCGGTTAAACAATATTTTCAACAAAGTCTAAAATCATACGATGGGCTTAAATAAAAAGTATTATTACCTGCTGTTGTTGCTGGAAGGTTGGTAATATCTTGGAGAATAATCTCATTACGTTCTCTCATCTTGTCTCGAACGACTATATTTCTCTGAGCCTGAAAAGCATATACCATCATCATTCCTTATTTATTGCTGGTTCATATAGTACATGAATAATTGAATACCGAAACAAAAGGCCTTCACAATTGAAAGGTTAATTCGGAGAGACAATTATGTACAAAAATATGATCATGCATAAGGTACATAACTATTATATACAAAAATACACAATTATGTACAAAAATATGATCATGCATAAATGTAAACCTTCAATTCAAATTACATACTTTTTACATTTTTCCATATCTAACTTTGATTAACAATAACTTTCATTACATACAAATATAACGATATGATGGAGTATCAAAAATAACTTTCTAACACTTCGTGTATCGGTGCAACCTCCCTTATCATCATCCATATTTATTTATTAATAAAAAGTTGATTCTTTCAAAAGCCTAAGTGAACCAAGTTTATGAATATTTTAATTTTATACCATCACCCTATTATTTAAATGTCTATATGGGTGAGAAAATTGGTAGTACATATTCGTAGAAAGCAAAACTTTTGATTTTTATTAAATTGGCATTGAGAGACATTTAAATAATATAAAAAAAATTATAGGAAAGCAAGATCACCCTAACTGTTGCAGACAGTACAGAATGGGAGCTACACCTAACACCTGCCCATAATTTAGCATAAAAATACATGATCTTTAAAATTCAAACTAATACTGAGGCAAGACCCTGATGGTGTCCGTTTCTTATCACACCGAGTCGAAGAGTTCATAGGGAATTCGAAGAGGGAAGAAAAGGCAAACACTACGCTAAGTCTTGCACCAATTACTCATTCAAAGGAATTTTTTCTTACAGTTTTCCCTTCAAACAAATTAAAGTATACATACAAAGAACAACTACTACTATATATATCCCCACATCATTCAGACAACTAACAATGAAACCAGAGCACCAAGATAAAAATGAGATGTTATTCAACAACATAGTATATACTTGTCCGCGTTGCACATGCTTTAGTAGATGTTTGTCAATATATTTCTTGCAACCTTCACAGACTAAGCACAAACAACATATTCCTAACCAATTACGCATTCAAACTCAATAAGAAGTCCACAACAAATTTTCTCGATAACTTGCCTCTCGGGGACGGTGACGGTGACGGTGACGGCGATAGAAATAAATGATGACAATGACGATGATGATAATATGGTTATTAGCTTGGGCAAATTAGTTTTCATGCGTTAGACTAAAAGGAAAAGGAAATGTTCGATGAAAATTGTAGAAAGTTGGAAGAGTTTATATTACAGAGCAAATTCAGTAACTGTGCTTGACTTAGCAGTGAACGTGGGGCTTCAAAGCCCACAACGTGGGGCTTCATTTTGGTCTAAAAATAACTGGCAATAGACTGGCAATAGGATGCTTGGTGTTTTATATATGGTAAGATACACTACTATCCTTTAATAGATAGAGTAGCTAATAGTATGATATACTTGTATATTAATCAAATCTAATGTAATCGTGAATCATGATGCTACTAAAAATATTTACTAAGAATATGTACACTCGTGAATAGATTAATTTGACCTCATAATACATAATATCATCATATATATACTATTGAAACATTATTACTATTATATTCTTATCACATAATAGATATATCAACTAATATATATATATATATAGTTGTACAGTCAATTAAATGAATTTCATATAATTGTGTATCATGAAACCATTGAAATACTTTACAAACAATAGTACACTCGTTCGTAGATCACTCGACTTCATAATATCGTGATTATTACCATTGAAACATTACTAATAATATATTACAGATGCATAATAGATCTCGTAATATTATGATACTTTAAGAATGTCATATCACTAATAATATATGACACTCGAGTAGTAGATTAATTGACAAATAGTATGTTATACTCGTATAATAAATTAATTGAATCTCATAAATCCTCGTGATACTATTGAAAAATCACTAATAATATATTATAGATGAATAAGATCTCATAATATTGTGGCACTTTAATTGAAATATCATTAAGAATATATGGTACTCGACTACTAAATTAATCGACTTATAGTAATATATCCTCATATATATAATAGATTGATCGATCACATTGACGTGATGTAGTTGAAATATTCTACAAATAATAAATGATACTCATAGAGTAGATATAATATATGGTACGCGCTACTCGGTTAATATATCTCCATATAATAGATTGATCGAACACATATGGGGTGATATTGTTGAAATATTCTACAAATAATAAATGATACTCATAGAGTAGATATAATATATGGTATGCGCTATTAGGTTAATCGACTTATGGTAATATATCCTTATATAATATTTGACCGATCACATATGCGTGATGTTGTTCAAATATTCTACATGTAATAAATGATAGTTAAACATATAATTTTTACACTTAAACTTACTTTTTGGTTACTCTATTTTTCAATTTAAACTTTCGATTTTTCTTATTTCTTTTTAGATTTTTTTCTTGATTTATTTTTCGATTTTTGCTCGTTTTCTTTTCTCTATCTTTTTCAATTACTTTTCAATTTTTTCTCGTTTTCTTTTTCGATTTTTTCCCCGATTTATTTCTTCAATTTTTTCTCGTTTTAAGTAGTGGATGGAAGAATATTATAATTTTTATATTACAATAAAAAAAGTCGTTATTACTAGATTTGTTAAGCTAATAAACAATGGTTACAAACTAATAATTTATTTTTACTTGTGTTTTAATTATTTGTAAAACAAAGAATATTGATAGATGCATGCTGATCAAGTGGAATTTTGATTGTTGTAAGTTGTCACATAAACTAGTAAAAAATGTATTCAATTAATTACTTGATAATGCAAATTTTCGCGTACTTAATAAAACATATCAACAAATTAAAGCAACGATCCTCGTTATTAACTTTAAAAATTTAAAATTTATTCCATTTATGGATCGAATCATGGTGGAATTAAAACATATCAACAAATTAAAGCAAACGATAAATCCACATTAACTTTAAAAATTCAAAATTTATCATGTAATTATAACTTATTTGACACTTACATTATTATATATAGTCCTCATCTGCCTACACCAGATGTATAGCAGAACTTCCACATTGTAGTAGTACCCTTGCGAACTTTTGAGGATGAATTCATTTTCCTATTTTTAAAACGCCAAACCAAGTGAATGAAGAGATTCACTCCAAAGTGAACGTACCATAACTCCATAAATACTTTTAGGATGCAGATAATAATGATTAAAAATTTATACTTTTAGGTATGCTAAACCATCAACTTGTATCTTACTTAAGGGAATATTTCTATTTATAGTAGAAACCAAAATCAATTTGTAGAGATATAAACGTGATCCAACGTCATCATAAATAATATTCTTAATGTTATATGAAATTAAGATGAATCAATGCACCATTATGTGCTTGTAACATCTAAAACAACATGAATTTTTTTTTATGGTGAAATAAATAAATTAAATAGAGAATAGAAAACCGAAATGTTACATTGACCACATTTTAGAGAAAAATATTAGTGTAACTTTTTTTTCGAACATACTCCAACAAACATTTGATTCGGAAGTAACAACGCAAGTGTGTAATCGAACTCGAAAAAATTAGATCATTTATATAAAATATGTATTCTGTTTACTTTTTCTATTATGTAGTTGTCCACCATACGAACGTATTGAAATGGTTATTACCATGACAATAATATGTACTAGTTATTTCCACGACAACAGTATGCCGTGGTTATTTCCATTTTATATCAACGGTTTACGGTAAATAAATAGCTCGATTCCAATTAGTGATCAATTATTTCACCATATAACAATCAAACTTATGATCTATGGTTGTAAAGAGGATAGAAATTGTTTTAATATACTAATAATTTGTTGATTAAAAATTGTTTAATCCAACAGAGCTAGTTTATTTTCATAAAGGTTACTACCAATTTACCATGCTAATAGTTAGACGTGTCAAACGGACCGGACCGGGCCCATTAAAAGAAGGTCAGGACCGTCCCCAGACGAACTTGGGCCGGGCCTCACCAAAGTTATCGGGATTAGAGTGAATTAGTATGACGATTGACTTTACATGGAGAGAGCTCGTTACACATAGAAGTGGATAATTGACTCTACATGGACAGAGCTCGTTATGCGTAGAAGTGGGTCAATGACTCTATATGGAGAGAGCTCGTTAGTCGTTACGCGTAGAAGTGGGTCATTGGCTTTACATGGAGAAAGCTCGTTACGCGTAAAAGTGGATCATTGACTTTACAGGGAGAGAGCTCGTTACAGAGGACAAACTAATCTAAATATATTAGTATTCAAGTTCACCCATCAGATTGCCGATGGCTCAATAGCCTAGTGGCATCCGGCCCAACCTTTCATGTAAGAGGTCATGGGTTCGAACCTTGTTGGAGACATATTTGTCTCATATTATACTCTAACTTTCTATTAGTTAGCAATTTCTGTATTCATGTTTGTAATATCATTGTAGTCACAATTCATCGCTAATTATCAAAAAAAAAAGTTCACCCATCAGATTCACTCATGCAAAAGGTCACCAACTTTTGAAGTCCACAATTTTTGCATTCTACAACTCGGAGTTCGTGATTCTGGAAACCCCTCATCGTGTAACGAACTAACAATGCATTGTGATCTGATTAATTATGTAGAGATGAACTAGTAATAGAAGATATTTTAATCTTAGGATCATAATTCATAAATTCAACGCGTGTTGTCGGAGAAAGTAGTGTTCATGTCTTTCAACTGAAATGAATCTTTATTTCCTATATCTTTTATATACTATAAAGTAAAATAAAAATTGGCCGAGGGCAATTTTGAAATCGGTGTATAATATTAATCTTATTTACAGAGGGGATTATAAAGGAAAGTTGAATATGTGAAACTAATTTGATATTGAGTATACTAATATAATTATACGATCTTGTTCAGAAGGCAAGCAACATAATTTTCTAATCTCATATAACCTTTCAGTTCCATTGCGTCCTCATGAATTTCCACTAGTTAGTTTATTTTAACTTCCATCAGTACTCTCGAAAATTAGTGCCATATTTGAAACAGTCACTGAGATATTGAATGAGACTATTATAAAGAAATAACATGAATAGACCGGGCCCACGGTAACTTCGGGGTTACCTACGTATCTCCCCAAGACCTAAGACCTAAACTATTACGTAAAGATGTTAATACTAATAAAGTCGTCTTCCAATTTGAGATGGCTGCGTGGTCATCATTGGATAGGGTATCTGTCCGTCATAGTTGAACTCCACCGTGGTTCCATTCGCTTCCAATACTTTGCAGCATCACCTTTTTTGAACCTTCAATACCGTACTGCTTCCAATACTTCGCAACATCACCTTTTTTGAGCCTTGAATCCGGCAATGTTGATGATGATCGTTCCAGGAGAGCCCTCGTCTAAGCAACCTATCCTAAACCTACTATCCTAAACCTATGGGGAGAATCAGGTCTTCGTAGTTCATTGACGACATAAACTAGAAATTATTGACATTGTTTCATAGTCAATTACATAGTTAATAAAATATTACTAACGATTTCCCAATGTTTTCTATCGTCCCACACTAGTGATAGCAGTCAATCCAGTGTGATTTTGTGCTTCTTGCAATCTGGCGTAGCATGTTTACGAAACAACATTAGAATTTCAAGATCAAGAAACCTATATATGGTTGTATAATAATAATAATAATGTTGAACCATTATGAAAACAAAACACACACAAAAAGGTATATTGATACATGCAAGAAACTCATACCCTTAAATTTGATAGCTTATTTGCCGAGCCTGCGCATCGGAGGAATGGTGGTCGCCGGTTTCTTGATTTTCTTTTCTGCCGCTAATGCTCCTTTGGGCCTTTTTGTCTGAGTATCGACTTTCTCTGGGATGGGATCGATAAGTAGAATGCATCTTCTTGAATCCTTTATCTTTTTATAACTTTCGGCAAGTTTCTTCGTGCTTTGTTTAAGCTTCCATGAATCAGAGGCCTTGTTGAATTCATCAGCATCATCTATTTTAGCGGATACCTTGGTCCGGGTAGTAACACTATCATCATAAGCGGACTTCTTGATTTGATGAGCATTATTGAAGATATTTTGAGGCGCTTTATTGCATTGATTAATAACAATATCAGCAGAAGGTTTGTGGTCTTGAATATAGAGATACTTAAGAAGATGCTCAGGAAGAGGGTTGTAAGTATGCTTGATAATTTTGAACTCATTGCCTACGCGTTTAAACAAAACTCGACCTAGACATGGTGTTGATGAAGTTTGTGTAAGTGTTTGTGTCGCCATTATAATAAACTAAGAGATGGAAGAAGGGTTGTTGGGTTGGGGAGGATGATGATGGAAGGTATTCTTGGAGTATGAAATTATGTAAGATAGAGATGGGGAATTAGGGTATGAGTTTATTTCCTTAAATCTTAGGAGTAGTATATATTACTTCACTTGGCTTTAGTCGGTTTTCACTCTTCAATTCCAACTTAAAGTTAAGTTTCATCTTTAATCGAATGCAAAGCGATAAATCTCCTTTTTGCATATTTCCCCTCACTCAACTCTTTTAATCTTTATCTGTTGGACCAAACTTACAAATCTCTATTACATTATTTATAATACAACTATTGTTATATTATTGTTACTATTATTAATATTAATACTATTACCATTATAAATTATTATCATTAGTAGTACAAGTCCGAGTGCATGTAATACCACTGTGATCACTACAGGAATATTAATACTGATATAATTTATTTTAGGCCTCAGTGTATATTATTCTAGGCCCATTAGCCGTTAGGTTATTTTATCCCGTTGTATATATATCATGTAATAGCATTGTGATTAATACAGGAATATTATTACTCTCATCAGAACTTGAGTCAAATATAATTTCTAACAAATTATACGAAGTGTTGAATAAATTAAAGACCGTATTTATATACTTAATAAATTTTTCTTTTTAACCGAATGCAAAGTGATGAATCTTATTTTTATATATTTCTCCTGGCTTATTAACCCATTCAATTTTTTATCTTTTCTTCTAAACTTACAATATTTCTCTATTAAATTCTTTATAATACAACCACTATTATTATTTACTATTATTATTAGTATTAATACTATTATCATTATCGATTATTATTATTAGTAGTAGTAGTAGTATCATTAGTAATATAATAACTATCATTAATTAATATTACTACTGTTAAGTGTGGAAATGAATTAACTATTCTTTTCAAATATTCAAGTGCGAATTCAAATAGGTGGTATTCGATTTCACATGTCGATACGAATCGAACTCGAATGTGATTTAAGTAGCAATAGTCTCGTCGTTTCACACAATGTAGTTGAAGTGGTTAAGAGAAAGTTCTATTCCCATGACAAAATAAGGCACATTTCCTGATTTACCTACTTCGTGTAAGGGTGCATTCGTGTAAGGGTGCATGAATATGAGGGACTTTAGTGTAATAGCTTCACTTATATATGCATGCTCAGATAAGTAAGGTGCATATATTTCCCAACCCCAAATATTGGACAATTAATTACCGAGCATGCACTGTGCTTGTTCAAACCATAATCCATGGTGTGGTGTACGGATTTGGTCTACTTTTCACCAAATCTTCAACCTTGAGGAATACACACATGTTGAAAATCCACCATCGAATGATATTTAAATAAAACTCAATATTTGTGGAAGATACTATCCAACGGCCACATACATGATTCAATAGGCACGTTCGATATTATGGGTTGAGAAGTTGACTGAAGTTATTAACCATTTGAGAAGTTGATTTTAAGGTTACTAACCTTTTGAGAAGTTGAATTTGTAGTTATTTGTGAAGTCGATTTGTAGTAGTTAAGGTTTTGTAATTAAAGATTTGAGAAGTCTATATTAATGCCTCGTTGCGTCTGTTTTAGTTAGTAATTAAATACGTTCAACGTTTCATTATATTATTAACTCTAGTTAAATAAAGTAGAAGAATAATATTTTTTATATCCTTAATAAAGTATATTGTTGCTAGACAATACGTTAAAAAAAATAAGGGAGTATATTTATATACAAAGGCATTATTTAGGCATTACTTGCTTTCGCCTCACCAAGGATATGAGGCATTGCAACATAAACTACTAAGCAATCCCAGTTATGAGATAATGTTACAATCGACAAGGAAATTAATTGAATATAGCACAGGTTTAGTTATGAATTATGATACATGATAATTGCTATTTGTATTGAATCACCATGCCCCTTCTTTTGTCATTTTCAGGAAGTTGCAGAGTGTGATGTTAGGGAGATCAGCAGAACAGGAACTGGCCTTTTTCTTCGTTATCCTTGTTACTTTCAACACCTCGGATCCCTTGGTTTGGGTAATCGTCACTGACGTCAGGTTGTAGAACTGTTCAATGCAGACTTCAATTAGATGTGGTAGATGCCGCGTTGCACAAAACACAAAAGATCATAGTACCACAGAAAAAATATCTCAAATGGAGGTCGACACAATCTGATGCTAGTTAAGCGTACGACTTTGGTTATATATAGAAGAATATTTAAGGCTAAGCTACATCATTTATACAATCAAGTTGGGGAATATACCTCGCAAACACCATGTAGCAGTAAACGATGAAAAGTGTCTTGAACATTTAGACTCAAAACATCATCATCCCTGCTTTCTTGAATGAAGACACGTATACATTCCTACAGAGATCATGACAACAGCATGAAGAAAATGGACAAAAAATATTCAATTAGTATTCATCTAGTTATTGCAGGAATTTTATTAGAAATCACCCTCGTTATGCTCAAGAAGCATTCAAAATGAACCAATTTTCCATTTATACCTCATATCCATAAATAAGATCACAAAGGAAACTGCGACGCATTGCCTCTCTCGTACTACAGTCTATCCTGTGCCATGCCGCGATTACAGTAAGTTTGTCGGTATCCATTTTAGTCCCGCGCTTAGCTGATGAGCTTCTCGTATTTATGATGGTTGCCTATAGACAAAAAAATTATGAATACCCAACGACATCCCTTAAAAACAACAACATTTCTGCTACTTATTACTTATGCTAAATAGAGGAAGAAAAATACCTCTTTGTCCATGTCTATATTCCTAAATTTGTCCCAATCGCCACCACTAGTCATGCAAAATGCTGATAATGGTGCCTCATCACCTGTAAAAGGAAAATATGTTCTTCAAGTTATGGTACAAAGCCGAGATAGTGCACTCGCAACAATTTACTTTATTCACTAAGCCTCCACAAGTGTCTATAATGTCATAAGAACAAACGCACAGAGAAAGATCAAATTTATAGCTAAAGTATATTCTCATTTTGAGACAACATATAAGGAAGTAGTTTCACCATTCAACTTATATGCACTGTAATGAATTATAGCAAGCAAGGACACATAATCTTCTCCACAACACAACTTACCGAAGGGAGGTGGAGCAAATAAGCCCCTGATTTCTTCAGCGTCTAGCCGAGGAACAAGCTCCATCAACATTCTATCATTCAAACATCTACGAGACTTTCGATTTGTAACCTAAAATGAAAACGAAGTGAAATCTATATAAAATAAAACAAGAATAACT
Source organism: Echium plantagineum (assembly GCA_003412495.2). Classification (NCBI taxonomy): domain Eukaryota; kingdom Viridiplantae; phylum Streptophyta; class Magnoliopsida; order Boraginales; family Boraginaceae; genus Echium; species Echium plantagineum. The sequence continues at coordinate 21,905,019 of CM016566.1, read as the reverse complement.
GTCTATATAGCCTTTCTATTTTTGATGCTATTGTCAAACATTTCAAATGACAACATTTTGTAATTCACTAATTGGATGTTTCTCTAAATATACAAAATACAAAATCTCAAATCACTCATATATATAAACATTATAGGGAATCCCAGATAGAACTACATCATTATGGTAGATAAAAAAGCAACCTTCAGGTCGAAAAAACCACCAAATTTATTTAAGTTGAGTCAAAATCAAGGAAAAATTTGATTTACTTTTCCAGTCAAGCTCTCAAGAAAGTCAATCTTCTTCTCAATCTCCAACCCCCTGGATCTTCCATTCTTGCCTGCATCCATTTCCACATGGAAAAATAACTCATTTTTTCGACACAAATCCATCGAAAAACTAGAATTCCAAACACACAAACAAACAAATGGACAATCTAGGTCAGCAAGATTCAAAACTAATACAATTCAGAATCCTTACACTACCCAATAACACAACGAACTAAAAAACTAAAATCCAGAAACAGTATACAGAAAATGACTCATCAATTAATGCATAAATCAAACCAAATCAAGTCGTATCACAGACTCAACCTTAGCTGGGATCGGCTATATGAATAGTACCACTAATTAATGAGGTGGACTATATGAACAAACGAACTAATAAATGATGAAACTCACCTTGAGGGGTGTCAAATAGTGATGAAGACACAAGAACATCCAAGTTCCTCTGCAAAACATCTGATGTCGCCATGATTGGTTGACTTATCAACAAACAAACAAACAATAAATACAAGGTTCTTGTCTGGGTTTTCTGAAATTTGAGATTTGAACAAGAGTTTCTGAAATATGGGATTTCGAAAGCTGATTTGCTTATGTTGTAAGGATTGATGAGCTGAGAATGGTGAAGAAAGTATGAGATTTGAGTATTTGAGGTTGAAATGAGAGCAGAGAAATAGAAAGAAATCTAAACAGGGTCTTGTAAAGGAATAATAGAATATGCCTTAAACAGAATATCAAATTACTAATACCTCCTAAACGATGAGACCTGTTCCTCGTATGTTTGGGTTCACGAAATCTCTAGCTTGAATGATAACTAAATTGGTAAGTAGGTGAGCTTTAATCGTAATATTATAAGTTTAATTATATTAATATTTGTCGAGCAGGTTGGTTATACGGGTTTATTTAATGTACTTTAGTAATAAATGTGGTTTTGAGATTGTTACGTTAGCCTAAATATTTTTTATCCAAAAGATTAAGAGAATCTTAAATTGTTTATTACCTCACTATGAGAGCTAGATGTTGACATTTGTTTTATTTTTTAATTTTTTTTTTATCAACTATTTCTTTTTCGAGAACTACAAATTACAAATTATATAGGCAGTAGTATACTAGTAGTTTCGACTGAGAATTCATTTTTTGAAGTCTAGTTACCATTATCTCCCTTTAAATGTGATTGTAAATTCAGGTAATCAACATTGCAATAAGTGAACATAAAATCTCATATAACAAGAGTTAATTGAATAGCCTAGTGGAAAAGGCTCTTGCCAGACCAGAAGGTCCTGGGTTCGATACTCACCTCATCGCTAATTTACAAAAAAAAAAAAAAAATCTCATATAACAAGATGATATGCTCATCTTAAACGTTCCCGCTTAATTAGTTGATCAACTAACAGATGAGGTAAATCTGGATGTACCTATATAGTTTGGTACTCTATCTTAAAAAGTGTCCAAACTCTAAATAACCACCACCAACATATAAAATCTCATATAAATAAGTATTGAAACACGAAAATTAGAGCAAAAGAATTTGATAGAGCCAGCTTTGAAACATATAATTAGAGTGAGCTTTTGAAACATATAATTAGATATAATTTTTTTTTTTTGATAATTAGCGATGAATTGTGATTACAATGATATTACAAACATGAATACAGAAATTGCTAACTAATAGAAAGTTAGAGTATAATATGAGACAAATTTGTCTCCAACAAGGTTCGAACCCATGACCTCTTACATGAAAGGTTGGGCCGGATGCCACTAGGCTATTGAGCCATCGGCTATAATTAGATATAATTAAATTATTAGAATGAGAAACTAAACGTTGACATTTCGTTATGAATTTGAATAAAAAATTAATGACATTTAGGTCTCCAAGAATATCATAAATGTCAATATAGTGTTTATGATTTTTTCTTATTATCACTTTATATAATTTTATCTTAAGTATTAATTGAATCTTTTAGTATAAAATAAAATTTTCTATTAATTATTATTCCATATCCTACCATATCTACAACTTATTAGAGTTTTGATTGATTTAGCCAAAAAAGTACTCCCTCCATCCCTAAATAATAGTCCCATTTACTTTTTCACGGTCTCCGAGACACAATTTAAAACGTAAATATTTTTAATTTTATATGTTTAAAAATTATAAGAACTTGATATTTCAAAAATATGTATCGAGACGAATCTAACAAGATCTCATATGACTATTTTATCTCTTATGGATTAATAACAATTTACGGTCAAGACTTTCGAAGTTTGACCCAAAAAGTGAAAACGGGTCTATTAAATAGGGATGGAGGTAGGTATTACACAGTGCACCATAAGTAACGGGCCTGAGGGGCCTTAGACATAGCCCGACCCGAATACCTGTTGAATTCAATGTAGGCTTGAACGCAGGCTGGGGCCAAAATCAAGGTGGGCTCAGACCAGACTAATAGCCAATAGGCCTAGTGAGAGACCAGTCCGTTAGGCCCGGTTCCTTGGGCACATTTTGGAGCCAAATTATTAGTTGGGCTTGATGAACTAGGAGACCCCAGGATTGGGAATTTGGAGTATACTCCCTCCGTCCCTAAATGATTGGTACATTTTGACTTTATATTGTTAAACTTTAAAACTTTGATCAATAATTCTCATTAACCAATAAGAAATATTATAGTCATATGGTATCTTGTTAGATTCGTCTCAATATATATTTTTGAACTGTCAACTTTTTATAATTTTTTCATATGTAGAATAGGAGATATTTATATTTGAAATCGTGTTTTGTTAATCGTAAAAAGTCAAAATGTACCAATCATTTAGGGACGGAGGGAGTAGTAATTACTAATTAGGATCGTCTAATTGCCTTGTTATAACAGTACTTACACCAGATTTCTTATAAGATTTTCTTATGATGTTTCCCTAATATCAATTCTTATATTAATTTGTCAAATTAAGAAACAACTTTTAAATTTTACACAACTCAAATTCTCTTTTTATACTTCTCAAATGAACCGTTTTGTATTATAGCTATAAGATGAAGACATATTCAAATTATTTAGATGTTGAAGACAAACTCGAATTATATAAAAGTTGAAGACAAACTCAATTATTTCAATATGACGATGAAAATAATAAAATTTGAAATAAATTAATAATTAGTATATTGTTTAGAGAAAAGAAGATAAAAAATTTATTTTTTTTATATATTTCTAAGCTCCAAAAAAAGGGTTTTTAGCTCCAATATTAAATTAATTAATTAGTATAAGTTTATTTGGAAAAGAACAAATATAATAAAATTTGAAATGAAATGCCGAAAAATGATGTAATAGGGTATGATGAAGAGCTCGTATGACCCGATCTACATAATTTATTGTATAAATCTCTAAAATTTTGATATGGGTCAGGTTAGGAAAAGAATACTCGAAAACTATATTTTGTTAAATTTCACCATATTTTAATAATGAAAAATGTGTTTAAAGTATCTAGCATGAATATTCTCAGATCATGTTATTGCTTAAAGTTCAATTTTGAACAACCATCCAAAATTCCACATCTTTATTATCAACTTATCAATTATGATTTTATTATTAATGAAGTCGTTGATACTTTATATACTATCTTCATATCTAAAAAATCATCTACTTATTCTTTTTTTAGTTATATGAGAGATTTTTAAAATTTCGTTGTCATAATTAACTTGAATTTAAATAAAAAAGATCAAATACTAAATTCCTTAATAATATTTAAATGTAATATATCTTTGAGAAAATATTATAAAACATATATAGACATGTTTCCAGCTCAACACATCCCACATAGAACTATTTGCGAGTAATTTATTATCACATTTTATCTATCAAAAAAAAAGAACAGCTATTTGCGAGTTGGGTTACTTGGTTGGGTCCGGACCCGTTAGATGACCCACCGTCCAAAACTGAATCAGTTTCCATTCCAAATTAGAAATTTGGACCTGCCACGGAACCGGGTACACTTAGACCGGAACGGTATAGTTTATTCATTTCTTTAGATCTAAGTCCATTATTTATTATATAACATACACTTGATTCGAGGCGGTTCGAGCCATACGGGTACCAAGTCAACTCGATCCCAATTTAGTATGTATCAAATTTCCCCTATTTCGAGCTTCGAGGAGATTCGTGGTCGAGTTGCTTTTCAGGTCGAGTCGGTATAGTTTCAGGTCATAACAACTCTATTCCTATATTAAGGTAAAGACTCTCCTTCTAGTCTCTAGATGGGTGTATAAGCAATGATTAGTTCCATATATGTAAGAAATTAGAAGGAAGGCTCCATATGTTGAAACACATCCACGAGGTGCAACCATCTTTATGTTGAATATTTGCATCCATTACAGCATTTCAGTTGACTTAACAACTCAATAATTCAAGAATAATAACGAGTTGCATTCGTGCATGTATTTATCAAGTTGACTATCAGTAGTGGAATACATACTAGATGTCTGTATATATTGACTGTATACATAGCAAAAATAAGGTAACGGTGCATTTTCTCTTAATGAATTATCTACATTTATAAACTAACGGAGGAGAAAATTGCCCGTTTGATCCGAGTAAATATGTGTAGTTGTATTTTGGTCCCACTTAATGGTCAGACTATGGATGTGCTCCCAGTAATTGATATATTTGGTGCACTTTAATCCCTCGACGTTCAAATTTTATAATGCAATATGACATGATTGTAATGGGGCTTGGACAAAATTAACTTAATTTAACTTGGTACGCAATTACTAGCTAGTTTGCATTCATGTAAGTAAATGATGTTGTTGTTGTGGGCATAACCTAGTGTAAGTAGTAATCGATAAGGTGATTGGAGGGAAGACTCCCTAATATAGTGATATCACAAGTTTGAATTTTTGTAGAAGAAATATTTTGCTGAAATATTGTTAAAACTTGTGTTCCGTTAATCCCCTCCTTTCTAGAATTACTACTAAAACATATCCCTCAATTTATAAATCGTCTAATCAATAACCTCTCACAAACATGGGAGGAAATTCAGCTTTCATAAAAAAAATGATATTTCTCAAGTTTCATAAAGAGCCAATGGACAATGATTCATTATCGATATTATGGTACTTGAGTAATTTTCGACAAAATATTTATTAAAAGCTTTATATCTAGAAATAATATTTGTAAAAGTTATAAGTTTTCAAATTTCATCCGATATTATTATAAGGGTTGAGTAAAGCTTTCCGATGCATTTTGAAACGTCAAAATCGTAGTTAAAACGAAGGAATTTAGGCAAAATCATATGCCGTAATTTTTTACAAAATATTTAGTAAAATCGTTATATGTGGAAATAATATTTGTAAAAGTTACAATTTTTCAAATTTTATCTCATATTATTAAAGGGGTTGAAAAGAGCTTTCCGACGCATTTTGAATCGTCAAAATTGGAGTTAAAATGAAGAAATTAAGGCAATATCAAAATTAATGTGCAAACTTTGTAAAATTATAATTTTACCCCAAAAATAAGGTGAACAGTCAAAGTGTAACGGTACCGTTATTTTTTGGACTGATTTGTAACTATTTGACATTTTTGTAGACTAAATCTCAACTTTTTAACTATTGAGGACAACTCGATCACACTTTCAGGAACCATTTTACCAAAAATCTCTAAAGAAGACGATAATGATGCCAGTTATATGTATGATGATATGAAACCAATTGGGAAAATTCAATTGAATACATCATTTTTAAATTGAGGATGTTTGAATAAAACTGGTGATGTTCCTCTTCATGGGTCACTCGAGCCTTGGCACCAACTCAATGGTAGGTAAAATTAGGGGTTCATTATATGTTGACTAGCTAATAACTCTTCCAACATTGTATAATTTCGATCTCATTAATGACGAGTCAAGTGTATGTATTCGAATTTGGTTGGATTCGGTTTGAATTTACTCGACCTTAAATAAGTATTGGGTTCAACCACATAATATTAAACTATATAAAATTAATATTGAAAAATTTATGTTAGAGAGTATCTTCATAAAAGTAATATTTTATGTAATTTTTTAAAATTGTAATATTAATTACTACTTATTGCTATCCAAAGTTCTTTTCTTTTTGTAAATTAGTGATGAGGTGAGTATCGAACCCATGGCCTTCTGGTCACTAGCAAGAGCATTTTCCACTAGGCTATTCGATTGACTCTATCGCTATCCAAAGTTAGGCACGAAAAAAAAATAAAAAAGTCGTATCTTTGCAACAGAAGGAATACTATTTAACAAGATAATAATCTGTAAAATCTTTTGTTGAACATACTTTGAGCAACTATCAACTCAATATTCTGGTGACATATGACTCAAGTTTCTAACTAGGAAGTCTTGGCTTCAAATCTCATTGGAAATAATTTATCTCATATTTCATATTACTTACTCCCTCCGTTTCTTTTTATTTGATTGTTTGAGCATTTTTTTCATGTTTCTTTTTATTTGATTGTTTACAATTTCAATGCAACTTTTTACAATTCCAGTGCACCTTTTTATAATTCCAATGCACCTTTTTACAATTCCAATACACTTTTTTACAATCCCAATGTAATTTTTCACAATCTCTTAATAAAGTACTTTTTCTCCAAACAATCAAATAAAAAGAAACGGAGGGAGTATTATTTAGTAACTTATGTATTCATTATTTGTAATACTGTTGTATTCATATCTCAGCGCTAACAACGAGAATTGAACCAAGACCTTCTAGTTGAAAGACACCATACTATTAGGTGATCGACTATTCTATCGGTCTATCATTGGTTAGTAATTTTGTCTCAAATTCGTTGTTCGTAATCCTACTAATTAATTTTTAAAATAGTATAAAATAAACAGACGTTAAGCAATCAAAGTAAGGTCTAAAATCACGGACTATAAATTGAAATTGATGAGGTAAAAGTTGAGGAGTCGCATTTTGAACAAGAAATTCTTCACTGAATAATGTCAACTCTATTTACATAGCTACTTCTTCGGCTGTGGTCGTTATTTTCTACGAGAAGAAAAAGATAAAAAGAAAGATGCATTGGGCCCATCGTACGGATTTTCACTGATTTGATTTCTAAATGCATATCCATGGAAAGTTGCTCTGTGATAAACTAGAGTTCGAAATTAGGGTAAAAATAAATTAAGTCTACAAAAGATATAAGAGAAATTTACTGAAATGGTCCCTGAAAGTGGTCTAAGTTATCATTTGATCCCCGAAAGTATAAAAGCTGCAAATCAGTCCACGATATTGACACAAAGTTGTCGGTCCGAAAATTAAACAGTACAATATGCTAAAATAACCGAGTTAAAAAAATCATATGAAAATCTATCTACATGAAGTACAACGATCTTACCAATATAAACTGGGCAGCACCCAAGATCTATCTTGATGCTAAAATGCTCGTTGGAGGACCATCTCCAAGTTTGACAACTGCAAGGAGGCACATGTATCCCTCATATAGTCCATAGGAGAGAAAGACGACATTAAATCTGGTAGCAATAACATGCCCTACTTCGGACAAGGACATCCAATTTTGAAAAGGGTCATGTCCGTCCCCGTAATGAGCAATTTGACTTATCAAAGTAAGTACGTCAACCGCATGTAATATGCCGGTGTAGAAGTCTTGATTTTGCACTAATTCTGTGACACATTGGCTTTTGGTCTTAGCCCATCCTTTCTCATCCCCATAAATTTGTAGTGCCGCCGCTCTTTATCCACAATTTTCATCTTCCATGACTTCGGTGAATCCACAACAAACAGGATAATAAATTACATCACGTCAGTACTGTAGGAAGACAACTGAAGAACACCCATTTTGTTAACCCGACCCTTACCATGACCACGCCCTGCCTAGGCGGAAATTTCTCCTCTGATGTTGACCGGAGATCTAAGGGGAATTGATCCGGGAGTACGCGGAGTTAAAGAGGTTTTAGAATATTTGGACCATAAGGGGTATATGGAGAATCATTTTAATTAATTTGACCCGGTGGACATGAGACTCAACTCGGAAGTGGAAATAATCCAACATCTAGAATACTTCCTAAAATGCGAAGAAGTTGAAATCCCATAATTCATGGCCTAAGCTCCCAATACGACAATATTCTGGAATTGACGGCCTTTTTTAGAATAGGCTTGACTTGAGATAGGTTTCGAAAGCGAAGCATTTGTCTGTTCAGGATGTAACATGTGTTTAATGGTCTTAAATAATTCTTTATGGAGTGGAGCTGGGGTCGAAGCACATCCTATCGCCCGCTAATAATTTACAAAAAGAAAAAAATTTAATATTTAAAAGACAACTTATGTATTACCTTATACACCACAAGATAGAGTCCATGTATAATTAAGCTAATTTACAGTTGGAGATTATTTTAACTTTTATACATGATTCCCTATGTCAATAATGTAAGAATATCTTTGGCTGGTCAATTTTAAGGTTTTAAAAAGTCAATAGAACCTAGTGCATCGATCAAGATTCTCACCCCCAATACCACAGAGAAAATATAATTTACTTCATTGATTATGCTTAATAAATTTCTATAAGTAGAAAATTTAGTGTGATTATGACTAGTCATTCAATTTGGCTCTTGATTGGGTTTAAAGGTGAGAAGAATAAAATGCAACCCCATCATATAATTTAACTTATGTTGTATGCTTTATGTCTCTTCAAGTATATTTCTTGTTTTAATTTATAGGTTCAAGTCCGCATATATAAGTGAATTTTAATTGTTGAAGAGTTTGATATAATATTAATGCATTAATGCACTATCAACTAAACGTCAAGATGATATGAAATTGATTGTTGTTACTTATTGTTTGCAATGTATGTATAAATGGGCTCTATGTTAATTGTAAAACTGCATCTTTTGAACTTAGAAGAATCATTACAATCTTAAATAATAAATTGATATTTAAATTCGAATGTTGTTGAGTGCGAATCGAACTCGAATACGATTTTGCTTTCGAATGATAAAGGAATGCCTACTGATTATATTCGAAATCTTTATTTAGCTGAAGATAGATATTGAGCACATAGTTGAAGGGATGTGTTTTAGTTGAGTTTAATAACAAATTTATCGAAGATGGACAAAAGTACACCTAGTAAAAAACATTAAAATGTCAAAAGTTGTACATAAAAAACGCTTGAGTGAATAATAACTTCCATTTATCTATAATAACTTCCATTGTTAAAAACCTTACAAAGGTCTTTTATTATTTTACACATTAATTTATTTAAGCTTAGCTAAAATGAGCAAAATATTTACCTATAATTATATTTATTTAGTGACACTTATAACACACATGTATTTTTGAAATTTACAAAGAATATTTTACCATCATATAATATAAAAATATATATCTTAAATATAATAAATAAAATCGGACAAACTAAATTGTGCATAAGCGTGTAATTATTATTAATGCAAAATGTTAGATGCCGGTTTGAATGTGAACAGAATACTAATTCCTCGAGTTATATATTAATGTAGTGGCCTAAGTATATAACCGACAAAAGGAAAATGAATCTATTTTGGATGGACAACTCAATAAAGACCACGCTCGCACCCATTATAACCAAATACTTAATCAAGCCTATCTTGTCTTAGAATAAATTCGTCTAATTATTTATGTTATCATTTTTTTTGCAAGATGAAAAGAGAAAGGTTATTATTTACTGAACTGAAAATATAAATCTTAATTCAACTTTATGGTATTATTTATATTTTAAAGTAATATGGTTGGACAAAATAGCCAACACTCAATTTATCTAAGAATTTCTGATTTATTTGAAAAAATGATTCCATTAATCATTTCCTTTATTTGTAGAAATACAATAGGTATATCTCATACTAAAGTGTGTTCGTTGAAACTGTTTGTTAAATTTGAAAACTAAAATCTGAACTCCACATATTGACCTCATGTAGTGATCCAGAAAACAAAATTGAAATTATTGCAAAATCCATCATCCTTAATTTCTTCATACGAACCCATGCTGATTAGCCTATTGATATCCAACACTGAGTCTCTTTGCAAGAGCTCTCACATTCGATTTTTGGTAGAGGAGTATTTTAAACATACTTCTTCTACTTTTGGGGTTGTCTTTGTAGCTTTTCAGCACTCACTCTCTGGGATTTTGGGCCAGTTTTAGCAACCATTGTGTCGGATTTTTAGGCATTTCAATCACTTACCCTCTCTTTTTCCCCCTTTCAAACAAATCGTAAGGAGATCTGATCATATTTATGAAGCAAAGTTAAGGCAGTATTAGAATGGATTCACGTCCACGTAGTGTTCTTTGAGTACCTATCAGTATTGTTGTGCAAAAGGCAAGCTAATTGAGCTGCTCGTTCAGATCAGCTCAGGCGAGCGAGGCTCGAAACTCGGCTCGTATTAAAATTAATCGAGTCATGAGCCGGCTTGGTAGTATATATATAAACACCCCTCCTTGTTCCTCACACCCCACCCCTGTAGAATACTTTCTCCCAATAGTTTCCTTATACTCACTCATCATCCTCTGCCCCTGAAACTCCATCATCAGCTCCTTCAGCTTTTTTCTCCGCCTATTTGTCATTGTAAACAGGGTTCGATCAACTAGGGTTCCTTCTTTACAACCAGAAAGCCACCTGCTCATCGCATTAGACCGGTCCATCTCCACTAGCTGAGACCTTATCAACATTGGCGCAACCAAATAACATATAACCCAAGAACTAATATTAAACTACCTAAAAACAAAATTTAAGGGCGAATAACATAATTTTTGGCTAACTGAATGGTAAATTTAAAGAATTCAGGGGTCGGGACTGCCCCGCCCCTTCTAGCACCCACTTAATTACACCATTGACCTTATAGCTTTAGCTTTCTTCAAAACAACTAAAATAATATAATTGATCTTGTTCCTTAAAGCTTTCAAAGCTTTAGGCTTGTGCTTTGATTTCCCCTCTTCAATGGCTTTTTGAAGATGACCCAATATGTCTCCGATTGAATTCATCTCTTTCTTGATTTTTTTAACTTTTTCAAGGAATCCACTTAGATTTTGGTCCATTTGGAAACGCCCATTTCAAGATCTGGCATTCTTTAACATTCTTCATGGCTTCCTTCTTCAGATCAACACATTTTTCGAACGATTCAGAACAGTCGAAATAGTGGACAAGGGGCATATTCGATATGTTATTGTTGTCATAAAAATTTGAACAAGATTATACCGGAACGTTCTTCAAGGGAGGGGGTGTATCGGTGATGAGGTGGGGGTGGTTTGTGCAGATCGGTGATGGGGTGGAGGTGGGGGTGGTTCTTGAAGGGAGGGGGGCTGTATTGGTGATGAGGTGGGGATGGTTTGTGCATACCGGTGATGGGGTGGAGGTGGGGGGGGGGGGGGGTTCTTAAAGGGAGGGGGTGTATCGGTGAAAAGGTGGAGGTGGTTTGTGCAGATCGCTAACTTTCTTTACACAAGTTACCAAAAGGGATGAGGTCGATTTAGTTTCTGTAGGTCGGTCATGAGGTGGGCGTGGGGTGTGAGGATGAAGGAGGCCTATTTTTATAATTATTGTATTAATGAAAATGAGATTATACTATTTTTTAGTTACCCTCGTCTTTAATTATTAAAAAACTTGCCTCAAAATGTCATTTTATGTATTATTCCAAGTTTGCCCTTCTTTTAAAATAAAATTTAATATGAAATAGTTCAGTCCCTGATTTGAAAAGATGAATAATTTAGGGGGCAAATCGAAAGTGTCTCAATAGTTCAGAGGGCCATATGAAGATAAGCCTTAAAATTCTGAAGTGTCGAAAAGTTTTCATTTTCGAAATTATGAAAACGAAATTTTTCTATAATTCCAAAATCAATTTTTTTATAAAGATAAGTTTAAGTTTTTAACTTTTCTTAGAAACATAGGAACCAAAGTAAATCCACTAAATTTCTCAAATAGATATATATATTACATAAAAGATAATTTTATATATTGATTTAATATAATTACTTCATAACTTTTTAGCAATTTAAATATATAAAGCATATACCTCACAATTTTAACGTTATAGATAATTACGATTGTTTATTCATTTTTTAGATCTAACTTGTAGATATTTTACAAATAATATTAAATGATGTAAATATTTTATATAAAATTTTAATCATATGTTAACATCTTATTTCAAGCTTTTATATAACATTAGTTTCAAAATATTTTATTTTATTTTTGAATTTCGTTCATACTTATATATATAATGTTTATGTTTATTCAAAAAAATTTAACATATACTTTATCCATTCTTTCTATTTGTCTTTCTAGCTATTTGCACATTGATTAAGAAAAAAACTAGTCAAAAAGCTAAAAGCACATTGAAATTAAAAAAATGACAATCAATTGAAACTATATAATTGGTTGGTTGATAAGTTTTTGTGAAAAAAATCAAAAAGTACATTGAAAATGTAAATTTACAATTAATTTTGCTAGAAAGACAAGTATTTAGAAACAAAAAATGAAGGATAAACACAAATAAAAAAGAACGAAGGGAGTATAACTTATTTTGATTTTTTAATTTTTTTACAGTGTTTCTTAAATGTTTCTATAAGATTTGCGAAATGTATCTTAATCTTATAATTTCAAAATTATGTTTAAGAAAGAAACTTTGAACCTTGAATCCGACTAATGCTTCACTTTTGGATGTAGATGGGATAACCCTAACGGAATAAGTAAGTATCTCTCCATTCTCCCAATATATATTATAATTCCTAAATTAATGGCTGCTATGATCTTCAAATCTAAATTCACAAATTACAAATTCTCAATCACCAAGATAACAAGTTAACAACCAATATTCCAAAAGTTCAAAACTTTCATCCAGTTCATTTCTCTTATTTTCAATGGTATTAGGTTTTAATTAATAATTTTTAATATTGAAATTCAAATTTTACTTAACGAAAAAATTGTATGATTTTTATTTCAATTCAATTTAATTTAATGATTTTTATTTCACTTTAATCTTGATATCATGTTAATTTTTATTTCAGTTTAATGATTGTATGATTTGTATCACCTTACTATAATTAATTGTTTAAATAAATAAAAAGTTGTTAATCGAATAGAACTTAAAATTCCGAAATAAGTTAAATGAGCTAGCTTTGTGCTCGGTTATGCAAGCTTTCACCGAGCCTAAAGCTCGTTTAGTGACGACGCAAGTCAAAATTTGTTTAGCTGCACTCGGCTAGCTTGTGTACAACTGCCGTTGTTAGAGAAGGCAAAGTTATTTATCAAGAGGTTAGGCTCCAATTTATTTCGTTTAGAATGATTTTCACTTTCTTAACATAAGATTATTGCTAACTTCTATCGTCTTTATACTTGTATATATAGTCTACACTTCTTTGTATGAGGCCAAAAACTATGACTAATGCATACTTAATTTCTACTACCTTTCTAGTGTTGGACAAACAAGAATATTACAAAGGTTTAAATGCTATAAATATAATATAGGTATTTCCCTTATAAGAATAAATTAGTATAGACTAATAAAGAAAAGATCGAATATATACTACGATTATGTATCGCTCGAATACATAACTAAGAGCGGACTTCAAGTTTATTGGAATTCAATATCTTCTTTTCTCCCATGCAACTTGTAGTTGACTATTTTTGGTACTCATTAAGTTCTTATGTAAGATAATGATTTAGATGACTTTTATTGAAATGTTTTAAATTCAATTTAAAAGTTAATATACATCAATTATAAAATCTGACAAAAGAAATAAGTAATATTGATAAAATACTATAATATTATATAACATTCGTTTAATTTTAATCGATTTGTATATTAACTTATAGTATACAATTTCATCTGATCATAAATTACGTTTATTATATAAATGTATTTTTTTTTTCAATCGATCGGTGTTTTTGGAGGAGTGCATAATAATATGATTTTTTATTAAAAGATAAAGAAGTATGGATGAATTATTGATTTAAATTTTTAATCAATTTGTTGAAAAGTCATACAATAAAAAGGAAACGTTTTGTCAATATTTGTCTCGACATGGTAGAGGGCTTTCATTCTCTTATAAATAGCCAACCTCCATTTTTTCAATTTGCAGCACATTTTCTGAGAGCATTAAAGATTCATTTTAATTTTTTCTTTTCTATTATAAGACAATAAACATGCAAATGTTGACAATCAATCCAACCCAAGCTGTGGTACAAATTGCCACGGATGGCGTCGGGCTTGATCTTCAAGTCCGTCGCCATCAGACAAAATGGCAAAAAGAGAAGGTGGTAGTAGTACTAGGAGCAACAGGCACTGGAAAATCGAAACTCTCGATAGATTTAGCCACCCGTTTTCCAGCAGAAATTGTGAATTCGGATAAAATGCAGGTCTACGAAGGCCTCGACATAGTCACCAACAAGATTACACAAGAAGAAAGCCACGGCATACCCCACCATCTTCTAGGAGTCATTGATCCTAATTCTGATTTCTCGTCTTCAAATTTCTGCAGCATGGCTTCACTCTCCTTGCAATCTATAACCGGGCGTGGGCAACTTCCAATCATCGTTGGAGGGTCCAATTCATTCATCGAAGCTCTAGTTGACGATGATCACAAAAATCAAGAATTCCAATCAAGATATGAATGTTGCTTCCTCTGGGTGGATGTCTCCATTCCAGTCCTGCACACGTTCTTATCAGATCGCGTTGATCGAATGGTTGAAAAGGGGTTGGTCGATGAAGTAAGGAAGATATTCGATCAAGGGAAGGGGCAGGATTACTCCAGGGGAATTTGGAGGGCAATTGGTGTACCAGAACTAGACTACTATTTCAAAGCCGAACCATTCTTGAACAGAGAAGGTCGAACCAAGCTCCTCGAAGAAGCCATAGACGAAATCAAGAACAATACATGCAAGTTGGCTTGTCGACAACTAGAGAAAATCAAAAGACTTAGGAATGTGAAGAAGTGGAAAGTACACAGATTAGATGCTACTGAAGTATTCAGAAAACAAGGCAAAGACTCCGACGAAGAATGGGAGAATCATGTGATGGATCCCAGCCTTAGAATTGTGGAAAAATTCTTGTACAATTTCAGACCTTTGATCTACAGAGATGTAATGCAAATCGGACAAGCTCGAATTAGGAGGCACTTGGCTGCTGCTACTCGCTAAAAAGCAAGTTTTAGTTCGAGTATACAATATCAAATATACAGTTCGAGTGTACTATTAAATATGCAGTTTTGTAAGTAACACAAACATACCATAGTATTGGTCGAATACCAATAATAACACGGAGTAATAGAGTCGTTTGCGTTAATGTAAAACGAATCCTACTCCTATTAATCAAACAATCCCAAGTGTGGCAAAAACAGTTTCGATTGCAATATCCTGAGATTTGCTTTATCTGATCAACTTTTGAATGTATAATTGAAGAATATGTTCAATCAAGATGACTTAAGATATATAATCTTTTTCATTCAAGATGAGTTACTTTAGTATATAAGTTGCATATTCTCTGTTCAGAAAGAAAGTTCACTAATAGGCTATAGAGTATAAATTTTAATGTAAAGCTAGGCTCGACTAGTGTAGGCAGTTAGTCGAGCTGCTTGGAACTCTCCCGAATTCCAAGCCACTAGAAACTCTACTCTCTCGCTATAGCGTGGCAGAAGTCATAATATTATCTAATTATGTCCCGATAAGTACCCAACTCAATAAACACTAGGGTGAATCCCGACAGAAAATCTTATTTTATAACTTGGATAAAGTCGGGCACTTCTCAACTCATTACCTGTTCAACCCAAGCTGGCTTGGATATTGGTCGACTTTTTTCAAGCACTAGAACAGAACAACTATTTGTTTTTCTAACTTACATTCTGAAGAATGCAAACTTCAGAAGGAGGAAAAGAAAAGCAAATCAAGTTGATGGGAATCCAAGTACTAAAAAACGTTTTATTGCATGAAGTTATTGGCTAACTAGTACAATACCCATCTCTTCATTGAGAGTGATGGGCATTACTAAACAAGGAAGATGAGACAAAAATAAAATAATCGCAGAATAAGTTTTGACGAATAAATAGAAGACACTGTAAGCTAGTCTCCTGGTGGCTCCACATTTCACTTACAAAAGGCGATGATAACATGGAATAAAACTCTCTCAAGTCTCATCACAAGTCATTATCGATTAGATACTCGCAAAATGTATAGTGAGGTATCTTCTCCGTACGATAAGCAATCAATTCGACAATTAAATAAGTACACTTCTTCATGCTAAAGTAACAGTAGTAGCTAGATCATCAATCAAGTCAAACAATGGCATCCTCTAATAGTGTGATGCAATTATACTAGCTAATCATTTAATATTGATATTAAGGACATGTAAGGACCTGCTTCATTGTACAACAGTTGCATCATTTGTCTAATCACATACCCAATAATAAGTCAATAAAAATGGCAATCAGCACTCTAATCATTTCCATAACGACAACGAATATGGAAAGAAATTTTCGCGATGACTTTATACATTACAGGCTTACATCAGCTATACATAAATTCATAAGTCTTGTCTGAAAGATATGTTATGACTTGTTTGAATTTGAAAGATTTGTTAATGATAAGCACAAAACATGCAAGTGAAGAATACATAGATCAGCTAACGATGGAGCAAAACTGCAGAAGCATAAAACAGTACAAAGTACAGGACTATTTAGCCCGAACAATAGAACGGGAAAACATGCTTTTGGAGCATAATACGAAAATTAAAAGACTATAGACAACGACAAAAAACCACTATATTGAACCGCTTTGCACAGTCGCACTATGGTGTGGTTTGTTGAGCAGTTGCAGTTGATGGGCACTTTAGAAAGTTAGATCAAAATGTTATTACGCAAGAAACGAATCTATAATTAATAATAGAAAATTGAAAATTTGCATTTATACAACTTACAAAAGTTTCGTCTGTTAACACCACTCAACGTGAAATTCTCTTCTCCCGTACGTTCAGCAACCAATGGAGTTCAGTATACATCATTCCACCAGAACTGAAGTAGACAATCTGATCGATGAACTCCAAGAGATCTAAAGACTTACGGGAGTCCAAAAAACGGGATAAATGAAGATGTCAAGCACGGAGATCAGCTATTCTCAATTTATTGGCTGGGGGGATTCCAACTTTACCAGACAGAAAAGGCAGATATTTCCAGCGAAGAACCAGCCAACTACTAAAAGCTCGACGTTTATACCCAAATCACATTTACAGTAATTAAACAATCTTCACCATGATCCAAATCAAGGTCAGTCTTCCTTATAGCCATTAACTCCATGTCCTTCTAAATCATTTGCCTCTGTAATTTCGAATTTTCACACCACTGCCTATGCCCCTCAGCAAGCAGCCCAATAAACTTCTCGTTTATCTCTAGAAGGGGATCACGATCTATCAACTCATTACCCTTTGCTTCCCTCAACATTGATGTTCTAACCCCACCTTCCAATGATACATAAAAAAGCCCCGAATGCCTAGTGAAAGCATTCGAAAATGCATTAGAGTAGTTATAATCCTCACAAAACTTCCCTAGAACATCAATTGTAATCCTCTTATCAAGCGAAAGTGACAACTCATGCAAAACTCCAACCATCCTCTTCTCTGCTTCCCTCGAAGCCGGATCCAATTTTACATCCTCATAAGGCAAAATATATGGCAACTCCATCCAATCCCTTACCCACTCCCTCATTTCTTCCTATAAAAGAACCCTGGAGGCAATTTCCAATTAAACGATGGCCTTACTCGTATCCCCATTTTCCTCGACTCCTTCTTTGCCCTCAACTCAATAACTGATTTCGCATACTATCATTCTACTCAACCAATTCCAGATACGACTGGCCCTCACCTCCAACAACTTATCAGAACTAACAACCTTATTCCCCGACATCATCAACAATTTACACAATTTCGACAAGATCAACCTCTGATTCTTCTTATAAACCAAATCCCTCTCTTCCAAACATCTCCTAAGCCGTCCACTAGGCCGAATAAACGGTACCAAATTCGACTTCGGTCTGATCCGCCCATTATAAAAATCAAACAACCCCGGGTTTCTTGAAAAAAACACGTCAATGGTGCAATGTAATCCCATTCGTTTTCGACGTTTTTCCATATATCTAGAACAAATAACTTGACCAGGTTCATTAAGAACTTCTCTAACGACTCTAGCAAAGAACCTCCATTGTTTATCGTTCTCAATCGCTTCATCGAGATTTGGGTCTTTGCGCCATACAGCTTTTAGGCCTTAAATTGAGGCTTTAAATTGAATCAAAGCGGACAATTTAGATATCAATTTTTGAGAAATTGGTTTAAGAAAAGAGGAATTTTGAAGCATACTTGCAAGAGTTAATTAAGCAGAAATTGGGAATTTTGATAATTCCTCATAAATTCAGAATAAGCTCCACAATTATCTTTTAAATAAGCTCATCAATATAAATGAACAACTTTTAATACCATATTCCACAAATCAAGCTAAAATCAAATAGAGTATTCGAAGAAATTTAACTACCTCTAAATTACAAATCAAAGAGATTGTCCACATTAATTTCCAAATGGTGAAGATTAATAAAACTCGCAAGTGGTAACCACTATTAACACAATTACACAACTGACTTTAATTTAAGTATACTCCTATGAAACAATGCTGCCTCTGTAGCATTTCAACACCCACTCTGTGAGTATTTCAGACGTGTCGGCAATTTCGAAGGTTTCAAGTCAATTTCGGGTATTGAATCCAAGAAATGAGTGTTCATTGCAGTACCAGTCGAGGAGACGAAGTTGTTTATTTGAAACTTAGACTTCCATTTACTTAGTTTAGAAATGTAATGTATTTTCTATCACATAATTATTTATAACTTCTACGACTTGAACTGTTTTTGAGAAATTGGTTTAAGAGAGGAATTTTGAAGCATAATTGTAGAATTTGCAGCTGAACTGTTTTTTGGCGTTTTCACCGATTGCCCCTTAAACTACACTAATAAACCGTGATTTCTGTACCGCCCAACTTGTGTAAATTATATTTTTATACATTTAAATCATTTAATTATTTAATACACAATAACTACGGATATCAAATCTCACAAATATAGATCACGTTCAAAAATACCATACATATTTACTTGCTAGTTAAAAAGTACAAAATGAATTGATTAATTTTTATGTGAGTAGTAGGTAGTTATTGTTCATACAATACAAGGACGATTGTGAATCCTCATTTACAGAAGAGAAACATACAATTTTAATCCAGTGAAATTTTAATTAAGCGCTTTCAGTTATTCGTTACCTAATACAGTTATACACCTAGTTTGCTCTTCTTCATGTACAACAAGAGTCACTATCGTTACACTATTTATAGCTCTATAATGGAACTATTATGCCAGAAACCCACCACTCATAGCTATTAAAGAAAAGAAGTCTTGCCTTCCCACAACACGAGCGATCACTCATAAGGCTTATCGGTTAGTCGGACTGGTATAGTAGTATGATCAAGGCACATCGGGAATAAGGTTCTCAGTCACCCTTCCCGTTGCTACCAGCCCTCTGCTCTCAGCTAGGTTTACATCCAGCTTTCAAGCCACAGATATGATCAGTAGAATGAGGAATATATAAGTTATATCGAATTCCAAAATGGGATGATATAGGCAATCCTGTTACAGTTCAGAAGAGCATGGAGACAAATCATTATGATATGGCTGCCGTTAAGTATTCTCAGAATGTACAGGTAACGAAACATTTTTACAACCACCAGCACTTTCAACTGCATGAGTTGGCAACATATTTTCTATGTTAATCTGCAAGAGGAATTCTAACAAAACCATACGAATACATGGGCCAGCCTAAACTGAAGGAACAATAGAACTCTTCAATTTCCAATGATCTTTCCTACAGGCTACAACCCTCTTGGCACTAAGTATATAGAAAATATGTACAACTACGATGTACTTGCCATTTGGCATTCGATATCATGTGCCAAAGCATCTCGAATCAGTCATGTTGCATTTCAGAATCACTGGCACCAACAAAATCAGAGAGGCCCGCAACAAAACCTTGCAAGACAAATAAACTACGATAGTTGACAGAGTTGTACACTAGGTACCGAACAGAAGAAATGTATTTATATCGAAAAACATACCAGAAGCAGTTAAATACCAGGATCATCTTGGCCTCCAATAGTTTGAACCTGTAATGTGGAGATCATCAGCTAATTTTTAGAAATTCCTAAGTGATTTGAAGAAGGGAAATCATGTGAGTACAAGATCAAAAATGTACGAGTACATACAAATATAAGACAAATCATACAAACAAACCTCCAGAAGAAACATGAATTGGACCTCGGGGCGGTGGTCTATGGGGCATATATTCTCTGCGATTCATGTCACCCCCACGAGGAGGATTATACCACCTGTGGTTCGGTAATGGATGTTCACGTGGTGGTCCAGAATATGGAACATGTCCATGAGGCCGCCTTGGAAAATCAGGATGGCAAGGACCTGAGACCAGCAAAAATATAATCGGTGACAAACAGTTGCAAGGATACTTTGCAAGATCTTACTAAGAAAGCAATGCTAAACCTGAAAATGGAGTCGCTGAAGATCTCCAGTAATCATCAATGTCACGTGGGACATGCTTCATTCTACCACGATCCCTGAAGAATTTCCCATCATCTGAACAATGACCCACAGGGTATCTGTGCGAATTTGGAGGTCCATCCCTTCGAGATGGCATTCTTTGATCTGAATGGGCATAAGAGAATTGATTTGATGGGGCAGGGTGAGGTGGGCGCAAATGCAAACCCTTGTGGGGAGCCTCATTAGCCTCAATATTACTTCCGGGGCGAGCAGATGGATGTTGGCCAGCTTGACTATCATAGGAAGAGCTAGGGGCATGATTATGCCAATCAGGTTGATTGTCGTAGGAAGAGTTAGGGGCACGTGTATGACAATCAGGTATCCGCATTGGAGGATGGGGAATATCCCTCCTGTCAGGACCACGATGACGGTATGAGTTCACTCTTGATGAGATTGACCGGTGACCAAAAGATTCTTGCATATCATCTTCCATTACCTGCAAGTGAAAAATGCCCCACTAAACAGGTAAGATAACAAAAGAACAGTAATAAACTTGCAGATTCAGCAACACCTGACAGCATGGCAACCATGCAAGTAACAAATAATGACATAAACTGAGGCAAAATAAAAGAATGCCACAGGACTAGAATATAGCTTTGGTTGGAGAAGATTACTTACCAAACGATCAATGACTGATGACGGAGCATACAAAGGCGGTGGAGGTGGTAACACGGGTGAAACTATAGGTAGGGGAGGGGTTGAAGGATGTTTGGCCTTGGGTGCAATGGGCAGAGTGGCATGTTCAAATTGATCTAATTTTAAATGCTCGGAATCCACCAAGTGCATGGTGCTCGAGCCAGCATCACACGAAGGGGCCACATCCTCCATTTCAAGCTCACCATCCACATCTTCAAGGATATGGGGATGCTTCTCAATAGCAAAAGCTTTAAAACCTTCACGATATTCAGTGTTATGTTCAGGAGTGACAGCTTCAAAATTCTCCTCATCAGAGTCACTTACACCGTCTCCATCAGTCAGCATAGGAGGCATACAAAATCCAGGAAGCTGAATACTTGAATTGCTGAACAAACAGAACCAGAGGAACTTACAGAACAATACTAAGTAGATGTGGTACAAGGATGCATATAACAATATATTTATTTTCTTTTGAACTTTGAAACAACTGAAAAGTGGTACCTCCCATATTCATCAACCATCATACCCTCCATTTGTCTAATAGGATCATCGAAAGCCCTTTCTGTTTTCAGCGCACGAGAAGATATACCAGCGGAAGCTGAACAACAAAGGGCATCAAGTTCTCGTATGTGACGCCGAATAATAGATTCAGGGAAAATTTTTCTTTCTAACCAGACCCTCAAAACCTATTAAGAATTCACGAACAAATACAAGTTATGAAACAAAAATACAAAGAATAAGCTCTGTGCCATAAACAATAAAAGAGACCATACTAACTTTAAGACATTGCCTACGATTATCTTGAGCACTTCTTCCCGGAGGAGCTGCAGCTGGTACTAAACGTGATAAGACTGCCTGTATCGCCTGTAAATATGCTTCGCCAAGAGTACCTGATAATTAAAGGTGAATATTACAAGCCTCAGATTTATACAACACGATATTAGACAGAAGTGAGAAGTACAGTATCCTAACAGAACCAAAGGGACCATAAGATGAGATAATTTACCTTTCATCCCTCGAGAAAACTGAGTGATAGAATCAACAAGGAAAAACAAGTCCACCTTTCTATGTAAACTTGTCTCATTTTCCAGACTGCAAGTAATAATCTCCACCACCTAAAAAATTTACATCAGATTAAGTAGTACAAATCTTCTATTTGGAAGTTAATATCTGGAAGATTTTTGTTCAAAAAAGTTAAAATTCTAATTTTTCAGGCACTAAAATATAGGAAAGACTGCTGAAAAATTCAGTACACAAAACTAACTTAAAAAGTTGATGAGCAAACACCATATGCTAAACCTTGTGTGTCAGAGAAAGTGTCATATATGAATAGTAAATATGGGATTAAGCAGTGAAGTATAAAAGAAAGGATACATAACCATCACAGCCAATGAATCAACACCACCAAGTGACACACACTAGACAACCTACAGACTCTGTGATATAGTGGTTAGACAATTGAGAGCCCTTGAAAATCAACCTTTAAATTGCTCCTTTCTGTAGTTTCCTTATTTCGATGGGCATGTGTTGTTAATAGTATGCAATTTTTTTTCCCTTCATGGATGCTCACAATTTTCTCATATCCTATGGCATAGTGAAATAAATCAAAATGGCTCATTGCACTACCTATGCCCAGTTATCACAGAGGTCAGGCTGCATATAATCAACCCCACCCCCACCTTCCTTAGGCAGAAGACTCTTCGAAGGCATTGGGGCATGTTCATGTTCATGTTGGATGCTCACATACTAGTACATCTAAACCATAGAACGAATCTATTAAACAGGTCTAACAATTATGCCAAATGCATAATGAAAGAATATATGTATCAGATCTACCCACACTGAGACTTGATCAGGCATTAATGTCAAATTTCACCTAAAAATCCTACCTTGGATGCAGTGCCTACTTTCGCACAGTCAATTGCGATGTGTGTTGTTCTCGTGATGCTCTCCTTTGACCTTGTCAGCATACCCAGCACAGCCCCAAATGATTCTACGGAATCAATAGTGGGGCCTGCCTTACTGCCTGCACTATTTGATCTATCACTCATATGACCTTCTGGACTACAGCAGGCAGTATTTACTACAGCACAGTTGGTTTTATTTGGTAGAGACAAGTCACAAGCTGAAGAAACAAGAGGAGATGAGGGTCGACCAGAATCCAATCCATCAGTCACTGAGGATGACTGAGTAGTGGAGACTGGTTTCTCCACAAACAGATCGTCAGAAATAGAACTAGAATGGGATACATGCTCCTCCTGACATGTAGTGGTTGTATGTTTTGGACTCCGTACTGCTGATTCCCCCTTAAACCTATCATTCCTACACACGCCAAAAGAAGTAAGAAAGAATACCAAAAAGATGTCCATTTCAGTTCTCAAGAGAGTGAAGAGCTTCAAAGGAAAATAACAAAAAACTTACATTGTATGATTTAGCTCGCCTTCATCCAATGAGAGTTCAGGCAACTCCACAGTTTCGATGCATATATTGTCCTCAGTAATCAATTGTGAGTGTGAATGCTGTTGTAAGGAATCTGAAGAGCTTCCTTTCCCTAGAGCTGGATCCACACACATGTCAACAATTTGATGTTCAGCCTCCACGGAGTTTTTTGTAGAATTTTTACTTTCAACTTCACAGTCATCACTCAATTGCATGGCTAATCCTGGAGAACGGCGATCAGAGTCAAGAGAAGCCCCACTCACTGAGGACACATTCAGATCCTGTTTTGCATCCTTGGTGTCACAAGAAAGGTTTCTCAATGGTGATTCACCAAGATGTTTGACCTCTCTGGACTCCACAGCTTCCGTAGGATCATTACAAGATTCATCAATTGGATGATCAACATTATCTGAAGTTCTACCATTTGCAGCCAACTCTTCAGAGGCTACTACAGTTCCCTCCGCAATTGACAGATCCAGCACTGGATCATCATCACTTGATCCAACTTCTGCGCATATTCTGCTTTCTACAGTCACCTTCTGGACCACTAGCGAGGAGGAAGATGCATACCCATTGATTGATATACTCATAGCAGCTGGCCCATCAAAAGATGTTTGACTATCTTCTGCAGCATTAGCTGACATTGCCTCCAATGCACGATGTAACCGCTTAGAAGGAGGTAATGCAGCCTCTCCATCCGCTAAGTTGCTAAATGGTTGGCTCTTAACCTCCCAAGATTGAAGCTTCTTGGAAGTACACAAATCCAACGGTGGTGAATTATCATGTATTCCATTCACATAGGAGTTACCATTGTCAGAGCCATTCCTTATCTCTGTAAGTGCATTACCATGAGCAGAATCATTCTCTCCACAGGTCAAGGTGACGGAGATCGTTTTCGAGATATCCATCATGTTATCTGCAGCTTGACTATCAGATCTCTCCCCAACAGATGAAAGTTGGTGGGGGCTAGCCCCCATGCGAACTCTAGCTCTCTTGACCAATGGAAGATGCTCATCACCATTTTCTTTAGAAATGTGGTCATCTATTCTATCATTATCACTAGGCAATGCAAGGTCATTTATGTATAACTCAGAATCAGACTTTTCCACTTTATCTAGCCCAGCAGTAAATTCAATTGTCTCATTGTCAATTCTTTTCCTATTTGGTTTCCTTTTCTTCCTGAATAGGATCGCATTACCTTGAAAATCAATTTTTTGGCTACGGTCAAGCTCCTGTTCACAATGTTCAGCAAATTCATTCAGTGCAGATTTACAAGGAGAGTCTACACAAATTTCATCACTAAGGCCAAAACAATCAGAAACTGCTGCTATATCAGCTCCATTGTCGTGAATGCTGCCATTTGAAATCAAAGCCGGAGAATCAATAAATTGTTTTCCAGAACCATCGGGTGATCTACGAGGCCTTTTACTCCTCTTTCCAGTTTTATCCCGTGATATATTAACTACCGTATCTTCATTACTGCAATCGTCAACATGGGGGGTCATGAAATTTTCAAGTCGGCTAGCATCTACCCTAGAACTTCTTGACCTTCGCGCAGGTTGGGCCCTTCTCTGAGTGGGACAATCATCAGCTATCTGCATATTCTCAACTTTTTTCTTTGAAGAATAAGTGACAACCACATCAAAGCTAGGTTCCTCAGCTAGCATCTTATGTCCATGTAAACTATCCTTTTCTAATTCAGAGACAGCTGCATCTGCTAAGGAGGTGAAGTCACTATCATCACCAACGGACTCAACTATCTTCAATTCAGGTACTAAAACTGGGGAAATGGCTTCCTTATTCACTCTAGAGTTGTGGAGAGATTCCACCCTTTTATTATCTAGAACAGATTCTGAGTAATTTTCATTAATCTTAGCAATTTCGTTAGTGCCATCGGCTTCGACTTCTTCCTTCTTTTTCAAATCCTCATAGCTATCAATGATCTCTTTGACAGCACGTATAAAATCGGCACCTTTCCCATGACGCTTACCCAAAAGAGAGACTTTCTTCTCTTCCGTAAATGATTCAATGTCACCAGGAGTGCAAAAGGCTCTGTACAATAGGAAGCAAACAAATCATGAGCAGAAAAAAAGCTTCACCAACAGTCAATGCCTATATATATATATAGCCAAAAGCAGTAATGTCTACACACTAAAACAAGAGAGGGAATGATGGGTGTTCTATGTTCTTTTGGAGAAAAAAGAGGGTAGTGATGCTCATAACAAAACGAATATAATAAATGCATATGCTTTTAACATGTTGAACTAGCAACTTTATCCAATTTTATGTCATCTCTAACTTCGCTTATTTTTGTATTTATTTCTCATTTTTTAATATGTTTGGCCTACAGTAGTTGATTTGCTTTTCAGATTTCCCAAAACAAACACAACTACAAATAAAGCAAACATAATCCAGGAACAGAACTATGGGCATGCTCATATCACTGAAATTTGTACCTCACTTACCACGAAATAAATAAAATATACAAAGTGCATACTTGGACTTTTTCTTATCAAACGTAAATAAAAAGGTAATGTGCATGTAAAAAAATGTGCACCTTCTGAAATACTTCTTTTGTTTCAATTTACTTGATCATGTAGCAAAAAATTCTTTTTCCTTTTTTGTTGATCATATAGATTTCAATGCAACTTTATCTTGATCTTTCCACTTTTGTCCTTCAATAAAGTACTTTTTATCTCCATGATCAACTAAAGTGTTTTTCTATAAAGTTCTATAAAAATTTACTCTGTAATTTGACTTGAGTGCGCTCATTTTGTTTAATGCACATATAATAAGGTGTCCGCAATAACGTCGATTGGATCCGCTGTACCAGTTGGTGACAAACTAATAGAACTTTATAATGCAGTTTTTTTAATATAATAATTATTTTTAATTTGAAGTAATCTAACCCACTTACAAGTAGGGATTGGGAGTGGGTAGTTATGTGCAATGGGACTCATCCTCTGTCAGATGATCACAAGGCCATACGAATGATGTAAAAAGAGCTTTAGTAAGGGAATAAAAGGCCTATAATATATATTAAAATATACAAGAAACGAGCATCGTTGCACAAACCAGAATAAGGGGTTCCTCCAACAAAAGTTATGTGAGAAATAAAAAAGGTTAAGAGGGAAAGAAGATGAAAAATGGCTCATTGCATATCTACTGTGTGGCAGTTTATATTACATAAATTATAACATTTTGTTTGATAATTTTTTTTGCTCTGCAGAGGTCTTAGGTAAAATTATAAGAAAATATCAATCAATAGAGGAAACAATATAGCAGAAAGAAGAGACCCAAGATTAAATGAACTTCAACAAGGTACCTTAACCAAGAAGACAAGTCATATAGACCTGCTGTGGCAAAAAAAGAACATAAGAAGAAAGAAAACAAATGCATAGACAAGCCCTCAGCAACTATAGCATATTCCAACACTACTACCTTCTTTTTTATTTTAAATGACTGGCGTTCCTGGCCTACAATGCCGAAGTTGGACTATGTTTAGTCAGTAAACTGATTAACATTTTTATCATGAAATATAGTCGATATTAGAGTACTTCAATGGTACCTTAATGACAGAATACTAGTTTACAAAGTAAGGAACATCAAATAAATCCTAAAGGTACAATCTTCAATGTTTGTCCCAATATAGAAGGACTAGGGTATATTCCGACATTACTATCTTCTTAAATGTTTGTCCCAAAATACCTTTTCAGTTGCATTTTCTCAGATAACGTAATCATCAACAGGAAATAGCCAGAGAAGAAAAAGAATATAATTTAAAAGAAAACAAATTAAATGAATGACTAAATCTAGGGAAAAGAAACGCACAACATGAAAAATAACAGAACACCTGTGTTGTCATAATAGATTGTAAAGAAAAAAAATTAATTAAAAGGTACAAGAGCAAACACGTTGATCAAATATCTCAATGATGCAAATGTTAGCATTCAATGGGAAAACCAAACCAAACCAAACCACACTAGACCAGAACAAAATGTAAATTGAAATGGAAAGATTAAAAGAAATCTGAATATCAGGCAGCACAGCAGGTTTATAAGAATGTCGAGAATCTCACATCTGTTCAGTCCCAAAGAAGTACACAAACACCTTCTTTAAATCCTCTTTGAAGCCCCAATTATTTGGTTCACTCACCTGCCATAACAAATAATCACACTCATTCTTGCAACTTGTATATGCAGAAACGAAGAAAGAAGATCAGAATTTTACACAGAAAATAAATACATATATATTTGCTATTAGCAGTGAGTTATTTATGTGGGCACAATGTGCTATGGCTATTCTTCAGTACAAGAACAGTGACTAGACATACAATCAAATTAAAAACAGAACAAACACTAGATCTCCACATACAATTTACGTTTGTAAATTCAGAACTTCCTCCTGATGTTATGTTTGTATAAGTAAAGCAGCAACTAAATCTAGCGCTTAGATTATTTCTGCATACTATTTCCATAATCCAAAAGCACAACTTCCTCCTGAGATTATGTTTTTAACACAAATACAGTCATTATATAGCTCTTACCCTAGGAATCACAACATCTATTATCTTTCTTGTCAAAATTAAATATAGAAAAGGGGCTATACATTATATTTATACAGAGGATTGAAACTTAGACGGACATAAGTGTAAAGATAATGAAAATGTACCACTGGAAACTCATAACATTAAGTAAAAAGAAACAATGTTTCTGTTCTAAACAACCAAATAATTTGAGATGGGCGAAGTTATCATACATTAACCATATATTGATGGAGTGATAGTTAGAACTAAATACATTGATTAAATAAACCATATATTAACAATATCTAATCAACTTACAAGAATACAATTTAAAAATAATCAATGTTAGAGTATTGAATCAAGGCGGCATCAGCATTCACCATTAGCAAGAAAACTGATTTTTTTTTCTATTTTGCGAGAAGTATCGTGGACGTGGAACAAGGATATATGAGTAATCAAATGTTTCAAGAAAGATAGATAAGGTAAACCCTTCTAGAAAACTATTACCCAACCAAGTTGAAGCTTGAACTGATATTTTCAGGCGCGCAAGAGCTCAGAATAATGTGGTATATTGCAAAGAAATATTGAAATATCTTATCTTATATATCAGGTTCTAAATCAAGTAGACCAAAACTCTACCTTCACTAATAACAAACAGAAACCCATTGTTGAATCATTTCGGCAAACCAAAAGAGGATAGTTGAGATATAATCCTCACCAGCTACGGAAATGCTTCTACATTATTTCATTGACTCGATACCTACTAACTTGACAAGAGTGAATCACTCAGAATTGATATTCTGTTATGAACATAGCCCATACTAGGCCCACAACAGTGCCATAAGCCCAGGAGTAGAACTCACTCCAAAAAGACTAGCCTATTAGGAGGAGGGAACACCTTGCTTATAAGCCACCAATCAATCCCATACTTGACCAATGTGGGATCATGACAATACCCCACGCTTCGAAGAGCCAACGTCCTCGTTGGTCACGGCTATGTTGGTCACGGTTGGCACCCCCGCTCAGGGTCCAAGCCACCACTCCATAGGCCACCACTCCGAGTGTCGGGACTAGGAAGATGGGGACGGCTCTGATACCAATTGTTATGAACCTAGCCCATACTAGGCCCACAACAGTGACATCAGCCTAGGTGTAGAACTCACTCCCAAAAGACTAGCCTATTAGGAGGAGGGAACACCTTGCTTATAAGCCACCAATCAATCCCATACTTGACCAATGTGGGATCATGACATATTCACTGTAACTGCTAGTTATAACTCAAAAATGATAACAGTGCATGAATATCCTCATAGTACCAAATTTCATAGTAGTATGAATAGTCATCTTGAATCTAATCTTATTAGTAATCATCAAGCAGTTGCTAACGTTAACTCCTCACAACATACGTATAAAACCAAACGCAATAGAATGAGACGGAACAAATATACAAATTATCTCCAAAACACGATACTCTTCAAAGTTAAAAACCCCAACAATAACCTAATCTATCTATAAATCAACTGAACACACAAGAAATAACTCATTTGATATATAAATTAACTAAATTCAAAACCTTTAATCTACATACACAATCGACATGGAAACACAGCAACAATATCACAACAGCAATAATACTCTATAAACTTGAAAGCACAAACAGAAAGCCAATATATCCATCAACTAACTGAAAACAAACACAATAGCCCAATTCATATACAGATCAACTAAAGTACTGTTCAAAACCTTTAACCTAAATACTCAAAACAACTCGAAAACAATGCAACAACATCACAACAGAAAAAATATTCATTAAGGTAGAAGCACACAAACACATCAATACCCTCGCACAATTCAAAACCTTTAATCTACACGCACAAAACAACCCAAAAACAAGGCAACAATTTGACAAATTCAAATAAACTAGACCAAACACGTACCCTCGCGGGCCAAGCAGGAAAGCCCTTAACTTTCGCAAGCACAAGGTCCCCAATTTTCCACTTGCTACGAGCAGCCGCTGCCAAAGCAGCTTTACTGGCACCTCTCTTCCTACTCGGCGCCATACAGAATCAAACTAATCCAAACCCTTTACCAAATTAACACCATCCGAACACCAAACTACACACAAAAAAGCCAACTTTAAGGCTTGCTCGATTAAATTACATGGGCATCGCCCGATTTTCAATTAAAAATCTGAACTTTATACGGCCTTTATTTCCACTTCGTCACTAAAACCTCTAGGCATAGATTAATACCCAATGATTATCAATAAATAATAATTGCACCCTAAAAATAAATATCCGAAAATTGATGATAATGATGTGTATGTATGTGGGTAAATAAGAGAAGGTGGGGGGTAATAATGATGCCCACGCGCCGGCGTGTGAAATCAAAACCCTAACCCTAATGGTTATTGAAGAAGATGAGAGGGGAGGGGTGGAGTTTGAATGATTTTTTAATTTGATTTTGTTATTTGTGGTGAAGAGAATGAAATGAGTGTGAATTTAGTAGATATGAATTAGGTTTATTTGAAGAAATTGGGATTTGGGAATTCATAGTGGTGGGGGCTATAATGGGAAGTTTGTTGATCTGTATTATTTTTCAATTGACAATCGAGGAAGTAGCCCAAGATCTTATATATTGATCTGGGAGGACACCGATTTCGATAAGGAATGTGCATATTAACACTCCCCTCACGTGTAACCCAATCATCGGCAAAATATTGCATGCCGGTATTAATTGTCGGAACAACATCGGCGGGTTACACGTGTCTCAATAACTCGGGCTTGGCTCATGTTACCATATTAAGAGTCTATGGGTTTCCACTCTAAACCCAATTGTCAATAGAGGGAGTAGCCCAAGATCTTATATGTTGACCTGGGAGGACATCGACTTTCGATGCGGGACGTGCATCTTAATACTCCCCTCACGTGTAACCCAATCGTCGGCGGAATTTTCCTCGCCGGTATTAATTGCTGGAACAACATCGGCGGGGTTACACGTGCCTCATTAACTCGGGTTTGGCTCACGATACCATGTTAAGAGTCTATGAGGTTTCACTCTAAAACCAATTGGCAATAGAAGGAGTAGCCCAAGATCCTATACGTTGACCCGAGAGGACATCGACTTTCGATATGGGACGTGCATCTTAACAAATATGCTATTAAAAGTATTTTGAAGTATGTTATTAAAAATAGTTTGTCCAAAAAATATTACTGTTACAATTTTGATAATATGTGTCATTAGGATATGTTAAGAGGTAATGATTAAATTAAAATAGTAACTAAAAAATAACATTTGAAACAATATAAGTAAATATAATTAAAAAAATTCTTTATGTGGAATTTTAAATGCAAATCTTTAATCAAATATTTTTCCTTCACGCTTTTGTCGTTGGTGCCCCCTGAACAATCAATTAATTTTAGATTGCCCTTGAACTCTTAGTTCTTTTCTAGAGTGCTACCTAAGCCATTTTTTTCAACATTAAATAGTACAATTGACTATTGTACCCCAACACATTTAAAAATATTTACATAATTAAAATAGACTCTCATCTCCTTCTTCTTCAACACACCCCACCCCACCCCACACCACCATATCTTTATCCCCTACCTTTACCCCTAAACTTTCATCAACATCATACTCCTACCTACCCCGTAACCTTCCGCGCCCGGGCCCGCCAAACCCAACCTCCCCACCTACCAAACTTGTCTGATTATTTAGTTATTCTCCTGTGTTGATAGAGGAATTTTTGGAGCGATAAATTCACACTCAGAGGATTTGTGAATCTTTTGGTCATTTTCAATTGGTGGTGGAGTTAGAAGATTGAGATCCAATGACAGAGATAAAGAAATGTTGTCACCATTATAGATCTTTTGTTTATTAATTTGCACAGAATATTGACTTACACGAAATGCAGACTTGAAGACAACAATGGATGTATAATTGTATATTCCTAAATAGTTAATGTTGTTGTTTTGATGGATGTCATTGTACTAGTAGTTGCAGTTGCCATTGATCTACTGTTTCGCCTTATGTGATCGCCTAATGCGTGGCGTGATATGAATTCTACTACACAATAAAATCACTCATAAATCCTTGGGGACAGGGGTGGACCTAGGGAGGGCCCTAGGTCTTTCGATATCGTTATATATCGTATATTATTTTTGGAAATTTTTTGATATAAAAATAAAAAGTGCAACTAAACTATGTGAAAGTCTAGTTTAGTTGCTTAGGAGCTTCCTCTAAAAGGTGGAGGTCATGGGTTCAAGCCCTCTAAGACACATTTTTAACATAATTTTAAACTTTTGTCGATTCTTTATCATTCTTTTTTAAAATTTTGGACCCCCTATTTAATTTTTTTCAAAGTTGGCCCCCCTTTAGTTTGATCCTAGTTTCGCCCTTACTTGCAGAAGTCGTTTTTTGTTACTGTTAGTGGCAGTAAGGGTTACTTCAAGGTTGTTTTACTCGCCACCTTCACCACCAGGAAAAATGGCAAAAGACGATGATGAAAGTGATTGGACAATATGGTCTTACATGGAGTGAGTTACAGGAAGGGAAGAGGTGGGGTGGGGTGGGGTGAGGTGGGGGTGTTGAAGAAGAGCTAAGACTTATTTTCATTGTGCAGATATTTTAAAACGTGTCACATATTATTTGGAGTACTTATAGGGGTACAATTGTCATTTGTTGGACGTCTTCTTACATGGTTATATAACTACAAACCGTTTTCTCTCAATTTCCCCGCAATTGGAGCAATAAGGTTGTGTTTGGTACTCGGGAATGTAATGAGATAGGAAGGAATGGATTAAATTAGTTTGTATTACTTAGTTTGGTAGTCAACAATGAATTTTGATTGCATTCCCTAGTTAATTGAATTACCTCATTTGTGGTAATAACCATTCCGCCCAAATTGGGGGTAATGGATGATTACCTCCTACTAGGTAATAAAATTAGAAAAATCGGGGGTAATGTGATAATTCAATCACATTACTGCTCACATACCAAACAAAGTAATAAAATTCATTAATTCATTCATTTCCTTTGTCTATTCCATTACTTTGTCTATTCCATTCTTACATCATTTCATTCCACTATACCATACACAATGTGTTTTTTCTAATACTATCCATAGTAGAGGACAATTCAAAAGGTAAATATCATCTGTTACATCAAATTATTCTTTCACCAAATCATCAAATATTTTTTTCAAGATATTCTTACACTCCAAAGTAGAGAGTATTTTACAAAATAATTCAATTTCTCTTTCCTCCATATTACTAACATTTTCTCGTTCCTACATATCCTCAACATATACCCCAACATATATATTCTTTTTCTTTCTTTTTTATTTTAATATCTAGTTTTATAATATTTTAATTATCATTATAATTTTATTAAAATATTTCTATAATATTAAATAAGATAAAGGTAATGTAAACAAATTATTAAAATGCCCAAATAACATATTAAAATGTCTCACCGGGCGGGCCAAATTTGTAACAATAAATTTCTTAAGTCCTAATTTAATTGAAGACAGGAAAATATGAGGTGACAAGGAACTATATGTTGATGTAATATAGGTACAATCTCTATTTATTCCTTTGATTCTACCTCACAATATAAGTCAAGGCCGTCACAACTTGTTCTTGGACTTGATTGTTCAATGCTTGAAGACTTATATAAGTCAAAGGCCTTAGCAACTTGTTCTTGAACTTGATAGTCGAATGCTTGAAGATTTTGAATATTCGAATAAGTCAAGGTCGTTCGCAGAGTGCTGAGGAAGTGTTCACTGATTTGTAGAGCTTTTCTGTTCTTCTCCTTTGTATCTCTTCTTGCGAAATTGAATTATTCCCCCAATGAATGACAAATGCCTTTATTTATAGGCATGTTGACCAATGGGTTTAGGCCTGATCTCGAGCTTGGGCTCCCTTCAATAATTATTCTTTTAATTTTATTAAAGAATAATTATATGATTTGATCGATTTATTATATCTTAGCCACAAACCAAATGAGACATGCTATTAAAGCATGAGTGACCAAAAAGGTAAAAATAAAACATGAGTGATCAAATGGTGAATGTTATGAAATATGAGTGATCGATTGTGTCATTAGCCCAATATATATCATGGGATTAACTAATAATTCCAATAGAGTACAACGCCATAGCTAAGGATTAATTAATAATTCCAATAAAGTAGCCCTTCCTACTACATACTTTTTTGACAATAAGTGTTGGAATGTGTTCATGCAACCAAGCATACACATATATAGTTTAGTTAGAATCTAGGTTCATTTCATGAGCTAATTTAGTAGTTGTTATATGTTGTTATAACATCTAGTTGGTGTGCCTAGTTTCTCTCTAATAATTGTGTATAAATACTCGAATAGTTAGTTAGCTAAGTTGTTATAACTATTCGAGTATTTATACACAAATGTAGTTAGCTATATCACTATAATTATTAGTGTATATAGTTTATACTTACTAGGTTATATTATACCCAAAGTAATAATATTATTTTGTGTGTCTATTACAATGCTCTAGCCATTTATTTATAACGGTTAACTAGGTCTAAATATACTTGGTGGACCAAACCCGATGCAATAATAATAATATAACCTAGTAAGCAGTGGCGGATCTTACTATTATAAAATGAGTGTTCAAAATATAATATATTTTGAAATGGGTGTTCGAATCACTCAAATATATTACAATTTAAACACAAATATTAATTTTTATATCAATTTATTTTAAAAAATATATATAATTTTAATTTTTTTTGTAAAAAGTGCCTGTTCGAGTGAACGGGTGTGAACCAACACCCATCCGCCACTACTGGTAAGTATAAACTATATACACTAATAATAATTATGGAGCGAGATATGATTTCTAACTTTTCAAAGACACAAGATATTAAAGTATGATACTACAATTTGGCCAAGAATGAAGTACAGTATTAGTATTGCATGTTGAAGAAAATTGTCATCCGATCGAAAAAAGTTGCCAAAACGAAAATTGTCATCCGATCGAAAAAAGTTGCCAATTGAAATTGAAAGCCTAGAGTGCAGAGCTTGACGAAGAAAAAGGAAAATGACGAACAAAACGCATGGGTATACCGTATACAATTCCACCAAATATGTAATGAATGCATTTTTGTTACCTCCCTCCGTCCCTAAATGATTGATACAATTTGATTTTACATGATCAAATTTTAAAAACTTTGATCAATAATGTCCATTAACCAATAATAAATAATATAGTCATATGATTTCTTGTTAGATTTGTCTCAATATCTATTTTTGAACTAGTAATAACTTTTTATAATTTTTTCATATATAGAATATGAGATATTTATGTTTGAAATCGTGTTTTGTTGACCATTAAAAGTTAAAATGTACTAATCATTTAGGGACGGAAGAATAGTACATTGGTTGGATTTTATTGTCATATTTTTGTGGTAAAATTGGAATTGGTTGGATTTTATTGTTAAAGTGGATATTTTTATATGAAATGGTTGATTTGTGGATTAAGAATTATTTGTTCAGAAATTAATTATAAGTTTTAGCCAAGTCAATTCGTGATCTAATAAATGATTGAAGATATAATCGAACCAGAACGATAATTGAACGGACAATTAACGAGCAAGAAAATAAAAAGGGAAGCCCAATTCAAAGCCACAAAAGAAGAGAAGGTCAGCCGCCCATTTTTCAATTAGTGGGCTTTCGGAACCCTGCCTTCCACGTCAAAAAGAAGAAGAAAAAGAGGCTCAACCAGTAATACTATTTCCTTCACCGTTTTTAGATCGTTTTAGTTTTTCAATTAGTTTTTTTTAATAGGTAGAAAGAGTCATTACAATCGTAGATTAAGCGTACCACTATTAAGGCTATTACAAAATATAGAAGAAGCGTGATCGAAAACAAATATATGTGATGAACTACTACAAAAGCTGGAGAAAGAGAATACATCCGGTAAGATAGACAAAATTGTTCTCCAGAAAAGATAAGCATCGCCAAAGTGATCTTTCCAAAATGAAACCCATGCCTTCTTCCTTGCAAATCCGGAACATCATCTAGCTAAGAATAATTATGTTGCTCATATTTAATTCAAGAATAATTATGTCTCGTACTTTTATTATTATGAGCTAGTTTCTTTATTACTAGGGATTAGATGAATCCGTACAATTGAATTATTTACCGCTATTTGAGAATTGTTACGCACTACTTTTATTCATTGTTCTTAATTTATAATTTATTGCCTTGGAATCTGATCAGTTCTTTATATTTAAATTATAGTATGAGATAATGATTGACTACCGCCCATGTAAGACTATCATAATTAGCTCTTTTGAATAATTGAATAGGGAATTGACGTAGTACTTCATGCGCTTGGAACTATTTGGTTCGCAGCAAGATAATTGATTAGCCCATACACCATGGGTAATTGAGAGTTTAGTATACTCTATTGATTTAATTATCAATTTATTTGAATTAATTGAGGTAGGGCCTTAGTGTGAGCAATTCTGCGTAATTGGTAGAAAATGATATTGTACGGTGAAATCGAAGTTCCTAGTAAGCGTTTAAATATTGATAAAAAGTTCTAATTTTTACTGTTTTATTTCATTTGTGTTTTATTTAATATATTATTATAATTGAATTAGATAACATTTCCCTGTTGGTTCGACCCTTGCTCATGTCACATTATACTCGATTTACGACTCTTGCACTTACGAGGTTTACAAATATAAAATTTATTCACCAATATGCCAACGAGGTTCTTGATAAATTGACTAAGGGGAATGCAATATATAATAACTACTGGTGTTGGACAACATGGGCCATGGGTTTCGGATTGCCTGCAGCTAGGCCTGTTAACAAGCCCAATATCTATATATAACAAATGTATAGGGGACATTTAGACATTTACATGCCGATATTCATGAATATAATGAGATCTCAGTTATCATGAACATGGTGGGACGGAAAAAAGATTGTCGATAATAAATATTACATATAAATGAAGAACTATATACCATGAAAGCAATATGATGATCTTAAGTCTATCTAAGCGAGTACACATATATTTAGAAATATCCAAAGAGAAAAGAAGCAATCAATACTAAACTAAACTCATTATACAAGTCTAAAATTTAGACTCGAACTCTAAGGAAATATGATGTGCTTACAGTTACATTGGGTATTGCTAAACTTAATATACAATCGAGAAATTTAGACTTGACATATAATGAACCATGACATTAGTGCATTATGTATTAGGTGGGTACTTCTGCAAATAATTGAAGTAAACTTTGTCACAAAATATTGGTACCCGGATGCACTAAATGATTTATACGGTGTCACAATACACCTACAGATAAAGGGTGTTGAAATTATATTTGTTTTGTAGCAACAATATATATGAAATGCGTATATGACTTATATTATAGCATGCTAAAAATAAGTATGCATGAAAATATCTAAAATGATGTATGATGCGTAAAACACATATTTGTACATTTATGGTGTTTGAAGCACATATCTATGATCACGGGAACTTAACCCAGTTGAGTTAATATGAGAAATATTTGAATAAATTGAAAGTCATCGTGATGATAGATTGCAAGTTCGAACTGCATTGTTAGACATTTATTTGCATTGTCTTTCTATTAAATTTCACGTGAATATATAAATTTGTCTAGCGATAGTATGTCATATATGCTTAGTTTTGAATTCGTATTATGTGTGATGTGATTATATATATGATCTATTTGTTTGTTTATTATGTGGTTTGAACAATTTGAATTATTGTTGTGTGTAACTTAATGTTGATCTATACATATTTTCACTGATGATTTAATTGTTATTTTTGATTACACAAATATTTGTGAGATATCACTGAATCCAATTATAATCTATACAAATTCAGAAGAGTTCCTAATGACTAAACTGCCATGAATAGATTAGCACAGTAACTCTTGTTAAGTTTTTAATTACTAGACAATATTAATAAATGATAGTGGCCTTATTTGACATGTTACTGATGATTTCATCAGAGGAAGACATGATATGCATTGTATTATTTTTACCTTCTCGAGATTTTTTCTACTGGGTTTTTCTTGGTAAGGTTTTTAATGAGACAATCACTTAAGACATATCTAAGGAGAAACATATTCTCTTTTTTCACTAGATTTTTGTCTCACGGAGTTTTCCTAGTGCGAGTTATAAAAATGTTCTTACATGAACTTATATTTACGTATAGAAGACGAAGAAAATAATATATGACAATAGTAATATGTTGGAACTCCTGAAGAGCTTCCAAAAGTTGTTGAAATATTAAAAAACAAGTTGAGATAAAATACTATGGATAGGTCATATTGAACACCTCAAATCTTATAATATCGCCAAATGTAAATGAAGGCTCACTAATGACAAAATAAAAATATAAAAGAATTATATGGTCCTGAAATACCATATATAAGTGGTATTGATGTAGTGATACATCAAGCTGATCATACAAAACTCGATATATTATTTGGTATTTGTCTATTGGAACAGAGTAGGTCTTTACCAATAAGAAGGCATTGAAATGAATTTCAATGTACTATGGATTTAAGAATGAAATAACATCACTCAAACATGCTGAAATTATTAAATTAATGGAGAAAGTCATGAATGTGCTTGATGGAGAAATATTATCTAGCAGATTATATTACTTGTAATTTATCAAAAGTAAATTGGTACCGACGACCTTGTATGCAGATAGTTGTACATATACTGCACGATGAAAGGATTGATTTGTCAAATGAGATATACCAACATATTTTCACAAAAAGATTCTCCTCTGGCTGTGATCGAATAGTGAACGTTATGAAACACGAGTGATCGAATGTGCCATCAAAAGTGGAGATTTTGGAAAAGTTATTTCATATATCTTGCAGGAACATAATAATGAGAGGTAATCATTCGCCATTATCTTAAAAAACATAAATACATTATTTAAAGTTTTACCATAACTCTGATTTTGTACATGAAATTTAGTGAGAATTCTAATCGAGGTGTATAACATGATTTTGTTACTAATTAATCAATTTCTGTATGTCATTTATGTAATGTAATAAGACAATTACTTTCCTCACTATAATTTACTCAACTAGGAGGGAGCATCATCTCAAAACTCACCAAAGGAATAAAGAGAAAATTGTTGAAATGGTCTTCGAAAGTGGGCTCAGATTGCCTTTTGGTCTTCGAAAGTATAAAATTTGCAACTTAGTCCACCATATTGGCCAACAGTTGCATATTGGTCCAAAATTTAGTTAAGGCGTTAATTTTTAACACCCTAATGGCGATTGTAGTTCACTCTTAAGCTAATTCTATTATTACCGTTCTAACTTATTAACAACGTGTGTAACTCACGAGGCGCGTGGGCCTTTAACATTTAACATCACCCTAAAATTTTGGACCAATTTGCTACCATTGGCCAATATTGTAGATTGATTTGCAACTGTACTTTCGAGGACCGAAAGACAACCTGAACCCACTTTCGAGGACTATTTCAACAATTTGCTCAAGGAACAAACGATGTTTGAGGATAAGATATGATAAAGAATTAATCACAATAAGAGATTTGTTTTTAGGTTTTGTTAAATATTGAAGTTATATAACAAATACTCCCTCCGTCCCTAAAAGAGTGTCACATTTTGACTTTCGTTAGTCAAACATTACAAAATTTGATCATGAATTCCCCTTAAACGATAAGAAACAATATAGTCTTGTGATACCTTGTTAGATTCGTCTCAATATATATTTTTGAAATATTAACTTATTATAATTTTGTCGCATGTAGAATAATAGATATTTATATTTTAAATCGTGTTTTGTTGACCACCAAAAGTCAAAATGTGACAATCTTTTAGGGACGGAGGGAGTATTAGAGATTGATCTATGTATCTTCTATAAAATAATGCTTCTTTTTAAAATGCATAGACAGTCAACGAAAAATGACGTACTCAAATATAGAGAAGAATGTAGAGTTGTCACAAGATGTATTTCAAATGCTTAATGCAAAAATATATTAGACTGTTCTATAATCATATATTTGTTTACATTTATGTGTGACCATATATTTTTGTACAAAAAAGTCATGCAGTTATGTCTCTTCAATTTCACCTTTCAATTATATACAACCTTTTTTGTATTTTCTCATATATATGTTACAAAATGCAACAATATCTTATTATATACAAATTGACTGTATAAGGGAAACGAATTCAAACAAGTTGGGCTCTGCACAAACAACTAGTCAAAATAGACCATCACCTTCTTCTTCAACATTCCCCACCCATCCCTATCCTCTACCTTACCCCTAAATTAACTTTCATCAACATCCCACTCATACTCCTACCTTGTAACCTTCCGCACCCCGAACAACCCACCAAACCCAACCACCCCACCTACCAAACTTGTTGGATTATTGTTGTTTGTTTTCTCCAGTGTTGACGGAGGAATTTGCACAGCGATAAATTCATGCTCAGAGAGTTCGTGAATCTTTTGGTCATTTTCAATTGATGGTGGAAAACCAAAAAACATGTTGTCATATAGTCTACCCAAATGGTCCAAGATATATGTGTAAAAGGTCCAGTTTAGTCCCTCATTTGATGGAGTCATTAAATTTTAACGGAAATAAGACCAAAATAGAATTTTCAAAAGTTAAATATTTCTTGAAAATGTGCAGTGTAGTCTCTGAT
Source organism: Echium plantagineum (assembly GCA_003412495.2). Lineage (NCBI taxonomy): Eukaryota > Viridiplantae > Streptophyta > Magnoliopsida > Boraginales > Boraginaceae > Echium > Echium plantagineum. The sequence goes on along the minus strand of CM016566.1, from coordinate 21,863,800 downwards.
ATTGGTCGAAAAAGAGCACTTTCGTCCCTTTTTTTGTCAAAATTTGACCTCTCCCACAAAAGAGAGAGTAAAGTGCACATTTCGTCCAATATCAAGGACTTTTTGTGCAGACTGAGCATTTACAGGAACCAAAGTATAATTTGCACATATTATTTGGGACTATTTCAACCATCATCTCAACATGTAAATTAATCAAGTAAACTAAAAAGATGTTATTAAATTAAGAGCTTTATAATAAAAATAAGTTGGATTTAGGAGTTGGAAGTACATGAATCTACTACTACATACATTCTTTAAAGATGTATAACTTCCAATATTGCATAATACGCGACTAACACTGGTACTGAGACGATTGTGCCCACAGTGATCCTGAAATTCAAAGCAACAAATAAAGTTTAGATCTTTAAATTGATATGTGGCATATAATTGAAACAAAATCGAATTAAAAAGTTAAAATACCAAATAATTATTATTTAATTTTATTTCATATACATTTTGGTTCCAATTAATTTATATTTGTAAAGTGTACAATGATGCATACGTATGATGTACGTGGTTAAAATAAATTAAGAGAATAGAAGTATATTGTCTACTATCCATAAAATGTATGTGATACTTGAGTTCAAAGTTTATATATTCAAAATTTATATATTTAAAATTTAAATATATGATAATAGTTTACAAAACTAATTGTTGGTTGCAATTATTACAACTATTCCTGCGCATTAACTTTTATAATAACAGGGGAATATATATATTTTTGATTAATGTGAAAGTATGAATATGGGATTACAAACAACAAATAAAAAAAAGTTAATTAATTAATAAACATTTAATATAAAATATCGATACATTATCTCTAATAATATTCGAACCAAAAACCTTCTAGTTAGAAGCTTGAGAAGATATCACTAAACTATAATAACGTCCACATAAAATTTTAAATAGAAATTATTAAGTGACTTACGATACGCTAAATACGTCTGCATGTAGACCGTATTCTTTTGCAAAAACGAAAGCTGTGATGGCTTGTGGCAATGCCGCCTTCATAAACAAAAACACAAAAGGTAACGTCATTCAATTCACTAATAAATAATGAAACAAATAATGATCGAACCTAAAACCTCCGTAGTGCTTTCACAATTTATATTTACTAGCATTTACAATAAAAATTGTTAATGTATTTTCTGTATAACTTTATTTCCTTTCTTATTTTCTAAAATAGTTTGACTTAAATTTTTAAACAAAAAGAGTACATGTTGATTACAAAAATCAATAAACATTACTTAATCTTAATTTTAAAGTTCCAGATACATTTTTCTATAAGGAACAATAAAATCAGGATTAAGTTTTACATCAAACCATGCTAAAAAAAAGATTGTATGTTTAATTCATTTGCAAAACAAAATTATTGAAAAATTGAATTTTTTCACACAAAACCCCTGAAATGTCATGACCAGATCTGTCATTATGAAAATGTGAGTAATATAAAAGTCATACATATATATAATTACTTCGTCATATTTTTGTCTTTTAATAAGAATTATGTTTTAACTTTGGCTCACCCACCTGAATAACTGAAGCACGGAATATATCACCATGCAACCTAACCACAAAAGAGGCTATCGCCATAACCGCCGGCCCAAGAAGAAACCTCAAAGCCATAGCCAACACCGTTAAACCACCGCTACATGCTACTATCCTCGGTTGCACTGCCATGAAAAGCCCTGTTTGCATAACATTGCATGTATACGGCACAAAATCGATCAGATCAAATATACTTATATATATGTCTTATTTATTTGGAGCACTTTAGAGAAAATTGTCAAAATGGTCCCAGTAAATATGTGCAAGTTGTACTTTGGTCCCCGATTATATTGGGGCTGCGGAAATGGTCCCTGATATTGGTAAAAAAGTAGTGTTTTGGTCCCTAACCGTTACTTTTAAACGGAAAAGAGTTAGGTTGGGGCAGAAATGTAAGATCAGCACAGTTAAACCTTAAAAATGCGATTATAACTAATTAATTATGGGGCAAAAATAAAAAGTTAACAAGTAATTTATGTCTACTCCCATCCCAATTCCCTCCAAAATTGTTCCCTCCAATTATTATAAATTAGTTGTTAAATTTCTATTTTTGCCCCCATTATTAGTTATAATCGCATTTTTAGGGCTTAACTGTGTTGATCTTACATTTTTGCCCCAAACTAACTCTTTTCCGTTTAAAAGTAACGGTTAGGGACCAAAATGCTACTTTTTTACCAATATCAGGGACCATTTCCGCAGCCCCAATATAATCGGGGACCAAAGTGCAACTTGCACATATTTACTGGGACCATTTTGGCAATTTTCTCGAACACTTGACATTGAAATTCTTGGGTACAATTTTCTCTTACCAATGCTAAACATAGCAACACAAGCCCCAGCTTTTGCTACAATTTTGATACACCCATCTACGACTTCAGGCATGTGTAAATCCCACCTGAAAAACAATAGCAAATTGATGAGCACCTAAAAAGGAGAATAAGTCGAGGTGTGTCTATGACAAAAAAATTTTGGTTGTCAAATTTATCGAATTTTTTTTTTTTATAAAAAGAGACATATTTTTTTTATATATAAAACATAATTTTTTTGGTATGTGTTTATGTACGGAAATAGTATATATGTTGTTGAAGAGAGTAAAAGAATTATATTAGGTGTGAATTATTATATGAGGTATAAAATATTAGTAAAAATATATATTTTTTAAAGTGAAAAGTCTTTGGCAACCAAAGATCATGCTGCATCCGCCTATGCACATGACGCAAGCTTATTAAAAACAAATTCTTCACTTTATGAATGAAATTTGCAGCCGCTATTTGTTCGTGAGTATGAGCTGGGGCTGACCTATGCACTCGACCACCAAAACATTGAGATAAAATTGTTGAAATAGTTTCGAATAGTGAGATTGAATTGTATTTTAGCCCTTAATAGTTACACGGTTGCATTTTAGTTCTCGAAAATGGCAAAAAAGTTGAACTTTAGCCCCCAGGTCATGTTTTTCAATAAAGTTGGGGTCAAAACATGATTTTTAATAATTATGGGGTCAAAACATGATTTTTAACAATTTGGTCCCACTATTGGGGGACTATTTCGGCAACCATTATATTATAGTTTGTCCATTAGTTAACCCTTAATTGTAGACTTTATTGGAAAACAACCATAAAAAATCGTGTTAAAAATCATGTTTTGACCCCTAATTGTTAGAAATTGTGTTTTGACCCCAACTTTATTGGAAAACATGACATGAGGACTAAAGTGCAGTCTTTTGGCAACTTTCGGGGACTAAAATGCAACGATGTAACTATTGGGGGCTAAAGTGCAATTCGATCCCACTATCGGAGATTATTTCGACAATTTTCTCAAAACATTGATAAGAAAAATCGAGTTCATGACTTTGTGTCACAAACTCACCTATTTTACAAACTTACCAACTTTTAAGCAGTTAAGGACAAGAAAATAAAAATTTACTTGAATATATATAAAATAGGATAATCAAATCAAGATGATTGATGTAAAAATAGAAACATACTATATAGACATGTCACATATGACATATGCATATCGGTATTAACTTCTGTTGCCTACGTACTCAAATTTGTGTTTAAATTTTTTTCAAAATTATTTATTTATTAAAAGGTCATTTCTATTTATTAAAGAAAGAGTGATGTACCTGTATGCAACAAGTCCCCAAACAACACTCACATAACAAGCAAAACAATTAGGATTCCTCAAAACCTTGTATGAAACAGTCTTCAACAATGAGAAGAGAGACACCCTCTCCTCCACCTCCACCTCCACCACCCCCGTCTCCCCCCCTTGATCCACCCGACGATCTCGGACGCCAAAGCCATACATATCCCTTGCTCTTCTAATCTCCAACATGAACAACATAGCCGGAAACCACACAAGTGTTTGAATAGCATAAGATTGAATCGTAAGCTGCTTTCCATCTTCCCCATACATCGACCCCAAAAACGGCACTCCTACAATCACAGTATTACTCAAACTAGCCAAAACCAAGCTAGTTATGAACCAAGAAAAGCTCCCTTTTCGGCTCAAACTCGCCCAAACTGCAAGAATTATAACGAGTATGATTTTCGAGATTATATCCGCGATTATGAAACGATAGTTCATATGGTACGGGTCGATATGAGCTATGAAATCGAAGGAATAGATTGGGAGAACAAAATAGCAAAAGAAACGGTTTATGGTATCACATTGTTCGGATTTGAACATGTTCCACCATTTCACGGACCCATACCCCAAAATTAAGGGTGCGTATAATGGGAGAACCGCAGCTACCACTTTGTATAAGTCTCGCCACCCTATCATTCTTATCACAATATATATTGAAATATGTGTTCGATATGAAAATCAAAATTGATGAATCTATAAGTGATTGTATGAATATATGATGGGTAAGCTTGATATTAGTCCATCCTATATATACTAACAATGTGAATGTAATCTCAGCTGTATGTTATTACCACTTACCGGCCCGCCGAAATAAGGTACTTTTTATATTTATTAAAAAAAGTACTATGTAGTAAGGAGGGGTACTTTCTTTGAATTATTTATTGAAATCTTTGGCCTTGGGCTTATGATGACTTATAATTAGTTAATTAATAAGCACTATATATGTTGTACTAAGTATCGCGCAAGTCAATCATTTAGTAACTTTAATATTTTTCTATCATTCTCCCTCCCTCTTATATTGTTCGAGAACATATATGAGATTTTTAAAAGTAAATTGTTGAAATAGTTTTCGTTATTGTTATTAAGTTGTAATTAAGTCATCAATAATCGCATGTATTGTTGCAATTATTTAGTCACCAATCATGTGTGAGGGCTTTTTAGACATTGTACATGAATTATGATTAGGAAACTAAATCTCCCTTACTTCTACATTAACTTCACTGTGAATCTTTAATGCAGATTTAATGAAACAATATATTAACCTTAGAGGTGTTAGGTGTACATCAAATTCGAATCGAAACGATCCAAATTGAATCGAAAATAACCGAAATTTTTAGAACAAATTGGAACCTAACCAATTATGGTTACTCATTTTTACGGAACAGAACCAATTATGGTTAAACTTGAATATTATATTTATTAATTAATCAAAAATTATATATTATAAATATGATGAAGTAATTACACATGTTAAAATTTTCAGTGTATAGTAATTAGTACACACATCTAGTTGTCATTGATTACTTTAATAAATGTAAATATTCAAGTTTAATATAACCTTCCTATTTTGTATTTTCTTTGAGATTTTTATGCAACATTACAAGTCATGATGTTTTAATTAGATTTTCATCATTAATTCATCATTTGTTTGTACACCTTCCTTGTTTACAAAATTTTTGAATTTCAAAAAATTCCCTCCCCTCGGTGCGTCAACAGAATTCACATATTCTCGAAATGCAAATCCATTTTATTAGATGATCTTATAGGAATGGAGGGACTACTAATCAAAATAGAATAAATTTATAAAAACATATGAAATTATTTATATAAGTTATGAATGAAATTATAAGAAGTATGAAAATAAATCCCGAAAATCTTTCTATCGTATTTAAATTTTTAATTGAAATATTATAAATAAAAAAGAGTGATCCGATGCAAGTATTTTATGTGACTAATACCTCGGAGTGGTAATTAAATTCCACAGACCACAACTAACTAGAGATCGATGCAAATTAATGTCTAATTCAAGTAGAGAAGCAATTTTAATATAATGAATGACTACTAATTAATCAACTAGTACTAATAACTAGACGTTCAATAGATCTTGTAGCACTTATAAACGCGATCTAAATGATTATTAAGCCAAGACTAATAATGGCAATTAGATGCATCTAATTACTTTACCTATCATCATGTACCCTTGGAAATGCAAAGAGAATATTACCCTTACCATATATATTAGGTTCTTACCTTTGGATACTCAATGCATGAATTTTGAACTTTGCTTTTGATGTCCGACTCGCTAGATTATATCAAACTCCGGTATACGACATTCGACTCGTTAATAAAGTGACGGAAGAGCAATTGCTTGACTCATTAAGCTAATATTAGTTTAATTCAATCTCAATTAATTGCTAATAATTACCGAGTGGAAGTAACCTCTGAGTCTGGTGCACGTAATGACCATATTTATTTGTTAGGTTTATATTGGTTATCAAGTTTATTTATGAATTATAATAGTTTATGTTTCTTGTTTATAGAGGAGGTAGAGTAGATAGACATTAATATAAACTTAATAAATATGACATATTAGGTAGATCAGACTCATGGACTACTCTCACTTTGTCACTCATCCATTATTTTGTGGCTAATTGTACCATTTTCAACATAATTTATTAGTGGTACCGTGATAATAATTTTGATTCAAATGAAAATCAGCTAAAACGGCAAGCTAAGGTGGAGGTTGCATGAGTGTAGTGATTGTGATTAAAATTAAATTGTATTTGTTATTAGGATCGATGTTCAAACATCATTGCTAGGTTTTCTTTCACCATATAGTCCATAAAATTTATTAATTTGGAGTATCTTTATAACTATTATATGCTATGGAATAAAACTTTAAGGGCATGGACTAATTAGCGCCATACAATGTAATTCTTAGTAATGATCACTGATTGAAAATATTAATAGATGCCAAGGCACATGCATGCACCATCAAATACAGAATGATAGACATAATAACATGGTGCTTTAATTAATACCCAAAATTAACCCACTTGATATAGTAAACAAAATACAGAATGATACACATAATAACATGGTGCTTTAATGTCCATAATTAACCCACTTTGATATCTATACTAGACATTGACTGCTAAAAAACGATGATACACTCATCTTATAACTATAGTAGGGGTCTCGTCATATACGGTCTCAAGTCACTTTTACTGAGAGATAAATCGTGGGACGTGTCTTATAGGGTAAGAGGATTTTGTTTTCCTATCTATCACTTTTTTTAAATCAATCGATATCATACCACTAAGAAAACCCTACACTATCGGGAATGGGAATCTATACTATAATGGGGGAGAGGCATCTGTGAATATTTGGACCCTCGCCAGGTCTCGAATCCATAACACCCATTGAGGATGCATGGATCGATAACCACTAGGCCAAGCTAATTGTACGGATTGTCTGTTTATCAATTCAACCCGAGATTTTGTTCCTTACAGGACACTCATACCCAAACCATGCAAATAGACTAAGCTGCAAACGTCATTAGTATTTAAATATTTTACCAACTGAGCCATGCTCGACACATAAACATTGACTGCTGATATATTATGTGCTCGATTACTGACGGTGGTGAATTTTTTATAAAGTCAACATTGTGCAATATAGAAATGCCCAGCAGTTTCTATGATAGTGGTGGTGATATTATGCTTAGTTAGTGCTTAGTAAGTGCTTCTCCATATCATACATCACTAGACAAACTGTAACTTTTACCCACCGCAAATATCGACTCCAGAATCCGCCATGGATCACTCACTCAAACCAGTAATCTGTTTCGAGGATGATATAATTGTTGGTTCATCCACAGTTTTGATAATTTCTATATATTACGATCGATCGTCCAAACATTTATTGGAGTTAAAATAAATAATTCCTCCGTCCCTAAAAAATTGTCATATTTTGATTTTTGTTGGTCAAACATAACAAAATTTAATCATTAGTTCTCATTAAATGGTAAGAAATAATATAGTCTCGTAGGACCTTGTTAGATTTGTCTCAATATATACTTTTGAAATATCAACTTTTTATAAGTTTTTCTCATGTAGAGTAATATATATTTGCGTTTAAATCGTGTTTTGTTGACCATCTAAAGTTAAAATGTGACAATCATTTAGAGATGGAGGTAGTATTAAAAATGGACCATTGGTCATAAATAATAAATTCCATATTTTAGTCAGGGCCGGTCATAACATTTCGGGGCACTGTGTAAAAATAAAAAAATGAGACCCTCCAAATAAACAATAAAATTTTCGACTTATTATGATTTTTAAATAAATGAAATATAAGTTCAATTACTATGTGAACATTTACACTTTTTGAGAAACAATTATGAATATCACCTTCTTCTTTTTTTAAAACCAAATTTCATTGAAAATGAAAGGGTAGCAACATTACAGACAATCACACCCTACCTAAGGATCGACATACAAAAATTCCAGCTAACAAAAATACTCCAATTATGCCTATTCCTAGGGACATGACTCCAGCTATTGACTCTACTAACAATGGCATGAATGCACTTGGCACTTGACCGATCAACATCTGGGCATTCTTGCACAAAAATACAACTATTTCTGGCAGCCCACACGTGATACACTGCTGCAGCAAGACAAAGTCTTCTTAACCTGTTGTTAAGTGACTTGCCCTTCCCTTGATCCAGCACCCATTTGCTTTCCACATCCCATCTTTGAGGTGAATAAAACTCCTGGAGAAAGAGGAGGAGCCTTCTCCAGATGATAGCTGCAAAGGGACATAAAAAGAAGAGGTGTTGAATGAATTCTTCTGCCTCTCCACACAATACACAGATATCATGATGAACAACATTTCATGTTTTAAGTTTGTCTCTAATTGCTAATTTCCTCAAACAAGCAAGCCACACAATGTCCAGGCCGAGGGACTTGCCTTTTAAACCACACCAGAGGCCACCAATCAACATCACTTTGATGCTGCTTAAGGCACTCCCAGACATCTGCATTCTGATGCCTTTTTGGCCAAACCAAATCAGTTCATCAGACTGCTCATATAGAACATTAGGCAGACTATTCATAAATTGCACTGCATCATCATTCAAACCTTTCTATGATTTGTAAGCGTTCTCTTGACATCAACAACTATCTCAATTGGTGAGATCCAAGTCTTCTAATACACTCAACAGATAGGAACTTATAGGGGAGCCCCTAGGGTGCCATCTATCAAACAAACAACAAGCTGTTTGCCCATTTTGCACAACAACTTTGAGATGAGGTTTAATGAGCTCCCTCAGTTTCAACAATCTTCTCCAGCACCAGGAGTCAGTGCTTCTTGGTGTCGCACTCCAAAAGTTGTGCCCCTTGAGCCTGTAAGTGTGAATCCACCTTACCCAGAGTGCCTCTCTATTATTGTACATATTCCACACATGCTTAATCATACAAGTGATGTTCCAAGACATGATATCTTTAATTGCTAACCCTTCTTCCTTCTTGTCACTTGTGATTATTTTCCATGAGATCTTGGCCATAAATTTACCATCCGCTGCTGCCCCTCACAGATAAGCTCTAATCATCTTGATAATATCCTTAATCATTGATTTTGGAAGGAACGTGGACTGACACCAGTAATTATATACTCCAAAGAGTACATATTGGATCAAAACAAGCCTTCTAGCAAAACTTAGCTTTCTGCAACCCCATCCATCAATTTTCCTCTCAATTCTCTCAATCAGAATTCTACAATCACTGCTAGATAACTGCCTGGTAGTTAAGGGGATTCCCAAATATTTAACAGGGAATTTATCTACTAGAATCTCCAATATATCACTTAAACGTCTGGCAGTTATTGCACTCACCCCTACAAAAAAACTAGAGCTTTTTGCCAGGTTTGGATGCAGACCCGATACCTCTCCAAACTTACAAAACACTCTCTTGTTCAGCAGTATATATAGAGGAATCAGTAGCAACAACCAGAACAAAAAAATCATCTGTAAAGCTCACATTTACCAGCTGAACTTCCTTACATCTAGGATGAAATTTAAATGGTTGTTACTTGAGCAGCATTTTAGTAAAGCACTTCATACCAATTATGAAAAGGTATTGGGAGATAGGATCCCATTGCCTCAACCCTCTTGAGCTTTTGAAGAAGCCATGTAAGCTACCATTGAGGGACACAGAAAACCAGATACTTACAACACACTCTTTAATTCAATACACAAATTTATCATGATATTCCATCTTCCTCATGACACACCACAGAAAATCCCAATCTAAAATGTCATAGGCCTTCATTATATCAATCTTTAGAGCACACCTAAGTTTTCCCACATTCTTGTGATATCCACAAACAATTTCCTGCATTAGTACAAATGTTGGAAGACCTTCTGCTTTATTATGAAAAATTTGGGATGTTTTTTGAATTTGGTCAATGTACCAATTCGTGAATTTAATGATGACTATAATTTCTTGAGTAGCAGGCCTACTTATTTCTATCATTTTGACTTCCAGATGTAATAATTTCAAATAATTTTTTTTATAAATGCATTATTTATATATAAAAAAATGTAATGTCTTTTTCCCTCCAAGAGCGTTGTATTATTAGCAAGTAAGCATTGAGCAAATTAGGATCTCTTTATGACGTTGCCCAAAGGTTCACGAAGTAACGTACTGATGAACATTAGCGCATATGATAAGGCATTGAGTTATTCATGAAAAAATTAAAGGCCGAGTACAATTTTTATCACAATTGCTCAATGTGTGATGCTTTTAATTAATTACTCGTCCAATTGAATTTGGCAATATTGATCGATATCTTTAGTTTGCATAATGAAATATTCATCAGAATTTGTTAATAAATATAAAATTTATATAATTTAATTTGAGCAAATGGCTGAAATGGTCTCGAAAGTGGGTTTAGGTTGCTTTTTGGTCCCCGAAAGTACAAAAGTGGCAAATCAGTCCACGATATTGGCCAGCGGTTACAGATTGGTCCAAAATTTAACGGCGCTGCTAAATATTAACGGCCCACGTGTCTCGTGAGTTACATGCGTTGTTAATAAGTTAGAACGGTAATAGTAGAATCAGCTTAGGAGTGAACTACAATCGTCATTGGAGCGTTAAAAGTTAATGCTTTGATTAAATTTTGGACCAATATCTGCAACCGTTGGTCGATATCGTGAATCGAGTTGCAACTTTTGTACTTTCGAGGACAAAGGGCAACCTGTACCCACTTTAGGGGACCATTTCAGCAATTTTGCTCAATTTAATTTATATATATTCATAATATTATTTTTATACATAATTAAAATATTTATAAATAAAATTTTACTTTAAAATCCAAATTATCAATTAAAATAAGACCGGCAATGATTCATTAATGACATCGTTCCTAATTTTCATTTAATCTACATATATATTAAGTTTCATTGTAAAAATGGTATAAATCACTTAAATGTGTCACTCTAATAAGATAGTACAAGTTAAAAAAATTCAAAAACAAATGTAATGAAATTACTTTATACAATGTACCAAGATTTGTTAAACAAATTAATATATATGGAGTATCTAAAATGCAAAAATAAGCTTAGATAAATGATATTGATGAATTTCTCTAGAAAAATGGCACATCTTACCTAAATTGTACGAAAAGAAAAAAAATATATTATAATTATAAAATTTATACTTTTAATTACTCCCTCGTAGGGTTGTAACAGAACCTGGAAGCTCGACTCGGCTCGGGGTATTTGGTTCGAAAAAGTTCGATTCGTTGCTCGATTTTTAATAGCAAATGTAGAGCCAAATCTTGAAAATCAATATTTGGCTCGATTCGCAAACGGTTCGCAAAAAGCTCGGCTCGACTCACCATGTGAAATTATGTAATAATATTGTAATATAGATTTGTATGAGAACGCCTAATCCTCCCTTTCTTTGATAGATCTAGCATATTTTGTTGAATTTTGAGGTAAAGATATATACTTTAGTTTTACTTTTATTTTCTTTGGTAGATGTAGCATATTTAGTCGAATTTTGTTTTGTAGCATCACCTTCGAACCAAATTATTAGGCAAGAGTTTGGCTCGAATTCGTCTGACAAACTTAGAGCCAAGCTTCTCATTTTGATGTTCGACAATTATTCGGTTCGTTTACAATTCGGCTCGAGGATGGCAGAGCCGAACTTGAATCTTCCGATGTTCGGTATTATTCGGCTCGTTTACAGCCCAGTCCCTCCATCCCTAAAAAATTGTCACATTTTGACTTTTGATGGTCAACAAAACACGATTTAAAACATAAATATCTATTATTCTACATGCGAAAAAATTATAAAAAATTAATATTTCAAAAATATATATTGAGACGAATCTAACAAGGTCTCACAAGACTATATTACTTTTTATCGTTTAATGGTAATTCATGATCAAATTTTGTAATGTTTGACTAACAAAAGTCAAAATCTGACAATCTTTTAGGGACGGAGGGAGTATTAATGAATAAAAAAACTTAATGAAGCTACTTTCTACAAAAACAATATACTACACCTTTTTGCATCTCAAGTTAAGGACTACATACACGTAGAAGCAAAGGAGGTCCTGATCTTCCATTTTTCAATGTGTCCCATAATTATTGTCACATTTCTCAAAGATCAAAGCCCAATCAACCCCTGAATCTCCTTTACTTGACCCTCTATCAAATTTTCACTAAACACATCATTTCGTTTCTCATGCAATTTTACGTATCATTTGATTAATATATGGTAGCGAAATAGATGTGATCACTTGAATATATATTTTGAGTTGTTTATAAGTGTATTTTGTAGGTTTTTGTTTTCCGTTCATTAGGTTTCGATTAAAGATTTGGTGCAGAGGACGCAATATTTACGTTTTTTTTAAGGTGAGTTCGTTTGTTTTTCTTTAAAAATCTGAATGAATCAAAATGGAAAATTAGTATTTTTTGCATGTTTTTGTTTTTCTTCCGTAACTAAATCATAAAGTCCTCTTAGTCAGACGAGTTATAAATTGAGGATGTACCTAGTAGCATCATGGTGAGGACCAAGGAAATAACAAAATCGAAGCAATCCCTAAAGTATTTTGCCAAAAGAATTGGCAGGATTTAAGCGTAATGTTGCTACACGTTGATTAACTTATCACTTACCACTAGACTAGGCTATTCGCTTCAGGTTTTGGCTATGTTTGTGATTAGTAATGGTACTAGGATTTTTTCCTATCTGTTATCCTATGGTATTATTGTACTATCTTAATTGACACATATAGTAATATTGATTTGAATCGAAATTATCATGCCATTAGTAATTAGTTTGTAAATACTATATCATTTGATTTGTTTTCCATAATATAGGAGGAGTGTAGATCATGGTGTTTGTGGATTTGTATGTTATTAAGTGGAGTGAAGAAGGGGTGGGGGTTGAAATTGTTACGCATAAGATAAGGCAGTAGCAGGTTAAAGCGCGCTAAGTATGGTAATAACTACAGTACTTCTTTCTTACCGAACCGAATTTGTTAAAATAATAGGTGATATATAAATATCAACCAAGACAATGGCTAGTCTACAAGATATTGGCGTTGGAGCTGGAATCAATCTTTTATCTGCATTCCTGTTCCTTCTGGCCTTTGCAATTCTACGACTTCAACCAGTAAACGATAGGGTGTATTTTCCGAAATGGTACCTGAAGGGAGTAAGAGCACCCCCACCAGAGGCTGGAGGTTTTGTGAAGAAAATTGTTAATATGGACTTGAGGACATACATAAGATTCTTGAATTGGATGCCGGCAGCATTGAGAATGCCAGAACCAGAGCTTATTGAGCATGCAGGACTTGATTCTGCTGTCTATATCCGTATCTACGTTCTGGGGTGAGTTATTTTACGTGTTCAAATTATATTTATTTTGAACATCAAATTGATTTTAAACTGAAACTATGTACATGACTACATGATACCATGAAGAAAGGAATTTGATGGATTTTTCATTTAACTCCTATGCATATCACCTCCTGATGCCAGAAATCCTTTGCAGATTGAAAATATTTGTTCCGATAGCTTTCCTAGGTTTTGTGATACTAGTTCCAATCAACTGGACCGGGAAGTCACTGGAGAATATTAAGGATCTAACATTCAGTAATATTGACAAGCTTTCGATATCTAATATTCCTCCTGGTTCACCTAGGTATGAACTGAACACTTCATTCTGCTTTCATATTTGGTGTACTCTAAAGAATTTCTTGGGACACAGTTTGTCACTTTGTCTGTTTCTGTTAGTGATAAAATCTGAATCAGATATTCGAATCTCATACATCTGGTAGAGAAAATGTCCATCGAGCTTTTGCTTCTACTCTTCTTCCCTGATTCTTTTCTTCCTGTTAATTGTCTCACTCTCAGAACCAACATCTTCTATATTTGTATATTCACGTAAAAGAGTTTTGGCACAAGAAACCAAGGAGGATATTGTACGTAATTAAACTTTTTGTTTATTAACAAAACTTGCGCTATTATCTTTCAGGTTTTGGGCTCACCTTACAATGGCATACGTCTTTACAATGTGGACTTGGTATATAATGTACAAGGAATATGATATTGTGTCTACCATGAGATTGCGGTTTCTTGCTTCTGAAAAGCGTCATCCTGATCACTACACGGTTAGTAGCCAAAATTCTTCACTTACACACAATTTGTTGTTCACGTCACATAATCTTCGCAGCAGTGGACCTGAGAAGTTCTTGCTAAGACATTTTTAAGTACGTTTTGCCATATATCCGATATAACTTTGAAGTTAGAACACAAGAATGCAGGTATTGGGTACTGAGGTAGCTTGTCAATACATTCTTACGTGCAATATAATTGCATTCAATCGACCACCAAAGACTAAGTTTAAAATGTCAAGTACTACATTCTTGTACCTTAATTAACTGTAAAAAGGAAGTATTATGTTCATATGTGAGGAGATAACCTACTTTGAATATCTCCTACCTTAATTAATTAACTGCTATTTTGTCTAAATTTTATCTCCTGCAGGTTCTTGTAAGAAATGTTCCACCAGACCCTGATGAATCCGTCAGCCAACATGTAGAGCATTTCTTTCGTGTTAATCATCCCGAGAGTTACCTCTCACACCAGGTAAGAAAAGTCTCTCTCATTTTTATCTAGAAAATGGTGGATATTTCGAACTTCTATATGCAAAGGTAAACTAGATCATGAGATATCAATGGTAAAATTCTCAGTATAAGAATATCACAGTAATCGCACTAAAATTATTAAACTGTAGGTGGTATACAATGCTAACAATCTTGCTGCATTAGTGGAGAAAAAGAGGACGTCTCAAAATTGGTTGACGTATTACCGTACTAAATTTGAAAGGAATCCGACATCGAAGCCAACTACAAAGGTACTTCTCTCACTTAATGGGGCATTCCATATACAATCTTATATACAAATGTTGACCATCTTTTTTTTATCATGTATAGACAGGTTTCTGCGGACTCTGGGGTACGACAGTAGATGCAATTGAATACTATACTGCTGAAGTTCAAAATCTGGGCATAGAAGTATGACTCTTTAATTCTCTTCGCTAATAAGATGTCTATACAATCAAATCTACTAATGATACATCATCATCTGGATATCGTAAAGTGAAACGTTTCCATGAGAAATGATATTCACTGTCCATAACTTATGTTTGCCTTGCTTCTGACTTTCACTTTTAAAGCATCAATAAAGTCCACTGGAAATACTCAATGAGACCATATTAAACACAAGTCAGCGAATGGTGAACGGAGTGAAACATGAGTGATGGTCACGGCCATTTGCCCTTTTTGTTTTTTTTTTCTTTCAAATTTATCAGATATGAATGACTAATTTGCTTAGGAAAGTCAACGGATGTTGACTAACTGCGGACTTACCATAAAAGTTAACGGAGTAAGTGGATGAGACCATATTTAGACGATGGTTAGTTTCAGTAAGATGCCAAATTCTTACTTAATGTTAGGTGGTCATTTCACATCTTAAATAGACTTTGATATAATAACCTGATTGTTAGTTTCAGTAAGATGTCAAATTCTTACTTAACGTTTCTGTTCCTGAGTTTTTGCTCCCAAGAATATGATCTTCTGATATTACCCTTGTTGTTATTATAGTTGTGTTATATTTATGTACATTTACTCTTTATTCAGGAAAGGAGTGAAAGAGAAAGGATAATAAGCGATGCAGGCGCCATAGTACCTGCAGCTTTTGTCTCTTTCAGATCCAGATGGGGAGCTGCAATCTGTGCACAAACCGTGCAATGTAGAAATCCTACTATTTGGCTGACGGATTGGGCTCCTGAACCACGTGATGTATATTGGAATAATCTTGCTATACCTTATGTTGAACTCAACGTCAGAAGGCTCCTAATGGCTGTTGCTCTATTTTTCCTTACCTTCTTTTTCATGATACCCATTGCATTCGTTCAATCATTGGCAAGCATAAAAGGAATTACGAAAGCTCTACCATTCCTCGAACCGTTGATAAAAAGGTAACTGAACTTCTGTTTTATGTCAGTTGCGTGGGGGAGGGGGGGGGGGAAGCTTTGACGGGGTAAATGCATTGTATCTACTCGACAAATGAAGTACAAATATATCTTGCAACTGAATATTTTGACTTCACAATATAATTTTGTTCCATAGTTAATAGTTCTAAGATTCATCTTTTATGTACTGGATTTCTCTTGCAGGAAAGGAGTCGAATCATTCGTTCAAGGTTTTCTTCCTGGGATTGCATTGAAGATTTTTCTAATTCTTCTTCCAACTATCCTTATGACAATGTCCAAAGTAGAAGGCATTGCATCTCTTTCATCCCTTGAGAGAAGAACAGCTGCGAAGTATCATTTGTTCTTACTCGTTAATGTGTTCTTTGGGAGTATCATTGCAGGGGCAGCATTTGAGCAACTCCAGAGGTTCCTCAATCAGGCTCCAACAGAGTATGAATTTAATTCTTTATTGCAAATTATGCATTTTCCAATCGTTCTTCAGCTGAAAAAATCGCGAGTATATTAACTGTCTACTGTTGAAGGTTAGTTCCAACTTTCATTATGCTTCCTTCGCAGGATTCCAAGAACTATTGGTGTGGCCATCCCAATGAAAGCAACCTTTTTTATTACCTACGTAATGGTTGATGGTTGGGCTGGGATTGCCGGTGAGATTCTTAGATTGGTTCCATTGATTATATTTCATCTGAAAAATACCTTTCTGGTAAAAACGGAGAAAGACAGGGAGCAGGCAATGGATCCTGGATCATTGAATTATTCTCAGACAGAGCCTCGCATTCAACTCTATTTCTTGCTGGGCCTTGTATACGCAGTTATTACACCAATTCTCCTCCCTTTCATAATCGTCTTCTTTGCGTTTTCATATGTGGTGTTCCGCCACCAGGTATGTTGCTTCTGAAATCTTCAAAAATTACATTACCATTTCTTAGCCACTTGGCATGGAACAAAGGGCTAAGTGACGTAGAAGTATGAAACTGATAAATTTTCCCTTGATTTGTATTGGAAGATCATCAATGTGTACGATCAGAAGTATGAAAGTGGAGCATCATTTTGGCCAGATGTTCATCGTCGCATTATAATTGGCTTGATAATTTCA
The DNA here is from genome assembly GCA_003412495.2 of Echium plantagineum. Classification (NCBI taxonomy): domain Eukaryota; kingdom Viridiplantae; phylum Streptophyta; class Magnoliopsida; order Boraginales; family Boraginaceae; genus Echium; species Echium plantagineum. Next base: position 21,846,400 of record CM016566.1, on the reverse strand, counting down.
CAACTTCTATTTATGGGATTGCTGAGCACAAAAGGTGCAGCCCGTTCTACTCCTTTGCTGCTTGTGCTCCCAGTTTTGACCATATGGTTCCATCTGTTCTGTAAAGGACGTTTCGAGTCGGCCTTTATATCGTTCCCATTACAGGTTAGACTCGCTAAATCATTGATAGTAACAAATTTGTCCTCAACTGATATCTACTATCAGTGTGCAAAACTCTAGAACTGTACATGATGATAAAATGGAAAAGGTTGCTTATTTTGTGTAATGAAACATGCTTGTTTCTTCTTTGGCTGAATGATTTTCATGCATGTTTGACAGGATGCAATGGTGAAGGACACATTGGAACGAGCAACAGAACCAACCTTTAACTTAAAAGTATACCTTCAAGATGCTTATGTTCATCCCGTTTTTAAAAGCGTCGAGCCTGAGGAACCATATGATTTCGATGATGAAGAGAACGACCTAATAGCTACCAAGAGGAACTCACAGTTGAATAGCAAATGCGGTAGCGGGCCTGCCTCTAATGGTGCTGCAAGCGAAGCCGTCTAAACATGTTTATGTCAATACCACTGTTGTGTTAGCCTTCGATTTATTTGTTGCTTCTGCCAACATTTCAAATCATTGTAATGTCAAAGGTACAATAGGGAATGTTTAAGGATGCGGAGAGCTTGTTCCGCCGCTTCAGAGAATGTACTTGAGATCTATAGATTTTGGCTTTCCATCATTTGTAATAGATATGAAATTGTTACTGGGTTGGTTTCTTTCAAACACACACAAGATAGGAAAGGATTACATAACGTAAGATGAAAAATTTGTATAATTGGAGGAGCTACACAGTTAGAGACATTCCTCATGACGAACACAGAACTTCGCAAAACGATAAGCAACATCATTAGCCTCTCTATAGACAAGGCTACTACCATTGCAAATTGATAGCAAGGTCCAATAGAGCTTCAACTTGGTCGATTGCTCTTTGCTTTTCCTGCTGTTTTAACCTGTTTGCTACAGCTTCAGGATCAAACCCCTCAGCGTCTTGTGATTCATCTTGCTCGGATCTAACTTCTCGTAGCAATGCATCAACCTCTCTAACAAAATCTACCCTCAGAAGTATGTCATCAGCTTCTGCAGGAAGTCTCACTCGGCCTTCATGCTTTTCCCCAAGGTGGGTGGAAACAGAAAGTGAATTTGTCAGATGGATATATTGGCAGTACAAAACGAGAATTAAAAGATTTGTGAATACTACATAGCGAAGAAGAAAAACTCAGATTTGAAGCTAGAGTGTGAGAGCCCAAAAGAAAATACTATGGCTGTTGATTCACTATTATCTGAACAAATCTACTTCGTAAAATCATATATTAATCTTGTAAGGGTCTATAGTAATCTTACTTTAATAAATTATTTAGTAAAGTTATGCAAAGTCGACCACTAACTTTAATATATATGAATAGTCAAGGTAAGTCGTTCCAATAAAACCACAATTTGTAGTAAATGAGTAACTAAGCAAGTAGGTTGCCTGCAATCCATCCTGTACCTTATCCATGTCAAATCCAACAGGTGCTAAGATACTAAATGGATCTTCTCGGGGAAATGTATCAGTCATGTACTTTTTGCAAGCCTTAAGCCACCCTTCATTGTCATATCCATCATGCAAGTTCAAAAGATCGTTCAACAGTCTCATGGCAGGTGTAGCTTCACGTTTTAGAATTTCCGTCTGACATATGGAATGAATATATGGAAAAATTAGAAAAGCGTGCTGGCGAAAAAACTCCAAAAGTCATCTCTTATGGAGGAAATGAATTCAAATTCGTAGACCTGTGATTGTTTAATACGATTATTAATTTACAAGAAGTTTAAGTAGCTTCCTACCTCAACTCGCCGATATAAGAGATCAAGGCTTCTAATGGCTTCCTTTTCATCCTGTAATATTGGAAGTTCTACATAATATTAAGCATAAGAAAAGGGAATATGGAAATATCTTGATTATTGCAGATAAAGACACGACATGATTATCTAGGTGTCTGAAAACAGATAATTTCATATTTCTGTAGTAGTTATCCAGAACTCCTGAAGCGATGACGCCAAAATACAGAAAACTATAAAGTGTAAATAACATATCTAACATACATCACGGCGTGCAAGATCCAGGCGGTTCCATATTATCATCAAAACAAGTTCACTTAGTTCACCTCTCTCAGCAGCCTCCTCAATTTTCTGCATGTAAATGAAAGGTCAGACACAGTTCATGCTGCACCTAAATGGATCAACTTTATGCCAGTTTGCAAGTATGCGACGAAAGAAAAGCAACAAGAAATTTGGGAGCATTTACACATCCAACGCCCATTGGAGTGGGTATATAGACTAACTTATTTGAGATAGATGACATTACTTCATCATACCACTTCAAAATCCTTAACTCTTTCGACAATCGTCCTATGTAATCAAGATTTAGCAACTTATGGAGAAAAATTTATCAAATGTAACTCGGGTGGTACTATCAAAATAATGCCAGCGTATAATACAATATATAATGTAACATAACACCTATCTTATTATTTCAACTATCTGTAGGATGCTCATTAATCTTACCAAAAACATGAAGATTGATAATTCAAGAATGAAAGAGATAATGCATACTTATGGACAACTACCTCTTCCACTTCTTCAGCTGCTTTAATAAAGCTGGACACCAACTTTTTCGCCTTCCTAAGCTCTTCTTCAGGATAATCTTTGAGCCTCACCCCAATTTCACGATATTCGTCAATTTTTCTTTCTTCTTCCTCATCCTCTTCTTGACGCAGTCTATTCAATTCCTTAGTCTTTTCCCGTTGCCGAGCTTGCCATTCCTACCCTGGAAAACGTTAGCCCCATCTTTCCTTCAAGAACACCACAGTTAACACATTCAACTGTCTACCTACACAACAACATCGCCTAGGGCCTCTAAAGAGACTCCCGCTTAATTGGGTTAAGGAAGGTCAAATAGCGTGCAGCCGTGGATAACAGGGGGCTGCCAACAAATTGACCCAAGATGAAGTGTAAATTCTATCTACTTCTTAACAGATCACAATAGATATATCACAAAGCCAAGTAATATAAAATTTTCGACTCCTTGGGACATGGTTCAACTGTATTCCTCCTATAAAAATTCAATATGCCCAATGGAAATCTCAACAAGATTGGATTTTGCACAAAAATAAAATACCCTTTCAACACCATATGAAAAGAAATACTACAACAAACTAAAAAAGTAATTTCTTACAAAACAGAAATACATACATCATCATAGAACTCTTTAGACAGCCCAGGAGGGAGCTCTTGCTCTTCCACCTTCTTGCTTCTAGCCACCACTGCAAATTTAAATGCCCATCAAAAAGCATAATACAAATTACACAAAAAGGTTTAAACTATAAAAAAAAAAAATTAAACAAAATACAAACTTTTAATTGTGAGACCAAGTATTAATATAATATGACACGTGTAACCGGTTCAATTGCTCCACATATTAGGGGTTTACACGTGTATATAGTCGAGGATAGTTCATGATACCATATTAAGAATCTACGAGTCTAAATATATCGACACTCGAAAACTTATAGGGAGAAAGTAAACTAACGAGAGGGGACAATTGATGGCGCTATGGAAGTGGATGACAATTTGGGAAGAATTGGGTTGTGAGAGTGGGCCCAAGAATGAAGTAAAGGAGGAGAAAGTGTGATGGTGTTGAGGTGGAAGAGTTTTGCCTCCATTTTTGGGTTTCAGAGGTTTTAGCAGCCAACGAAATGAAAGGTGAAATTCTAACTGTTGCACCTCATCTGTTAAATTATAACTTTCAATTAATGATCTCATCTGTTATACGCACACTCAAATAGTGAATTTTGGGTGTGAAATTACGGTTATGCCCCCCTATTTGTAAGTATGATAATTGAGGGACTTCACATAGGGGTAAAATGGTAAATTCGTACATAAAAAAACACTGTTTTGGTATGGAAGGAGAATTTGAAAAAAATTAGCACGGGCCCTCGATGATGTTATTTACGTTTTGGGTGGTTATATTATTGCATACTACTGATAATTGTTGGTTGTTTAAATCATTTCATATGGAAGATTTAAAGTTCATTTAAATCTAACAGCAATTACTTCACTATTTATGTTAATTGATTATAAATTCTAAATTACTAAAACTTCTCCAAATAAAAATAACTTAGCAACGCCCATTCAAGAAAATAACATATCCCAACATTCGGGCCATAGTCGTTCAATAAATAGACTGTCAAATCCTGATAGACCATTCAGAAAATATTCATATCATACAACACTCGGGAGTTAGGACTGCATAAAAACTAGCCACCCCGCGCTTCTCTTCTAGTGGCATCGTGAAGCAATTCAACGTCTACTCCATCAGGAGGTAACTGGACATATCTCACAACTGATCCTCTGATGAAGCAGTTCCTCACGGAAAGCTGTAACATAGCAGAAAATATCGAATATGTTAATACCATGAAAAATCATCGAGTTAAGTATATATATGAAATTACCAAAATATCAGAACTAAGAATGAGGGGTGTGTTTGAAATGACATTCATCCCGAACATTAGTAAATTCACTCCAATCAACTTTACATCTAACTGGGTATGTATGGAGCTTCAAGTTTCCTAAGCAGTGCATGGCACACTCTTATGCCCTACCTCACCTTTCTTACTAGTTCTCCCTCCCTTCCTCTATAGATCTCTCTCTTGAGTCTTGACTTTTTTTTCTAGGTTTTCTTTCTTCCGTACATTTAACTCAATTGCACTTCTTGAAAATGAATATATCAAAGCAAGCATGGACAGCGATGTTTACTACTCTATATCCAGTTCTAAACATACTGTCAAAATATAAATGGAAAGGAAAGTCATGGCAAAGAAGCAGAAACATGTAATCAATCGGATTTAGCAAAAGCTTCACACCATCACTAAACTGAAACGTAGGAGGATATACACTTGGTCTTTAACTCCGGTGAAGTGGAAAAGCTCATGGCGAGCCTACTATATGAAGTGCTATTTCCTATGTTCTACTACTGAGGAAATATTTGCACTAGTTAGGCCAACCAAGATGAAACAATTCCCTCATAATATTAGTGCTCTCCCACTGACGGGCGTACATGCATTCAGGAAACCACATGCTTCTTAAAGTAAACGAATCTACAGAGATAGATTAAATGGTCTTTAAACCAAGTGTCCAGCCATCATTGTTCACATAGAATCACTGATCGGCTTAAGGTTTCCAAGAAACCAGGGATAAAGATCAAATCCACTACTACACGCATAAATCCTCCCAAAACAATCCCTCCAAACCCACATTATAACTAGGTAGCGATGAATCTGATAATATAGTCTGACATACCCCTCCAATTCCTAATAAGCTCTACCGTCAATCCAATAGTTACTCACAATTCAGCAACAATGATAGATTAAAAAAATATTGACCCCCACCTCACCCACCTCCAAAAAAAGTAGAAACTGTAAGAGCCTAAGTCAACGAAATCAGTGCTAGAAACAAGTTATTCACAGAAGCTATTGGTTAACTGAAAGAGACCCAAAGCCTAAACAGCCAATTAAAAGAAAAATAAGAAATTGGATGGGGAGGGTGGGTAACGTCATATGCGGCTAATAAACTTGCATCCCCAAACAAGCTGTACTAGGGATCCAATTTAAGATACACCAGTTCAGCAAACAATGATCATTCCACCCACACCACCCCACTCCGCTCCAAATACATACTATATAAAAGCAAACAGTGTAAGAGCCTAATTGAAAGAAAACATTTTTTTCAAAATAAGCAATCGCCAACCGCTCTTTATTCATTCAAAACCCATTAAAACTATAACTACATGTATTACAACTAAAACCCCAAACAATAAATTGAAATAAAAAGAAGAAATTAGAATCTCAATGTTCTGAACAGCCTCAACAAGTGAAGTAATTAGACAAATAAAACATAAATCTCTAATAAAACTATAACAACGTGCTTTACATATAAAACCCTAAACAAAATATCAGAATCTTCATTAACCGAAAATCCCCAAAATAGTAAACTAATTCCAACCTACACAATAATCAGAATCTTAAAAAAACCCCCAAATAATAAATTAATTCGAAATGAAACAATAAATTAGAATCTTAAACTACTGAAAAAAACCCAAATTGTACATTTATTCAACATATAAAATCTCCAACGAGACTAGAACAACTAGCATTTCAACTAAAACCCTAATCGATAAATGAAAAAGTAAAGAAATTAAGGTGGGGAGAGTACCATATGGGGATATTTGTCTTGGTCAACAACCCTAGTGTTCTCGAGCTTGATATTAAGGTATTGGTCAACTGAATGAAGCGTTCCTCTTATCGCCAAATCGTTCTTCAGTTCAACTGTCACCTCTCGACCCACCAAATCCTTGAAATACGAAAAAAACAACTGCACAAAAAATAATAACAATTATTCCACAAATCGATAAATTATCATTATAATTGAAACAATTATACAAAATGATGACGAAAAACAAGGGGAAGGTGGGGGGGGGGGAGTACCATGTTGTGGGTTTTCTTCCGGCGGGTTGAGCTCGACTGAGTGAAAAATATAGTGAGTTGAAGGAGGTTTTTGCACTCATTAGTGATATATAGGGAACCAGTTCAGTTCGAGATCGGCTTGAAAAAGTTCGAAGATACTTTTTTTGGTATATGAGTATCGAACCCAGAACAATTTAGTCACTAGCAAGAGCTTTTTCCACTAGGCTATCCGATTAACTCGTAAAGTATCTATCTTTTTAAAAGGACGTATGGACCTTAAATTTGGCACCTCAACTTCCGTGTTTCAGCATTTCATACTTTTTTAGCATTTTGATTTCAAAATAAATCCCTAAGTAATGAGTAAGTTAATCATATTGAAAATATGATTTTTTACAAGGAAAAATTCGAGAAAAAGATTACGTATCAAGTCCAAAAGAAGATATTTTAAGTACCAACAATAGGTATGAATAACATGAAATAGATGAAAATTTCTTAAATTTCGGAGCTTGTTTTTTCGGAACGGATCGAATTTAAATTAGAGCATGAAAGTGGATAACTTTTTTGAAATTGAAAACATATATAAGTATACGGAGTATATGATATATACAATTAAACTAATTAAAGATAATTTTTTCCAATGGTTGTCTGGATCAATTTTTATTAAACAAGATTTTCAGCAACTTATGGAGAAAAATTTATAAAACATCTTTTTGAGGAATTCAATAAACACTTGATTGTAAAATAAGTTTAATATGTATTCTCAATCATTAATCAACATATATAATACTAAATACTCGCCCACTTCATGCTCAATTTTAAATTTCGGAACTGTTCCGGAAAAAGAAACTCTGAAACTTAAGAATTTTCTGAAATAGATTGGATCAAATTAAGATTGGTTTAATGACTCATTTGTTAGTTAACAATACATTTTCATTACATCATCTAAATAATTCAATTTCTCATCTCAGTCAATAACCATTACCTCCAAATTAAGAATAATAGTTAATTACCTTGTACATTGTACAAGATGGAAGTATTCAAATAATTTATTAATATTATCAATGCAGCGCATATATTATTAAATTACTAATTATATATGTTATTTTTTAGTTTATTCATTTAATCAATATGTATTTGATATATAATTAATGTGAAAATTATTGCAAGGGTTATTTATGATAAATTTATAATAAAATATATCCACGTGACTCAAATTTAATATATGAAAATAGTTCAAAACGATATTATATGAATTACCTTAAAATGTTACTTTATTATTTTAATACTTTATTGTTTTAATAATCTAAAAATATTTAATAGTATTGTAAGGTTTATTTATGATATTACAATATAATTTTGAAGTTGGCACTACTTATTTAAGATAGAGTTGATATATATATATATATATAATATAGTATATTATTTATAATATAAGTTTATTAATATGTTTAATATTTACCTATATTATTTTATTTCTATTATCATACTCGTATACATTAAACATCTTAGATAAATTATTTATTTTTATAGTATCTAGCAAACAAAGTAATAGATTGCTTCAAAACAATACCTTTTCAATATATATTCCTTTTAAACTTTTACTTCGATATCTCAAAATCCATTCCTTCATACCAAATACAAATCTATGCCATTAAAATATGCCCTCGTATTTTTTAGAACAATTTCAACCTTTAAGAGTACAATAATTATTTTGTTGTAGACCTCGTGAAAATCGAGCCACAAGAAGTTGGTTAGAAAACGAAAAATCTGATTTCAATTAAATATGACCAATTAAAAAAATTCCACATCCACCAACTTCTCCAGATGATTCCAAACAAATCTTAAAGTCAAGAAACATCTGCTTGTCGTAATTCAGAATCCAGACTGAATTCCCAAAGGCCAATTAATAATCATAAAGTAATTTCATCGCTATTTTTTCAATATGATTTAATAATTTATTATCATAAAATCACTTTCTTGATAATTAAAAATGGGATCATTTGGAAAATATGAGGCACAAATATGCCCAAGTCCAGATATATTAAGCACCATATAACAAATCAAAGATCCCAAGACAAATTTGGGTCCTCAAACTCAAAAAAGATTGGATTTTTGGAGTTGGGTTTTTCTCTTTGTGCATACCATGGAGCTCAATTTCATGGCTTCACATGGATATTCTCATGGCCTTGTACTCCCTGAACAACCCATCATCACAACATCCAAGGTACAATTGAGTTTTGAGGTTGAATTATGTCTACGAGTGTGTTTTAAAGCTATACTTGAATTTATTTTGAGGCATGTTTGTTGTTGTTGGTGATTTATATATATGTGTTATGTGATGAAGTTTGGTTTGTTGTTTGTGTATGATTAAGTAATTGATGAATTGAGGCTTATTGTTGGATTGTTGGCAACTATCTGATATTGAGATGGTGTCAATTGATGTTTGGTAGGATTTTCATATGCAAAGATGTTAGTTTGAGTATATTTGATGCTATAGACTAAAATAACCTGCCCCTCCGAAGAGGATCCCGCCTAAGCGGGGAAGGGGGTCGAAGAGTATGCAGCCTTACCCCTCACATAGCATGGAGTCTGTTTCCAAATTTACCTCAGAGTGGGGTTCAAACCACTATTGACTACTTAACAAAAGGTAAGAAGCGTAGGTAATGTCATGAGCCATTTCGATATATTTGACCCCATAGGATAAGGAAACTAATTCTAGATACTAGAATTTTCTAATTTAAGATGAAATATGAATAGTGAGCTAGTGTAATTCATCCTTTACTGGTGAAAGCCATCACCTTATTGCATCTGCAAACTTACATTTTCGAACTATTGATGCACTGGTCACTAGAGAAATCTTCAGATAGAAAGGCTGATTGCATTTGGGAGCTAAAAATCATAATCTCATATACCCAACGGTAACTGGTAAAACAAGGTTTGTTCGCAAGAAAGATGGGGACGGGGTGCTACTTATAGATAAACCATTAAATAAAGTGAAGAGAAACTACAATTAACTAATTAGGAGGAAATGATAATCTTTCATTTCCCGGTAATAAGTTGTTGAAGGCTGTGAACAATTTACCATCTTCGAATATGTTCTGTTTCATCACTTGGAACTACTATGCTAACTATGTAGTATCAGCCTCAACAATGGATAAAAGGCAGAGCATATTTTTATGTTAGAAGTTCTTGGATTGTATCTTGTAGATCGAACGATCATCCGGCAGGTCAATATTGATATTAATTGACAGTCAGAAGGTTAATTCTATTAGTAACTAGTTCTGATAAGCTTATTCATTGTTTGGGAATTTTAGCAGCTTCCACCCAGTCTCATGTCAACAGAAGACATGCTAAAGTCCTGTTCTATTTACAACGGAGCGTATAAAGTTGAAGAGGATTGGAAACCAATGACTCAACAGTTTAAGGGTGTCCACCAATTTACAGAAATTGATAAGGCAATTAGGAAGCATGTACTTGATGGGGTCAAAGGTAACTCAATGATTTCGACTATCCCATTTGTACCATATACCTATTGTCTTGATTTAAAATGTATATTTACTAAATTGTATTGTAAGCTAAAGCTTTATAATCGGTTAAACTCTTATCAATCTCATACTATCTTAGGGATATATATACCAGAAGTTCTACTGAAAATGAGTATTATAATTTCTTAATGATTATATATGTTTACTTATATTTGATATTAACCCCATCATTTTATTAGTGTATTTATTGTTCTTTATTTTATTTACAGCTGAGACTCATCCAAATTCAATACTCTTGAGCTTTGGAATTGCAAGACAAATTGCACTGCGTGAAAATTTCATTAAGTTTCTTACTTCAGATTCAAGTTTGATGGAGAGAGCTGGATTAGACATATCTGCTCTCTCTGAGTTGTTGGAACTCCAAGCGCTTACTGATATGCCTCAAGAACCTTTCGTTTTAGAGGGCAAGTTCTGCTGTCATGATGTTCAGTCTCATCAATCTCTACTTTATCCTGTTGGTAAAAGTTGTTTCCAGAAGCCTCTCCTGGGCATGGAAAAGAATTTGTTCCATGAATCGGAATTTCTATGTGAACCAGATAGACAATTATCTTTCATCAACAATGTTACAGGACTGCAGGGCATTCTCCCAAATATTACTGAATTCGATTCGGTAAAAAGCTCCACCAAGTGGGAAAGACATTCATTGCTAGTCCCTTATTTTGAGAGGTACATTGCTTCTGTTTTTGTGGTTTCTATTCGATATGGTTATCCCAGAAAGCACACATATAGTTTTCCAATAGCAGAGTTCACCCCCCCGCCCCCACCTCCAAAAAATAGAAGGCCGAGCTATCATTAAGGGGTCTCACACAGTTAAATTTATCTTTTAATTGAGAGCTTAAATATGACTTAAGAGTCAAGTTCATTTGAATTAGTTCCATCATATAACACATTTTAAGAGCTGTTAATATGTTGTTTTTGTTCCCAACTCCATTAAGTTCTACCCTTGCTGTCTGGGGTTATTCACTAATTTTTTGTTAGTGCTAAAACATTGCCAACCTAAAAACAATACGTAATCAAACTCTATCCTTTTGTCGTACCTTCACCTCAACCAGTCAACTCAATGTTCTCTTGCTTATCAATAATGTTGGCAATTTCTGAACAAGTGTCACCATTCTTAGGTGGTTCAAGTGAGAATTCTGACTTTGTAATAATTAAGCATGACTAGATGTTCAATAAGAAATATAATCTTATTATACCTAAATATGTCTAATCTCTCACTCACCACTTGTGATTTGGAAAGTTGATGGGTTTAACCTCGATTGAGCCATGAACATCTTCCCAGAGTTGCACAATTCTTCAAGCTCCTATGCTGAACAATTGTCAATATTATGGTGTTCTTGGTAAACTGCCTTCCCTTATGTGTATGATTCTATCTATAGTTCTTCCAAGAACAATCATAACTTCTAAATTCTGTAAATCCATGACGATCATTACGATGAAGCTTCTTGGCGATATGATGAATTTCTTGTCTCAATCTGTTATTGAATTTAGTTGCATTAACTTTCATGGCACAGGAAGAAAAGTAAAACAGCAAAAGCTGGTTCTCCTGGATCATCTCCGAGTCATGAAACCATGGCTCCATTGAAAAGGTAAATTGCATAACTTTTCCACCATGTATTGTCTTTCTATTTCCCATCCTTTACCCTTGTATTTCCATTTGGGGTTGGGCTCTGCCTCTAAAAAAATATATGAATTTACTTATTAACCACACCCTGTAACCCACTCCACCCTACCCCGTAACATAAATTTATTTAAAATTGAAAAAAGCTGCTCGAGGGCACCCCAGAAAAGAAGGAAAGTTCAGGGGCACATAAAAAAGAAAATGATAGTTCAGGAGCAAACGGACAGAAAGTCGTAAAAAATCTATTCATACTAAAATGAGAATTTGATTAAAACTAAATCGATCAAAGATCATATCATCCGAGTCCTTACATATATGTTCATTTTGCAGCCAGGAGAAGACTAAAGCTAAGCAATCCCTGAAGAAAAAGACAAATAGAAAATCAGCAAAAGAGACTGATATGTACAACAATAACTTTGGACGTGCATGCGAAAGCCTTCTTTCCATTATGATTGACAAGAAACGGGAAGGAAAAACAGCAATCCAAACCGTGAAGAAGACTGGACCTGAACTGCCCAATGTATTATCCCAATTTTCTGCTGCGATTGCAGGGGCTGGAATTGCTGTTCTTTTTGGTGTCATCAGTAAAGTAGCTTGCAGCAGCACACCATTCTGTGCATCCAAACTATTAAGCACTGGACTAGGTGCCGGATTTATTTGGCTATCAGGTGCAGTGAACAGGCTTCGGGACACGATTATCTTTATCAGTAAAAGATCAAGCAAATCCGATGACAAAGAAGAGGATATGGTAAAAGTCCTCAATGAAAGCATCAAAGAAATATATTTTAGAGCGGCAGCATTATTGGTACTTATATTGCTAAAAATTGCTTGAATATGCACTGAAGCATTACTGGGAGTATAGTGTTGAACATTGCTCGACTGTGCAGTGAAGAACTGATCATGAACTTTTCAGACGAAGAGTGCTTTTCGGAATGAGTTGCAACTCATAAGAGAGTTTGCTGGAGAAAAAGCTTTAACCCGAAGCGTATTCTGGAGTATCTTACTTGAGAAAGTTGTATATATGCATCCTCAATTGGAAACAGTTTTTTGAAGAAAGCAAGCAGCTTATTAGCAAACCTTCAACCAGAACAAATGGACGTGCTCCATTATTGTAATATCTCACTTCGAACACACAATACACACAACATGTCTCAATACCTTTGAGGCGCATGTTGATTATTAAGCGAATTGAGCAAAATATGAGTCGCATTTGAATAATTATTAAGGCGAGTCTGAACTTCAAATTCAACGGGATCGAGCGTTAATACTCCTATTGAAAGTTTTACTTATTTTGTTAGTAAAGAACTGGGTTCTTTAGTCATTATTATATTGGCTTCTTTTCATATAGCCACCTGAATTTGAGAATTTGGAAAGTTTGGCACTTTTTGAAGTGTTTTTTTAATTTGGAGCACTCATTGTATTTTTTTGTAAAAGTGTATTGTACTTTCGTAATGATATAACTATTTTACTAATGAAATTACTCTCTTCCTCTTCATCTTCTCTAAGCCTTATTCCGACCACCGCCCTGCTCCAAACCAAATGTTATCACATCATAGCTGCAACTCACCATTCATGCCACAACCGCCTCATCTTGAGCAAGGGGAGGGGGTGGGGTGATTTTCGAGCAGGGTGAAGAGGTTAAGGTGATTTCTAGCAGGGGGGGGGGGGGGTGCAGGAGGGGTTGGGACGGCTAGGAGCAGGTTGGTGGTGGGGTGGGGAATAGTGTTTGGAGAAGATGAAGAAAGGTGAATTTCATTAAGGATAAAATAGTCATTATAATGGGGAAGAGTGCTAGTGCTTTACAAAAAAGATGTGATGGATGCTCCAAATTAAAAAAAACACTTCAAAAGGTATCTATCTAGTCAAATTCTCCCTGAACTTCCTATATCATTTCAAATAACTACATGAATTTTGAGCATAAACTCGCCCGGTATAATGTACAAAATTACTCGACCATAATTCTTCCTATGAGGTCTATGAGGACATTGCACACATATAAGTTCCTTATTTAGTTTATCTTAGTAAAATAAGCAATATATACATTTGTAATCTACATATTAAAACTTTGAATCAATATATAATATGACATTATTGTTTTAAAATGAGACCAAAACATACATACTCAAATAATCCCACCTAAGAAATATAATAATAAGATCGATTGAAATATACCTTTAATTAAGCCAAGGTCCAAAAAGTTTTGAAACTTTGTAGTTGTTATTATTACCACCAACAATTATTTTTGAGATTCTTACAAACAAGTATTTTGCTTTGAAGACTTTGAGGGAGCCAAAGAATCAGATGCCCACCAATTTGGGGTTGAATTTTCATTGTATATGTTACTGTAACTTCAATTTCGGTGACAACTAAGCATTAGTTATATTGATGCAATTACATGTGTATGTGTGCTGCCTTATACATCTAGAGAAAGAAAATAATCAGAATATGATCCTATTATCATTGTTTTAGAAATATTGCCCATTATCGTTATTTTGGCTAGCTGGACAAGAATATAATGTGGAAAATAGCCAAAATTATTGTATATATCTTACTTAATACAACTTATATTAAACTTGTACGACTCTTGTTAAGTTCAGAGATAATAACAAGTATAATTCATACATTTGTTTATTTTTGGGTTAATTGTCGTAATCATCACTTGTGATATACCCATTTCACTACTCACTCACTTATATTTCCCGAAAATTCACTCTCTCAACATTCAAATACGGTCCAAAGTATTTATTATGTTAATTTTTTCAATATAATCAACAAATATGGTGGGACTTGACTTTATTATGTAAGGGCAAATTAGTAATTTCATATGTAATAATTTTCAGAGAAAAAACAAAATTGGCTCAAAATATAATATAACAAACCCCCAAATCGATTTACTTCTTAGGGTTCATAACACCCCTAATTGAAATTAAGGTTCATAGTTCTTAGGGTTCATCATTTTCATGAAATCCAAATTTCGTACAATATAGTGTAAATATTGTCGAGAGAAATGCGTGAGAAGGGTTCAAGAACTATAGATAATCCAGAAATATTATTTTTGGGGAGGAGTCAATTGATAGAAATATTATTTTGATTTAGGGCCAAAATAAAATTTTGAACACTTAATAAATATTTCTCGAAAATGTGCACTTTAGTCTCTCTTTCTACCAGAGTTTAATATCTCCGTCAAAAGAGGGACTAAAATGCCCATTTGACGTCAATATCAGAGACTATTTGAGAAATCATACATTTACAGGGACAAAAGTGCACCTTGTACATTTATCAAGAACTATTTTGGCGATTTTCTCTAATCACCCCTTAATAATATTAACTATTCGACTGAAATTGCCCACAAAAATGGTTAAGTTGGTAGAGTTGATGAACTATTGTGATCTGTAAGGTCATTAGGGGTTCGCTTACCGTCCTCTACCACACGCAAACCCCTTATCACACGGAGCTTGCATAGTGTAATATTAATTTACCTGGCTCGCATGATTTTGCAGGTTATTACGATATCTCGAAATGTACCCAATACACACTCAATGAATAACGTTCGTGAGTCTGCGTTACAAGAGAAATATCTTAGTGAAATTGATTAAACGTTTTTAGTCTTATACTCTTATTCTCCCAAGTCTCAATCTTGATTTAAAATTCGTCAGTTTTATTTGTTAGCTAGTTGTTAACGAACTTTTCATTCTCTACATCACCCCCTCTCCCAGCAAGTAAATTAAACGTACAATAAGGCATCAAATGTATTGCTATTTGTTCAAAGGCATCGAATTAGTTTGATCTAATTCGATGGGTCCTTGCTCTCATGCATACAAAACCAATTGTGCTTCATACTTAGTAACAAACCATAAGCACATCAAATTCATTTATTTGATTCGCTTCTAGGTGCATTTTCACCAAAGACTTTTAGTCTAATGATATTTGGATAGCGCTTTTAATAAAAGGTTGTTAGTTTAAATTTTTTTTAAAGAATTATTTCGTGCTTTGCAAGTCGTTAATTATTTAAATCTACTCTAACAATCTTCTTTATAGGATATCTGTCTAGTGCTTTTTTGATGCCCTTGCTTTGTTATTTTCAGTTGTCACTCGATTATCTTATTGATTTTAAGTCAAGTGACCTATATAAAATATCGAAATAAAAACTGCCATAATGTAACATAGCTGAAAGAGAAGACAAACAATACAATTTACACTTGCATTTGCTTGATTTCTAATTTGATAAAATTTCCAACATAATTTATACTTAATTGATAAGGTTACGAACAAAGAAAATGCATCTTCATCAACTTCACAAAAAGCATAACACTTTTTTAATAGTCCAACCCAATTACTTCAAGTTGTTATAAACTTCAATCCACCCCCTCCCAATGAAAAAGAAGAAGTTCCATGCTTCCAAAGAAAAGTCATCACTCACAATTTTCTTCCCTTTCCCATGATAACTACAACACAACCATCAAAGTTAATCAAATTCATAATCACTATAAAAACCCCATCACACCATTTCTTTCATATCCATCTCTTCCCCTTTGAACCCACCATTATCTACCATGGCCAAGAAAAACCAAAACAACAAAAGCTCTCAAACTATCTGCGAAAAGCTCAAAAACTCCATCAATTTCACCCCATTCCGAAGACTTCATCACCAACAAAGCCACTACTCTCCTCCAACTCCTCCGCGGCCGACGCAAACTACAAACAACCCCATCAAGGCCCACGTCTCCCTACCAGTTCCAGGGCAGTTTATTCCCATCACCGCCGCGACGCAAAGCGGAGGAGGGCAGTTGAAACCTCTGTTTCCTGCAAAAGAGAAGAAAAGCCATGATCGACATAATGGTGGGGTTCAAGTGAATGATGGAAGATTTTCGGAATATATTACAAGAGTGAGAGGTGATATGAGAACATCATCTGATCTTGGAATTGATAGGATTCCGACAAAGAAGATTTCAAGAAGGGACAGTCTTAATGACAGGGTCACTAATTTTCTTAATCGTGCTAAGATTAAGATTAGGACAACGTCAAGTGTTGGACATGGAAATGGAAATCGACATGATTATTAATTAATTAATTAATTATTTGCATGCAGGATTGTGATTACTATTGTTGGATTGGCTGTATTTTTACTTTGAGTACGTGTCCGAAAATATCAGATGGTATATTCGGATAATATATAAACTGAATTTTATGTGTGTTTTAATTACTAAAATTATTGTTTAAGATTTGCGTGTAAACATCATTATTAATGATATTGTATTCTTGATCAATAAGCTAAACACTTCAATTAAGCTCCATATGCTAAGATATTTTTTTAAGATTTGAGACCCTCAAATTAAGAGTCATGACAGTTTTTTGTAATGATATGATGTCAGAAGTTGACACAAAATATGACTCGTCTGATCAGTAGATCAGAGCTTGTCCGTTAATTATATTAAAACATGAATTTCTTAGTATAATAGAGGAGTTGAGGTATAATAATTGGAGTGTTTAATTTTGCCTCCTTTTAGTCTACTAGTAATATGTTACATGCGTTGCATGTTAAAAATAATGAAATAAAAAATAAATTTATTTATATATTTATATGATATACTTAACATTCATGATAGAACTTATCTTTCGTGTAAGCTAAATATATCATTACGAATTTTGAAAATTTTTATAGTTCAACTGATTGTAACCTAATATTTGTTAATCTTTTATGTAAAAATCATATATGTTTAACCATTGAAGTCATTTTTATCAAGTATATTTCATATAAAACTAAAGAAAATAACAAATAAATTGGACATGTATTTAGATAATAATAAAAATTGATTGCTTGGTTGATTTGTTAACCCGTTTTTTACTATTGTTAATTCTAATCTAACTAAATATCTTTGATGTTTTATACACAATAGTCATAATATAATGATCAAAGAAGTAACAAAATGGATAAACTAAAAATTAAATAATATAATAAGGTTTTCAATTGATCATTAATATACGATGTTTCATTAATAGGTTAAAGAAATGGTATGTGTTAATAAAATAAGGGTCAGAGTATTAAAAGTCCACAAGACCTCTATCTTATTAAAATCGAGTTTTACATTATATGACAAAAATGTCATTGTTCTTTTTCATTATTGGATATTACAATATCATTAGTTAGTTATTATAACATATGAATTAACATATACTTTTCAGTGAACAATTACGAGAAGAGAAAAAGATAATATAGTCCACAAAAATATATGATTACTTAGTTATTTTGTTATGATCTTTTAATTATGCTGCTTTCAGTTCAACTTATGCCACGATGAAGTTAGACTTCTATTTTTCTTTAATTTCAACTTGAACAAATATATATATTTTACGTATAGTTGATTCTTTCTTATGAAGGTTAGGTGACGCTTCAAATATTTGAAACAATGCGAGTCATGAAAATTGCGAAATGAAACTTAATTTTTGGCTTAGGAAAGAAATTTAGTAAATTTAGCGGGAGGGGATATGGAGAACCCGAACCTGACCAAGGGCAACCTTTGACGGACAAAATGGATATCAATCTCCACATGTTTGGTGTGCTGATATTGAACTGGGTTCTCAGATAAATAGATGGCACTGACATTGTTGCAGTAAACTATGGTAGCGGACGTCAATGGATGGTGCAGCTCGAGGAGTAGATTGCGAAGCCAACATGCTTCGGAAACAACATTGGCGACACCCCGATATTCAGCTTCAGCAGTGGACCTAGATATAATGGCTTGGCGCTTATAGGACCATGAAATAAGATTATCACCCAGGAACACACAATAACCAGATGTAGAGCGGCGAGTATCAGGACATCTAGCCCAATCTGCATCGGTGTAAGAAACAAGAGAGGCAGTGGCAGATCTATATAAGTGAATCCCATAATTGAGAGTACCCTGTAGGTACCGAAGCACTCTTTTAAGTGCTAGCATGTGATATGCAATGGGAGCATGCATATGAAGACAAATATGTTGAACTACATATGAGATATCTGGTCTGGTGAATGTCAGATACTCTAAGGCACCAGCTAAGCTGCGGAATAGGGTAGGGTCATCATATGGTGTGCCTGAAGTACTGCCGAGTTTAGACTTTGTATCAACAGGGGTAGAAGATGCATTACAATAGGCCATGTCAGCCTTGCTGATGATGGATTCGGCGTACTTTTTCTGTGATAGAAAGAGGCCACCTGCATGATGAGTCACAACAATACCCAAAAAATATCTGAGAGTGTCTAAGCCTGTCATAACGAATTTAGTGCTGAGAAGAGTAATAAGAGACCTGCGCAGTTTCTTAGATGAAGTAGTAAGTATGATATCATTAACATATAATAACAAATAAGCAGTATCAATTCCTCGACGATACACAAAAAGAGAATGATCAAAAGCACTGTGAACAAAACCAATAGAGGAAGTCAGGAAGCAAAATCAGCAAACCGTTGATACTATGCCGAGGGGCTTGCTTAAGGCCATATAAAGATTTGCTTAAGCGACACACATGATTAGGGTGAGAAGCATCCCTAAAAGCCATTGGTTGGTACATATACACGGTTTCATTGACTTCACCGTGAAGAAAGGCATTCTTTACATCCAACTGATGTATAGACCAAGATTTGGATAATGCCAATGTTAATATATACTGTGCGAATGGAAGCCGGTTTAACTATTGGACTGAAAGTATCACCACAATCAATGCCAACCTGTTGCGTCTTGTCATCCCCTACAAGACGAGCTTTGTAACGCTCAAAAGAAACATCAGATTTAAACTTATGACGAAAAGTCCACATAAAACTTATGATATAAACACCTGACGGACGAGGAACTAACTCCCATGTATTATTTTTAATTGAAGCATTAAATTCATAACAGGCGAGGAATTTATGATAAAATCTTTTCCATACGGGTTTCGTGCCGGGTCGGGTCCTTCCTTAACGGACCTGGAACATCCGGCCCGATTTATTTAACACGTCTACTTACAAGTTACAACTTACAACCTTAAAGCCTAAAGGCTTAAACATTACCAAGTGTTGGAGCGAAGTCAAACCACTAAAATTCTAAAAAGGTCAGCTCATTTTGAGTCCATGATATATACCATCAAGTAGGTCCAATAACCGAGCCTGAGGTGATATACTATGTTTTTTGGACCTTATGTCCGTTACACTATGATTCAAAAAGTCTTCTTCATGGTAGCATTCCTCACTTGAGCAAACATACACCGTTTTCATGAAACAAAACGGAGCAGTCACATACTCTCTTATTTTTTACTTGGTTTTGTCTAGTGGTACTTAAGCTCGTTCACACCTAGTCGATCGATTTATTATGCTTGTGAGGTCGATCGTGAGATAGTTTTATCATGGAAAACTTTAGCCTCAATTGTCCTTAGCACCGAAAGGAGAGGTCAATAAAGTTTTAAGGAAAACGTTGTTACCGTGACTCCATCTGATTTCAATTGTTGTATTCATTTTTCGTTTTGGCGTAGTTTTCGATAGCTGTAATTTTATTTTTGCAGTTTAGTGTTCGGTTGTAATCATACTTGATGAATTTATATCTAATCTTTTATAAAGTAATATTGTTAGGCTAATGGGCAACCCTAGCCCATAAGCCCGTAGAGTACATTAGAGTTAAGTTATATTCACCTATAAATATAGGTAATCTCTATATTGTATGAACAAGAACATTATCATCATTCAAAATATCTCCCTCTATATTTCTACAAATATGGTTTAGCTCTGTTTTCCCGATTAGCGTACTACAAAGTCTAATAATAAACCTTAGCTTATTGAACGTGTAGAAATTAAAAAAATTAATGTAGTTTTAGTTTTGTTTTGATCTTCGTTAAACCTCAGTCCACAGCTGAAAAGCAGAGGTTTAGAATAGCTAACATGAAAGATTCAAACTAGTGGTGGATTGTTCGTAATCATCAATTAGGTATCAATAAATGGTAGATACGAATATAATGATTCATTAGTAGTGATTTGGTCAAATTAAAGAATTGACTCCTTCGGTAGTTCAAAATTACTTTATTAAAATAATAAAAGAAAAGCTTATCAACTAATAATGATAATAAAGAAATTTATCAACCAATGGTAATAAAATAGAGAATTATCAACCAATAATGAATAAATAGCCATTTTTATTCTGAAATATGAATTAAAAACATATAGAAGACACTCAAGGAGTAATTCTTTTCCTCTTTGATTATGTTACATAAATTTTAGTAGTCATATTATAGGGAGTGTTAAATTGGCAACATCAATATATGTTCCTTTCAAGCATCACAACACTGTAAAGTATAATTAGAAATAAATGTTGGTAATATTATACTATAATACTAGTACCACTTCCATTTAAGAGATTTGATTAATTGTGAACAAAACAACTTTAAATCATATTAATAATCTTATTATATATATATATATATTATATTTAGTGTAATATATTTCCGTGAATTGACTTCCACTTAAATCGGACGAACTTCTGCCGTTAGTTGACACAGCTTGATCCTTTAAATGAACATATGAACATATAATATTTACTCTAAAGTCTTTTTATAGACATGCACAAAGTAAAAAGTAGATAGTTACACATTATTTCAAAAGTAGATTTATTATAAAACAATCAACCTAAAATGGGAGGATAGGTATTGATGATACGAATAAAATTTATATCGAGAGGGTTGACAAAGACATTTAAGTTGGCCCTTAGAGCATAACTTAGTAGTAAGTGGCAAGGTGATTGGGGTAGAGATCTCTGAACACTGTTGATTCGAGTATATATGTTGTTTTGGTGACATAATATGGAGGCCAAGTTGCTTTTGGTTTCATATCACGATAGTCATCTACCTTACATACATTATTACTACTATAATACATTTCTTAATTTATAACTCGTATGACCAATAAATCTCCCACAAAAGTGGAAAAAGATACCTTAGGTTGAGGCAATGAGCCATACAGTAGTTGTGAAATGAAATAGAAGGGCAGTTAGAAAGCATTAATCAGACGAAAATAAATGGCTAAAAGAAGGCTGAAGCATTACAGTCGAAGATGTCATAATAACAGAAGATGAAACAATCATAGTTTAACGGACGTAACATACTTACAAAATTAGTTCAAATATAGCCAACAGACCTCTCGCAAGGCTCCAAGCCATCAACACTATCAATTGCATGCCCCGTCATCACTGCAACCAATTGCAACTTAATACCTACATTTTCCCACTAGACTTTACTAATTATTAGCCATGTATGGTATGGACAAAACGTAGTATAGAGGACAATTTGAGGCTTATGATAGTATAAGGGTCCAATTTGAAACTTCCGTGATAGTTCAGGGTCCAAAATGAAAATAATACTGGGATTTATTTTTAATTGAATAAGTTTTGTTATTTGTGAATTGTGCCCAACAGTTTAATATATGTGCTATTTCGATTTTGCCCTTTTAAAACGAATTACATCATATTTGGCGTTTTAGGGGGGTAAAATGAGATAAACCATAGTATAGGATCCAATATGAGGCTTAGGATAGTATTGGGGTCCAATTTGAAATTTACATCATAGTTTAGGGTCCAAAATGAAAATAAGCCCTTAAAGATTAATGTGTGACTTGTCGATGATTCAATAGCTTAGTGAGATTTGACCGATTTTCATGTGGGGTCCAAGGTTTAAGTCTCGTTAGAGACAATTATCTCATGTTTTATTCTAATTATCTATTAGTTAGTAAATTATGTAATCATTATTTGTAATACTATTGTAATCATACTTTCATCGCTAAGTTATTTGTTATATATATCATATAGATATATTTTTCAATAAAAAATAACGTATAATAGAGTTAATTGTTAATTTAATTGTGCTTAGTATGATCAAATTGGGTTGCGTCTTTCTGGTTCTTTTTGTAAATTAACAATGAAATTATGAGTACAAATAATAACGAAAACAGAAATTTTTAACTAATAGAGACAAATATATGAGACAAATTGTCTCCAATATGCGATGATCCCAAGACCTCTTAATTAGAAGCTTGGTGAGATGTCACCATGATATTGAGCCATCGACTGAAAGTTAGAATTTATTCATATAAAATGACTATGTGGGTGTGTTTTGGTCTTTAAGTTCGCGTAAAACGTTAATTTCATAATTTGTGTGAACCCAAATTGAGGACAAAATCTCACCCATATAACCACTTTAATGGACCAAATCACAACATATATTATTTGAATTATCGCAAGTATATGTATATAAATGGAGTTGTAGTTGTAATAAGGGTTTCACTAAGTGAGGTTAAATTGCATTTTCTTCCCATTAAGTAGGGTCAAATTGCATTTTCTTCCCACTAAATGGCAGTGTTGCAGCAATATATAATTCCTGAAAATGCACACACGGTTCACGTTTACTCCAAAAGTCAACCGTGTCGTTAAAACTTGACGTTTTGTAACATTTTGGTGGTCAAAATACAATTTCAAAAATATAGGGTAAGTTTTTTGATGTTTTTCAGTCATAACTAAAACAACTGGCAAAAATCTAAATCGTTATTCCCAAACTATTCAAATGCTTTTACATCAACTTTCTTCATGCTTATCATGGTTAGGGGACAAAAATTGTAACCCACATTTTTTTTAAAAATTACATTTTTCCCTTGGAAATTCAAATAAACGTCAAGTTCTAATAAAGACATTGTTAATTTTGGAACTAAATGCGAATCGGATAAACACTATCACGGATTATCACTGTAATAGTGTCACGCTTACTAGGATAAAAGTACAACTTAATTCCATTTATTAGACTATTATTGATTCACCTATTAACTCTTTATATATATGTATATAGAGTTTATTGTTGAAATGGTCCCAATAAGTGGGAGCATGGTGCACTTTGGTCTTCGAAAGCGGCACTATTGTAGAAATGGTCTCTGAAAGTGTGTATATTGGTGACATTTGATCCCCATTTCGTTAGCTCCGTTAAATTCAACCGTGAATAGCAATTTTTGGGGCAAAAATGAAACTTTTTATAACTTATTAATAGATATAAATAACAAAAAGTTAAAGGCAAAAGTAACAATTAAATACATTAAAACTAAGAAATCAATTCAGTTTAATTATTTTCATATCCTCAAACGTTCTTTAAACACTCTAAAACAGCTGGAAAAAATTCTCCAACATCGATTATGTTATAAAAAGTTTTTTTTTTGTCCCAAAAATTGTTATTCACTCTTAAATTTAACGGAGCTAACGGAATGAGGACCAAATTACACCAACATACACACTTTCAGGGACCATTTCGGCAGCAATGCCACTTTCAAGGATCAAAGTGTACCAGACCCCCACTTAGTAGAACCATTCGGATAATTAATTCTATGTAATAAACCATCACAATTCAAAATTGTGAATAATTGTCTTTTAGAATGAAGGACGGAAGTATTTTATCTACAAAATAAACATGTGATATGTAACAAGATTAACTACTCTCATTTCAAATACAATTAATCATTTGCTTAACAAGATTCCTTTAATTTAACGAAATGCTGCATGGATAAATGGAGAAAGATAGTAAGAGATCATAATATTAGCAACACTGCTTAAGACAACGAAAGAATATTTGTATTAATTGATGTCTGTTTTATTTAAGTAATGCAAGTGCCATGGGGCATCATATGGGGGAATGTTCACTATCACATGTACCTTACATTAATTTTTATTTTATTCACTAACAATATGGTATTGAGGTCCACAAAAATAATAATACAAAATTCGTGTAAAACCAATCTAATTATTACAATTAATTACGAAGTATTAAGGTTGTGTATAACCAATGGAGAGGAAAATAAAAACAGACCATTTCACCCAATGCTCCACAATTTTTGTAGGCAATGATATATATCGTATTGTTCAAATTTCGCGTAATATATCGAAATGTTACATTGACTTATAAATTGAATTGTATATTCGTATGTAATAATATATATCGCATTGTACGAGCGAACTAGTTATTAAAATTAATAATTATTGAATATCACATAAATTTCTATTGAACTAGAGCAATTTGAGGGTGGTTAGCTCTATAGGGTTAATAATTATGGATAACTGATCCAGGAGTGACATAAATTGAACGTCAAGTAGCTTATTGGGAACAGTTTGCATTGTGTAAATTACAAATAGTAGTATTTCCTTAATGAGTAATCACAATCTAGTAATTAATTTGATTGATTCAATTTTTTATTCCATATTAAAATGGAGGGAAGGCCATATATACCTTAATTAGAAGGACACAAGCGATAGGTGTAGGAAGTTGGTTACAATTGTTCATTATTAATTTCTGTGCATTTATACGTTGTGATAAGAATTAGGTCATAGTCGTTTTAGTAATGACAAATAAATGTCAGAATGTTAAAATATAGTAATTGTGATGATCATATGGAATTTCTTTCCCAAAATAAAATAAAAAAACTTTTAAGAAAAAACAAGTAAGAGTTTGATTTATTTAAAGTTATTGTCGAGTATAAGAATTACATGTACATCAGTACATGTATGCCATGGGGCTTTCAAAGATTTTGGAGAAAGGATTTTTTTTACTCTAAGCACCTATTTGCTAAATTTATTAACTATTTAAAATTAATTAATTTAATATTTATTTTATTAAGTTTATTTATTAATAAAAAATTAAATACTGAACAAATAAGACGTGAATGAAATCCTTAATAAAATTTTAAGTTACACCTTAATTTCGTTTTCTTTGCCAAATCAGAATTTATGAATTTCAATTTTACAGTTTTCTCTTATTCTTAATATTATTATTATTAAGATTATTATTTTCCTTTTGTTACCAATATTATTATTATCCTCATTAATGTTATTATTATTATTATTATTATCATCATCACTTTTTTTATCATTATTAATGTTTTATTATTATTATTATTCTAATTCTTGTAACTAATATTATTACCACTCTTCTTGTCATTACTATTATTATTACGTTGATTATTACTTTTATTATTATTCTTAAGTTAGTTCTTCTTCTTCTTATTATTATTACTATTCTTATTATTTCACTATTCTTGTTGTCATGATTATTATTATTGTTGTTATAATTATTAGTACTATTTCATTATTATTATTATTATTATTATTGTTATACTTATTATTATTATTACTATCACTTCTATTATTATTATTATTATTATTAAAAGGGTAAATGACCTTGACCATTACTCATGTAGTCATGTATCACTCTATATTCATCATTCCCGCACTTGTGTAAGTTGTGTTTACCGTAGTCCCATTCATGTCTTCTCAATATGGTCCTATCCGCTTATTCCGTTAACTTTTCCTGTAAGTCCACAGTTAGTCAACGGTTGTTGACTTTTGCTGGCAAATTAATCATTTTATATATGAGAGATTTGAAAAAAAACAAAAAAAAAAAATTGAAAATGATCATGACCATTTACTCACTCGTATTTAATATGGTCTAATTCACTCACTCTTCTTCTCCATATACTCTCATCCACTTACTCGGTTGAGACTTCACAAGTTAACACAATTTGTGCATCAATATTGTCAAGCTAAATAACGCTATCACCACTCACATTATACACTACAATCAACCATAAATAACAAGATCGCTACTAACATTACATTATTATCGTGACCTCCATCGGGTCTTGAGCTCGTGATGCCGATTGATTTGGGGGTGTTATATCTTTTCCCAATTTATGATTTATTTATTTTTGGAATTTAAGATGTGAAATGACTAATGCGCATATGAACTTAACCGATTAAGTAGATGAGACAATATCAAGAAGGTAAGTGAGTGAATAAGACCTTGTTATACACAAATGATTGAGTGGTGAATGAAACCATATTTAAAAGAGGAGTGAGTGATTGAGACCATGGTGAACATAACTGAGTAAATAGTGAATGGGGTGAAACATTAGTGATGGTCAAGTCCATTTATCCATAATAAAATACCTTTTGTCGGAGGTAGTCTTAGAAGGTGCTTACTATCGAAGCTTCGTTAGTGAATCGGCCAATCGTCACCCTTCCCCACCCCCCCACACACAAAAATAAAGTTTCAATTATTACGTACACGGTCGAATATTACCTCAGGTTGGGGGTGTGGTTGTACTAGGCCTCCATTTAAACGACCTCCGAAATTTTCAATGTATTTATATATTATATATTGGTAAACAAAGAAGTTACTAAAATATTACTAATATTTAGTTTATTAATAACAATAGTCCATTGAAAAACATCACATTTAATAAGTTACTATTGGAAATTCATAACATAATTAAATTAATGATATTATGATAAATTAAAATAATTGAAATGATTATAGTCTAACAAAACTGAAACTAGAACAATTGGTAAAGTTCTTATGTTTTCACAATATTTGGCAGGGTTCGAGTTCCTTTGGGTGTTCTTTTTTATTTTACTCTTCTTTTTCTACCATCTTGTCTTCTTATTTTTAAATTGTAGCCCGCTATTTAATTATTTTAAATTTTATCCTCTTCCATCCCTGTTAATACACAAACAGAGTACTAAAATTATTACTAATAGTATGTATACACGTGTAAGAAAAAAACATACATAAATATTGTTAGTACCCAAATAAAGAAGCTTTAGATGAACTCTGGGGCATGTGCACCCCTAGTCAGATTCTCTTTTTACCTTCCAACCAGATTTTTATGCAACTTAAGGGGCTTTCATTATAAAAACATCCCCAATCAAAATAAAAATCTCCTTCATAACCAATATGTTAGACAGCTCACATTGAACAAATTTTTTTATTACAAGCTTTCACTTTTTTTGTTGCTATATAAAGGGCCTGCACTCTTCATATATTCCTCACTCTCAACCAACATCCCATTTTCTCTTGCTTACAACCTTAAATCAAGAACCCAACAATGGCTTTCCCTAACACCACACAAATGGCATTTGTTTGTGGTATTCTTGGTAATTTCTTCAACCCCTTTCTAAATTTCATTTACTATAATTTACCACATTCATTAATATTTTATTGGGTATGAATTATAATTTCTTTTATTTGCTCCACATGTTTTTTCCCTTTTCAGGCAACATTGTGTCGTTCTTGGTTTATTTAGCTCCATTGTAAGAATCTTACTCTCCTTATAAAGCTTCATCGTTATTAGTAACTTTATTCGAATTATTAACGTTCTTTTTTTACTATCCAGACCTACTTTCTATCGGATTTTCAAGAAGAAATCGACTGAAGGCTTTCAGTCGATTCCTTACTCCGTGGCACTTTTTAGTGCCATGCTCTACTTGTACTACGCGTTCATGAAAGGAAATTCACTCATGCTCATCACAATCAATAGTGTTGGATCAGTAGTAGAAACTGCTTACCTTATAGTTTTCATGATATATGCCACCAAGAAAGCCAAGGTAATTAAATAGTTTTTGTAATACTTTTTAACTTCTAATTTGTTATGTAACACTTGAAATTAAATACTTACATTGTTAAATACATGGTTTAATTATTTTGCAGATATTCACAACAAAGCTAATAATCATGTTTAACATTGGAGCTTTGGGATTAATCATGGGATTAACAGGCTTTCTTGTCAAGGGGAAGCTTAGAGTTTCGATGGTTGGATGGATTTGCGCCGTTTTCTCTGTTAGCGTTTTTGCTGCCCCTCTTAGCATTATGGTAAGACACGGGAAAACGAAAAAAGTCTTAGTATCATTTTAGTTTATTAATTTGATGATATGACTAATAACAAAAAAGTATATACATATGATCATCATTTTATTTAATGTTACTTTTCGAAATGTAATATTTGATTATTTTGCAGAGGAGAGTTATCAAAACAAAAAGCGTCGAATATATGCCATTTAACTTGTCCATCTGCCTTACACTTTGCGCTGTTATGTGGTTCTTCTATGGTCTACTCATCAAAGATTTCTACATAGCTGTGAGTATACATGCATCAACATGATTTTCATTTGTAGTTAATATTACAATAATTTCGAACTCTGTTTTCTCGTATAATGAGATTCGAACACTTGATATTAATATTGGTTTTTGTTTGTGACATGTAGACACCAAACATCCTAGGTTTCACATTCGGAATTGCACAAATGATATTGTATGCCGTGTACCGAAACGGGAAAAAACAAGTTCTTCCAGAATTTGAGATCAAACAATTACAAACTGTGGTAGACATAACAACATTAGACAAACAAGCACAAGAAATAACATCATTATCAACATTTCCGAAGCAAGAACACGTTGTAGCTGAAATCGAAACAATTGAATTTGATGATCATCAACAAAACGATGCAATTATTCTTGATCGGCCAACAGCAGCAGCACCTTCTGCTATTGAGCCTGTCTCGGGGCCGTCGCCAATTGTTGTGGTTGATCGGCCAACTTCCGTCCTCAATGAAGTGCATCAACCAAACTATATTGCTTGTAACGTGTGAGAAGGACTAATGAAAATGTTGAGGGTGTCCCATAAATTTGTCACTTTTGAGCTATAAAATATGCAATATTGGAGATGAAATGATGCATGACGAAATTATCTAGCGATGGAGGCTTGAGGAATCTGGAGTGGTTCTGGACTTAGAGATCAGAAAGTAGGAAGTATGACTACTTTGTAATAAAATTTAGTGTAGATTGTT
Organism: Echium plantagineum; assembly: GCA_003412495.2. Classification (NCBI taxonomy): domain Eukaryota; kingdom Viridiplantae; phylum Streptophyta; class Magnoliopsida; order Boraginales; family Boraginaceae; genus Echium; species Echium plantagineum. The sequence goes on along the minus strand of CM016566.1, from coordinate 21,817,050 downwards.
TGAATGGATGTATTGGAAATAATATTAGTTTATTTGAGTTAACTTATTTTCATTTGATTCTCTTTTTAACATGCAAAATTAAAAAATGACCTTGGTAACATATATTAATATACACACGCACGTATCTTTTTCTTAACAAGTGAAATGATCCGATGGTACAAAATTAAATAATACCCCCTCCATTTTTAAATGATTGGGACATTTTGACTTTTATGGTCAATAAAACACGATTCAAAACGTAAATATCTTTTGTTTTACATGCGAAAAATTTTAAGAAGTTGATATTTCAAAAATATATGTTGAGACGAATCTAACAAGATCTCACATGACTATATTATTTCAAATCGTTTAGTTCAAATTTTTTAAAATTTAACCACAAAAATTAAAACGTACCAATCATTTAGAGACAAAGAAAATATAAGTTTTTCTATATATAAAATTATCAAGGAACTATTAGTATTGTAAGTAACATATAGTAACTTATTTCATCAATATTATTGAAGTTGTCAAATTAGATTCAAACGTGGTGATTATCAAATATTAGGAATCATTTGTTATTAATAAAATAACTAGACTCAAACAATAAATCTTTATGCTGTAAAGGCATAATCTAGTGATAATTAGTAAGATAATGATTGAGATTGAAATATTTTGATACGGTTGATTTGAATATATGTATAAAAGTAATGTTTTGTTGAAATATTATGAACTTTATTGTTGTTTCGTCTTTCGCTGGTCTTCTTTTTTTTCAGGCTGTCACTAAACATAATTCTCGATTTATAACTTTTCTCGCTAAATATTAGTTTTCCAATAATTTCTCTATAATACACTTGTAATCGTTAATATTCTATTTTTGGCATTACCTTTTTATACATCTACTTTATCAGCTTTCCTTTTATTCACCCAAACTTCAAAGGTTAAATTTTCAAATATGCCAGTACTTTCTAAATTTTCAATAATAATATTCTTTTTAAAGTACATACTGATTTAAATAAGTTGTGATTAAATTTCATTATCTTTTTTTAAAAATATTTAGATGAATCCAAAATAAGTAATTATCAAATTAAGTAAGTTTTATAGCATTAATTTTTAAAGCATAAATTAATTAATCATAATATGATAAGAAAAAAAGAAGTGGAAAAAAATGGAGGTAAAATCTAATAAAGACAATATAGGTTGGAGGGAAAATGAGGAAAATACTTCCTCCATCTCTAATTGATGGGGATATTTTGACTTTTTTGGTCAAAATTTGTAAACTTTGACTATTAATTTTTATTAGCCAATACGAAATAATATAGTCAAATGAGATGTTGTTAGATTCTTCTCAATGCATATTTTTAAAATATGTACTTTTTATAATTTTTTTGTGTACAAAATAAAAGATATTTACGTTGTAAGTCGTGTCTTGGAGATCATGAAAAAACAAATGACCCTATCATTTAGGGATGGAGGGAGTATAAAATAACCTCCGTGAGAATGTGTAGATCATTCGATAGGCATATCTCAACTTTAATTCTTTGTTTTTTCCTAATTTGTTTGAATTAATTTAGGGGAAAGAGATGAAGCATGAGTGAGTCATCATTAGAAAATCATATGATTATGCAAAGCAGACAAACTAAAAAAGACTTCAACGTGACTAAATGACGGAAAAATTATATTCGTCCCGGTACGCAAATACGCAATCTGAAGCGGTGGACAAATATTTCACGGAATTTAATTACTGTATTATTCTCACCAAACCCATACCTCAAAAATACTATAAAAGTTAATCCATTAAGAATTTACTTATTAAAATTTTAATCCTAAGTCAATATTGTTAATATAATTATTCTCTGTGCTATAACTTACATATATAAAGAGTAAATGTTCGATGATTGAATTATATGTAAGTTTAATATTTTAAATGAATCAAATTCCTTTTTATAAATTATTAGCAATGAAAATTATAATTACGAAATATAACAATTAAAAAGTATTACAAGAATTAAATTCGAGACTTCTTATATATTAAAAGCTCGAATTTCATATCACTAGATTAATAGCTTTCGATATGAATAAATAACTATTTTTAAATGAGTTATTGAGTAACCACTAATAAGATAATACTATTAATAGGATTATTAGTCTAGTGATTATTGGATGTTACTCATTAAATATACATAGTTCAAATTATTTTCAATACCAATAACAGAACCTAAAAAGAAAATCAACGGATTGTTTTTTTGATAAAACATATCGTTCAACATGAAACTAAATAAAGGGATAACTAATTTTTTGAATTGTTACACCTATTTTTATCGTTTATCCTAAATAGCGCATATCTCTTCTGTAAAGATAAATATATTAACCCGTGAGGATATTGATTACCGATGTGGGATGTGCATGTTAATATTCTCCCTCACGTGAAATCCAATCGTCGGCGAAATTTTCTTCTCCGGTATTATTTACCGAAATAACATCGACAGGTTACAAGTGCCTCATCAACTCGGGGCTGGCTCATAATACCATGTTAAGGTCTCTGGGGTCTCAATTGGGGTTTCACTCTAAAACCAATTGGCAATAGATGGAGTAGCCCGTGATCTTATATATTAATCCGGGAGGACATCGACTACCGATGTGGGATATGCATCTTAATACTCTAATAATCCCAGCTAGCTCATGATCACAATGTTGGTTCTGGCGTGTTAGGTTAATTTGTGACGAGTCTATAAACACGTATAATAAATTAAAGTTAAATTATGTTTATCTATAAATATAAATGATCTCTATATTGAAAATGAATTGAGTTAGTTGAAGAAGATGAAAAATATGAAGGCATGTATATTTTTGTTTTGACAAGGGATGATGCTATTTAGGCCAAAGTTTTTTGACAAGGTGTTAAAAATTTAATAAAAGAAAGTCAAAGTGTACTATTCTAAACACAAAATGATGGTTGGATGTTAAAATTTGCAAATAAATTAACACAAAAAAAAATTAAGGTTCTTGCTAGTGACCAAATAAATTTTCATACACCACTTTTGATGCAACATATTTGCACGTCTGATCCTGACAATCTAGGGGCATGTATGAAAATTTAACACAAGGTTTATTTGTTCAAACACAAAAAAAGAATTAATTTTTTAATAACTTTAATTTGCAAATAAATTACATATACTATCTTCTTTTTAGCATGGTTTGATGTAAAACTCAATCCTAATATTATTGTTTATAGAAAAAATGTATTTGGAACTTTTTTTTGTAAATTAGCGATGAGGTGAGTATCGAACCCAGGACCTTCTAGTCAATGACAAGAACATTTTCCACTAGGCTATTCGACTAACTCAAATATTAAATAATGTTTATTGATTTTTATAATCAACAAATATTCTTTTTGTTTACAATTTGAAGTCAAACAATTTCAGAAATAAAAAATGAAATAAATGTATACAAAAAGGACATTAACAAATATTTTTATTGAATGCTAATAAATATAAATTGCAAATATACTATGGAGTATTAACTATGGAGTATTAAATTTGATTAGGACTATTAGTGATTAAGATGATAATCATAATACGTATTATGTGCAACATGTGTGCACAAATTGTACAATATGAGTGTACATTCTATACAACCAGAGGCGGACCTAGAGGGGGTGGAGTGGGCCATGGCCCCCCTATGTCCGGCAAGTTATGTACATATACTCAAAGATTTAGTTAAACAAATTTGTAGTATTTGCTCAGTTGGTAAAATGCCCCCCCCCCCCCCCCCCCCTCGAATCTCCTTTGCAATATTTTGCTTAATTTGCCTTCTTTTGTTCATTTTTTTTTTTTAATTTTTACCTCTCTATTTTACTTTATTTTTAAAATATCTACCCTTTATTTTCATCCTGGTTTTGCCCCTGTATACAACATGTGTATATCCTGAGCGATGCACGTAAACATGTATTTTTTAATTAATATTAAAATTTTAAAACCCTCTTAAGAGTGAGTCATGTGCGGATGTGCGATCGTATTATGTTATAAATCTATTGGGCCGGCCATGTATATCTGAGTACAATCTCAGTAGGTGTGAACATATGAGTACTCCCTTCAACTGATGTTTCATTTCATCTGAATCTTGCAGTAGTCACTAGTCAACAAATAAGGAAACTTGATTTGGGCTCTTGACAAATATTGCTTAGATATCACCAAAATGTCAAGTGTTTCAAATATTTACCTAGTTGTGAAATTAGAGTAATAAATTCGAAGGGTACATATCGAGATCTTGATACCAAAATCACCGGACACTTGGCACCTAATAATAGTGGGTGACATAAACCCAAGACCTGCCCTTTTTGGTCGTTGAGTTAAGTTAATGTATCTTAATTTCAATGGACATTTGGTTGTAACACACATTTGTTTCGTGTTTCTTACACCAAGGAATCTATATTTTGCTGGACATATAGCTAGCTTTAGCTTCACGTACTACCACTTTTTTTGCAATTTTTAATTAATTTAACAGACTAATTTTTTCACTCTACAAATTTGTATAAAGTTAGGTTTAAAAGTATAGATTAAGAAGTTGGAATGTCATTGTCAGATTTAAAATAGTAAATGACTTCATCGATCACTCACATTTGTTAAAAAACACTAGTCGATCACCCTAGTATGATTTTGTATACTTTCGATCACTTATGATGAATGTTAGTTGATGTTAATGACAAATCCAGGGTGAAATGACAAAAATACCCTTACTAAAATGTTATTTTTTTTTTAAAATTACGAGTTATATCAAAAAATGTGTGAGTGACCAAAAGTATACAAAATACCCAACATGAGTGATCGAAAGTATACAAAGTCATACTAGGGTGATCGACTAGTATTTTTTAACAAACATGAGTGATCGATGAAGTCATTTGCTCAATTTAAAAAATTGGGTAGAAAATTCATTATATGAGGCAACAATATGGGAAGAAGAAAAAGGAGTTGATAAATGTGGTTTCATTTTAATGTATTTTTACTTTTGTGTGTTGTAATGGTGTCCATTGGATAGGCCTTATAAACAAGATTTTTATGTAAAGGTATCAAAACAAATAATTAAAAAACAGGGGACGAAGACCAAATATTCTTTTATTTAAAATAATAATAAACTTAAAAAAAGTACTCCAATGTGTGGTAAGTAATTAACGACTGACCACATATACCTTCCCCTAGTTATACTCCTTCATTGGTGAGTCCAGTGATCCAAACGTGCTGGGTACGAGCGAGTACCGGACTAATCGGTAGGGTTTGAATTTTATCTAGTTGGATAATTATTTGGTACTATCAAGTCGGATAACAAGCATATTACTCTCGCATAACTCGATAAGGACACTAGTGGATATCAAGCTGGCGGGTTTCTTTAGTCGAGCAACGAGCGGGTACCGAGATACTCAGAAATTCTATTTAAAAAATGCTATTTTAGTATTCCCTCCAACAATATTTAAATGTTGAAATGTAAATATGGAAATTTTTTTTAATACTAGTTTTATATTGGTCATTAAAATTAATTATGGTTAAGGTATAACATAATACAAAAGTAAACTAACGGGTAATGTGCGAACCTGGATTTACCTGATAAGCTATCCAGTAAAAATATTTACTCGAGCGATATGAATACGGGCAAATAACAAACGAGTCCAATTTTTCGAATCATATAACGAGTGGATTCCGAATTACCCAATCCATTAGCGTCACTAATCTCATAGCTCAGCAGCATGTACTAATTTTGTGCTTTCTCCCAATATTTTGGCGGAAAGTAGAGCAATTGTTGCTGCCAGGTTGAGTCCATTAATGTGGGTATGAGAGTCATTTAAGTCTTCAATTGATCGAGACGCAGGACAAAGATAAATATGAGTTGGAAACGTCCAGGGCAAGTAATCAAGTTGGTGGGGTTATTATATATAGCTACATTCATGGTAGGCATAATAGATTTTGAGTACAAATTAACAAGGCAATTGTAGGACTAGATATTTTATTATTTCTATTATTTTTACTTTTTTGTAAATTAGCGACAATAATAATTAAAATAAAATATATTATCTTTAGCGAGATTTGAACTTAAAAATTTTTGCTTGAAAAATTAGATTTGAACCCAAGAAATAATAAATACTCTCATTAGCAAGATGGGTAAGGGAGGGTAAATGGTTGCGATGGTACTGGTAGTTTTCGAAGAAGAAGAAATGGTGGTGGTAGAATTTGATGCAGTAGTGTGGTGGTTAGGTTGAAAATGGGGGTAAAAAGGGGGAGGGGAATTGTGGTGAAGGTGGCAGTAGTTTAGATTCAAGATGAAATGAAATACAGATATATTTTGATTATTGTTTGTTAATAGTTATTTTTCTAACATAATTAATTATAAATTTATTTTTTAATATATTTTTTGATTATTTTTTCTTATAAAATATATGCGAGAGTAGCATAATTGATAATTTCATAGAAAAAAATGGTTAAAAAATTCGTTTAAAATGTACCAAGTACTTGTTAGAATGATTTTTTTTATGTAACTACATATGTTGTTTTTTTTTTTTAACTTTTTTTTATGTAACTATGTAAGAATGATATTTCTTAAGAAATCTTTTTTACCAGGCCACGATGACAAGTAAAATAAGATTTTTTTTCCGTATGTAATACGTTACTAGTTAGAATCATCATTGATTCTACACATGTCCATCAGAACGACGATAAATGTTATCGTTTCTTATTTATAATTTCGAAACTCCGTAATCGATCAGAATACAAATCTTCGAACAGTTTTTTATGACCGGTGATGACCAATTGACCATATCAGGAGGCTTTATAACTACAAATCTTTAGGGGATATTTTCAAAGATTATAATAAGTGGAAGCTTTTAATCTCTATTTCTTTAATTTGTTTAAGTGGTGGTCCTTACAATAAAAGCCATAATAAGAGATTTATAAATGTATATCCCCACAGGTAAAAAGCCCCAATTTCGCCCACATACATGATTATTAGTGCTTCTTTTTCTACCAACCTACGGCTTCAAATGTCCGCCCACACTTTTTATAGATGTCGACAATTACAAACTTAATCAAACCAATTATTCAAACTAAATCATACCTATCAAGTTTTGCACTACTAACAAATAATAAATAAAATTAAAAGTGCTTCTAATACATCTACTAATCATATGTCATAAGATATTATTTTTTATTTAGACTTCCCAACTTACTGCTTGCGAATCTATTTAAAAGATATTATTTAAAAGTTATTATGGGATGTATGTAATCGTATTCTTTTCATGAGATCAAACCAGCTTTGAGGCAAGTTAAAATAATTTTGTTTTATTTTTGTTCAAACTTTTATATCCGGTCGAATCAAAATTTTACAGACTTGATTGAGGAAAAAAATCACACAGAACGAGATGGTGCAAAAGATCCAAAACAGACAAAAACAAAAACTCGATTTTCGGTCGAACCTATATGCTATTGAAGCATGGTCATCCTTTTGCACCACCCCATATTAATTGACATACCACAAGATCTTGGAGGATATGTATAAAACAATTTGAAAACTGGACTTCAATGTAAATGATATCCCACATGAGTTACGCAGACCAATGAGTCGGTCAATTATATGCATACAACGGTTGAGGCTATGTGGAGAGTAATCCAGGAGATGCACAATGATTGGCTACCACGACCTCCACAAGAGACGCCAGAATGGCGGGACAAAAAAACTATGACATGGAGGATGATTATGCAAACACGTGATTACGTTTATGTTTGAACAATTTAAATTTATGGTTATGTTTGATGTAATTTCTTATTTTGAACAACTTATTTTATGTTTAATGTTTTAACTTTGAATCTTTATAACTTATAAAAAGTTTGAGACCCTCAAATTGAGGGCCCTAACAGCTCCCTGCCCTGGGTAATGGTGTCAGAGATTATTGTACGATATGCCTCGTCTGATCATGGGATTAATGCTTGCCCATTAACCACTTCAATGATCGCTCTAAATGGGAATCAAATCTGGGTTGCATAAGGAGACAAGGTTGTTTGGCACTTTGTACTCTAGTTCTTTACCAATTGTTTTATGTTTGGCATTGTTTGACCATTGGTATTTTATGTTGAAAATTATAAGGTTGATTGCATGTCTTTTGTAACTCATGGTACACTATCAGATTTACAAAGTATACCGTTTATAATAATATGAAAGGGTATTATGAAGTGTACCATGTGTATTACAAGGTATACCTTCTGTTTACACGGTGAATCGTTCGATCCACACGGTACTACCATGTGTAGCGGGCCTTTAGAGGGCCTCGAGAAGGGTCCGGACCAAATGCCCGTGCAACTTAAGGTGGGCTCGAACCGATAAACCTAAGCCCCTATTCGGCCACTCTTAAACGGACAAGGGCCGAATAGTTGCCTGGAGGGTCTTGGGCTGAGTGGGGCCTGATGACTGGGCCTGGCCGATGTGTAATCTGGCGGTCCAGTTCGTTGGGCACGTCTAGATGCAGGTAAATAAAGTACGTTTGCTACTTGAATTGAATAATGAGAATTTTAGGCCTATTTGGACAAATGGATTTCCATAATGTCCCAACCTAATATTCTTCTCATATTATACAAACTAAATCGTATGTTCTAGAATTTTTACTTAGTTTTGGATTTTACCAAACGCTACATCGAATTTAATTCAAAGGATTTGCCACGATTATTAAAATTGTTGTTTCAAACTGAGCTCATATTTTCAAAATATCATACATAATTACTTAAATTTATAAATAACATAAAATAATCTACAATTCAACAAAACTTTTCCACAATATGCATATTTAAGGAAATCCATAACTAAATTGGATTTACTAAAATCTCATTCCGTAACTTTTTTTATTAGAATGTCATGTCACGACTTGAATTCAGGACCTCCAATTATGGAGGCTAAATCGATAATCACTAGACTAAGGTCACGGATTGAATATTTATAGTTGAGTACAAAATCATAAAGTAAAGAAGTTATTTATCTTTACTAAGACCAATATAAAACGATTCAGCGAAATACATTGTAGGCAACCCTTTGTTGTCTTTTTTGTTTCGGTCGTTAACTATGTCGTCGTGTATAATCGTTTCATCTTGGGGAAGTCTTTCGTCCGGTTGATGCAGTTTGCAAATGCATCCAAAATTACAGATAACGCCCATTCATCTACTTGCAAAGTACACACATCGATTCTCTACTAAGGACGAACTTGCATCCGTTCCTACCTCTACGGCCGTAAACATAACGAACCGAATTATACCGAACGTAATCACGTTTGAGTTCGGTTCGCAAGGTCGAACCTCACGTTCGGCTAGGTCCTAAATGTGCGAACCGTACCCAACCTTACGTTCAGCTCGGTCCGCAATGTGCAAACTGGACCGAACTATTTGCAAACTGTACGAACAAGTTCGGTTTGGTTGGCAATAATGTTCGATGCGATTGGACATTTGGGCGGATGAGAGGGAGATGACTCATAAGTAATGAGTAGGGAAATAAAGAGATATGAAGTGAAAGTGATTTTTATGGTTTAAGTTAGCTTAGAACTTTCAAGTCTAAACAATTAGTTGAATTTAGTTTGTTATTGTTGTATTGTTGTTCTTTTTGTAAATTCCGTGTGCTTCGAGGATGAATGATGAATGGAGAAAAACCGAGGCTTTTTTTAGCAAACTCATGGCTATTTTTTTAGCATAATTGTGGGTTTTTTGAGCAAAATCTTGGGTTTTTTCCATCAAAATAGTTTCTACTTTTTGAGAAAAATGGTGGCTTTTTTTTAGCAAAATGTTGCCTTTTTTGGGTAGAAAATCGTGGTTGTATTTTGAACAAAATCTTGCCTTTTTTGGAGCAAAATCGTGGCTATTTTTTGAGCAAAATGATGTCTTTGTTTTGAGTAAAATCTTGTCTTTTTTTGGAGAAAAATCTTGGCCTTTTGAAACTTCTTAAGTTATTAAACTATCTTTTACTTGAAATGTTGTTTAAACCATAACATTTGTTGTATATGTGTTGTTTAATATGTATTAGTTTATTTATAACACAATATATTTTTGTTGGTGCATAGTATGTTGTTTATAACAAATTATAAGGCATTAAAATTAATTATAATGGAGTATAATATGTTTTAAATGATTATAATGTGTTCTAAATGATTATAATGTGTTTTAAATGATTATAATGTGTTGTAACTTATTATAACGTGGCCAAAGCGATGATAACATCTGCTAATTGATTAAAACATTTTCTTAGTTATTATTATGTGTTCGAAAAGATTCTAATGTGTGCTAGTTGATTATAATGAGTTCATGGTGATTATAATGTGGTTTGTTTGGGTACTTTGTATTGTCCATTGGTCAAAAATGTTAAAAGTAGGTTCCTAAGACTGTCAGAATGAAGATGCCGATTCAATGGATTTAAGTTCCTAGGGAGTCCATATAACCAGGCATGTTTAGCTATGTGTTGGGTATCAACACCAATTAGTAGAGTAGTGTGTGGGAGGCCTGTGATTTCGTGTTTAGGATGAAATACCGTTTGAGTAATTTCAAGGAAGATTTCCTACTTGTTATCACCTTGGAGTTTAGGGTGTCTAGCAAAGGTCGTAATACCTCCTATTTATAATTAGCTTCGAGTTTGGGGGTGCCCAAGAAAGGTTGTAGTATCTCCTCCTAAGCAAGTAACTATAGGTCCTAAGACTATTGATTCAATTTTTATCGAATGTGCTCACAATAGCAATGCATATCGATTTCTTGTATTTAAGAGTGACAACTCACTAGTTACAAGAACTCAATATTTTCATTGAAGTCTATATAAGAGGATTCAACATCGAAAAGGACATGTGATTCTGAGGATGATGTCACAGTTGAAAATATGACCGAAGAGCGTCGGAATGATTTGGTTGAGGAAGAAGAACCTCGACGAAGCAAATGGACACGTTTCGAGAATCGTATGGTCCAGACTTCATCATGTATATGCAGATTTTACCCAACCCGCCCAACCCAAGAATATGGGTTAGTTGTCGATGGGTCGGGTTAGGGTTAAGTAGTCAAATCAGAAAAAATTAGGTTGGGTTTGGGTTTATGTTACCCAACCCAAATATATACATATTAATATAAATTTCTAATATTATGCTTAAAATTTAACACTTGTTATAAAAATTATTACACAAATCCAATAGCCCATATTGTTACTCATTAGTATTCCAAAATTGGTTAAGAAACCAAATTTTTGCCTTAAAGATGCATTGGAAGATCTCTAGAAGTATGAAGACATTACTCAAGATTATGTTCATGAATTTATAAATTTAGTTTGTAGTTTATTCTTTTTTGTTAATCATAACAATTTTAGTTTTGGTTACTTGTCTTTTATGTGTAATATCTCAGATTTCGAAGAAAAATAATGATCTCGACGATGTCAACATGATATCTGATTGATTAGTATGTTTTTATTGCATATAATTAACACATTATATGTTATATAAGCTACTTATATATTCGTCTTACCTAAGTTTCATACATATTAGTCTAACTTATCTATTTTTCCTTTACAGGTCGTCAATCGAAAATATGATACAACCATAACAATGTTACCATATTTTTTAGTTTTAATAGTTTAATTTGTGGAATTTGAATGTTGAAATGAGTTACTAATAGTCTTTACACGATTTTTATTATCTTAATATTCTTTTTAAGTCAAATAAAATTATTATGTTTTTAATTATTTCAATTTAAAATTAATGATGTCTGACCCGAATAACCCGCCCAACCTAACCCGAAAATTGAAGGACCCGAAGCAACATGTCTAATCATTCTTGGGTCAGGTTTACGTCAAATTTTTAAAACCCGAGAAATATTGGGTTGGTTTTGGGTTTAGCCAAAAGCCGCTCAACCCAACCTATGCTCACCCATACCGAATAGACGTGAAAAGAACCTTTCGAAATGGAGATTTAGAAGAAGAAATCTACATGGAACAACCTAAGGGTTTTGTCGTTCCGGGTAAAGAAAGGAAGGTTTGCTGATTTGTCAAGTCCTTGTATGGACTAAAACAAGCTCCTAAACAATGTCATGAAAAGTTTGATAGGCCGAGCTTTCAAATGCACTTAAATTTAATGAATGTGATAAATGTATCTATGTAAAGTCCACGAAAGATGGATATGTCATTGTTTGTTTATACATAGATGACATGCTTGTTGCTGGAAATAATAGGAAGATGCTTCAAGCTACTAAAGATATGTTAAATTTTAAATTTAACATGAAGGACGTTGGACTAGCATATGTCATTTTATGGTCTGTATCACCGGAACCCAAGACGATCTAGTATTGAGCACACTATGTTAACACGGTTCTTCAAAAGTTTTGTCTATATAACCTTTAATCATTTTAATTATCATATTTAATTACATTGAAGTAAATATGTAAATATAATTGTATTTTCTAAATCTCCTATATTGAGGTAACTTCCAAATGATCGAATGATGAAATTCATGTAACATTCAATTATTTTAATTTGGAGGTATAATTCTAATAAAGCAGATAAAATAATATAGTTATTATTTTAATTACATACATAAATATAGTTGTGATTTTAATGATTCATTAAAATCACGTGATTGTAAAACAAAAGAACTGAAAGCCACGTAAGTATTAATTATTTTAATCATAAGTTATAATTATAATGAAGTAAATCCTTAAAATAATTGAATATATAACTTTTAAATATTATAAATATTAGTTATAATTACAAAGAAGAAACTTCATAACACAGGTTAACAAATAAAACTATATTTTGGTTAAGTCTCTTGAATAGATTCGCGTGACCCGACGTTGAAGGTGTGTATTCTAGTAGTGGATTATGTCGAGTACAGTGTTAAAACAAATGGTTCATCGAGCCACTCTTGCCTAAACAAAGTCAATGATCGGTGTAATTAACGAGGATAGATTTTATGACTAAAGTGAATTTGGAAACAATCGGTTGAAGATTGACTTAGGAGATAACACTATAGTGTTATCATAGAGATCCGCGTGACCCAAAAAAGATTATTGTTTGAATATTCAATAGAGGTCCACGCAAATATGCCGCCTATATATATTATCGAATCATCTATGAATATCACACTTGACTACTCAATATCTCATAAAATCATATAAATTCAACTTATTACAAAATTATCCCAACAAGAAAGATGGATGTTTCTTATATCATCTGGCATGTAGGCTTTGCATTGGCTCTTCTTCTCTGTGTTCTATTTATTCTTAATCCATATCGTTTTATGCCAAAAGAAGACAACATTGGGCGTGTAATCTTTGCGTTGACTCTTCTTCTATGTGTTCTATTTGGTCTTAATCCTTATCGTCCTACGCCAAAAGAAGAAAAAGTCAAGCGTTTAGTTGTTGCATTGGCTATTTATCAATCGCAAACAATCCCTAAATAGAGACATTTTCACATAGGTGACCCTGTTTATGAGATAATCTTTGGACAACTCTGATATGTTCATAGAAATGTGAATGTGGAGATGTTGATAGACAATTAACACTATTCTGTACATTGAAGAGTGTAGACAGAGAAGTAATGCATAACATGCTTGAAAACATCAACCACAAAGAACTACTATTTCGTTTAATGGGAACGAGTTTCAGCTCTCATAATAACACTTCTAAAACGATATGCTTCATCGTGTGCTCTTAAGAACTACTATTTCATTCAAGGTGCAATGCTAAGCTTGTCAAGTGAAATCAATGGATTGAGACTCCCAAATTTGTATCATATTATTTGAGTGATCTCAACAAAGCTATTTGAAATTTTTGCTTGCTCTACCAGGGCATCCCATGCCCCGACTCCAGGAGCAATGTTCTTCTGAACCATTTGATTCAGCAGTCGCAGTGCTTCACCATGCGAACCTTTCAAACATAATGCATGTATAATTTCATCTAATGCAACGGAATGTGCACCAGAACAATTACCAACCTTTTCTTTTAAGAAATCATATGCCCCACTGAAATCTTCTTCTCTTGCCATACCACCAATTATAATCTCAAAGGTCTGCATATTAATAACCCTACCCTTCATTGTCATCTGCAGAAGAAGTTCCCTTGCCATATTTAACTTCCCCGTCATACACATTGCCTGCAAGATAATATTATAGGTGACAATATCAGGTCTACAGTCGAGCTGCTCCATTGAAGCAAGCATCTTGACACCCTCCTCCAACTTATTTTGCTTACAGAGAGCTGATATATACAAATTATAAGTAAAAAGATCAGGAACCAACCCAGACACAAGCATATCATCCAACAAGTAATCAACCTGTTCATACAAACCCTCGGCTACTAAACCTTCTAATATCATATTGTAACATGATACATCAGGCTCAACTCCATCCACTTTCATCTGATTCAAAACCTCGAGAGCATCCTCCTTTGTCCCATTTTTTACAAGATAATGAATCACATTACACCAATCAACTCTCCTTGGACTGACCCCATATTTCTTCATGCGTTCAATAAAGCTCAAAACCTCAACTTTGTCGATACCCTTTCCCATACATATTTTCGAAACTATCAAAGAATAAACACTTTCGTCTAAACTATAACCCTCATTCACCATAAAATAAACCAATTCAACACCATATTTGATGCTCCCATGCCTACATAGACCTCTAACTAATATCCCAAACGTTGAGTCCTCCATTCTAATGTTCATCAACCCACTTCTCATCAATATCTCAGGCACAAATGCAATACCCCTTTTGTTCTTACATGCAACCACAAGCAAAATATTCAAAGATTCCACAGAAGGGTTGCATCTAAATTTACAAAAATTAAAGAACAGCTCAACAGCATTATCCAACATATCAAATTCCCCATAAAACTTAATCAAATCAATTAAAACCCATTCGGGTGTTTCAAAGTTTGCATCCTTTTCCAAATATTTAACTATCATTGGAATTTGATCATGATATAATGGGTTTTTAATCAAGAATCTGATGATAAACTGGTAAGCATTTGGGGTCGGTTGACACTCATAACAAGAAAATGAATCAACAAGTACTT
Source organism: Echium plantagineum (assembly GCA_003412495.2). NCBI lineage: Eukaryota > Viridiplantae > Streptophyta > Magnoliopsida > Boraginales > Boraginaceae > Echium > Echium plantagineum. Next base: position 21,802,015 of record CM016566.1, on the reverse strand, counting down.
GAATAAAATCAGTTGATTTTGAAGATGCTTTTATTGATGCTTGAAGTTTTTCCATAGCTAATTGATGGCAAAACGTTTGTTGCCATTTGGTTTTGTATGGTGAAAGTGGCCATTTTCTTCTTTTTCTGAGATGGTAATTGTGGAATTTCTTTCTTGATGAAGTTGAAGATAATAATGAAGAGATGAATCTTAGACTATAACATTTAATTGAATGTATTTGTGTAGCTGAAGAAGATATCTTTTGTTGAAACAAAGCCCTTAACATGTTCGATCGTATGCCTCAACGAATGTAAAGAATCAACCTTTAACACTCAATTTACATATTACAAAAACTTAAATCGAATCGTGTAAATCTATTACCTTCAATCGGACTCGGAATCTGAATCGATGAGGGGTGGTGGGGTGTTTGAATGTTTGAAGAAGATGGAAGGAAGGATGATGATGATGATTTTGGGCGGCAAAACTTGAACAAGTAAAATGTTCTGTATCGTTTTAGTCACTTAAAAGACTCTTTTAAGTGAAAAGTAATTCCCAATACAACAATAATCGGTCATCGTAGTAATAACAAGTATTGAATTTTAGATTTTAATGACTATATATGTTTAGATTTAACACATGTCGTATATAATACTCCCCGTCCAAGGCTTCTAGCCTAGTGTACCGGATTGAGCATTTTTTCAAGAGGTCTCGGTTCGAATCTTGCGAAGGTTTATATTTAAGTATACTTCTTCCGGGGCTGCCTTTGCAGTGTTTTCGGAGTTGCCCGTGCAGCATTTCAGCATCGATTCTGTGGGATTTCAGGCGTTCCGGTGAATTCCAGCACCCACTCTGTGGGATTTCCGGGCATTTCAAGACAACTTCGGGGATCGGACACACATCCAGGAAGCGAAGTTCAAGGATTACGTGGATTCAGCAGTCGAAAAGACGAAGCTGTTTATATGGGGCTTAGACTCCCATTTGCTAGTTTAGAAATGTAATGTATTTGATATCGCATGTCTATTTGTAACTTCTATCGTTTGATTGTTTACCCCTTTTTACCCCTTCAATAAAGTAATAGTACAGAGGGAATGGTATATATATATATTTAAATAATACTTCCTCCGCTTTTTTTCAGTTTTCGTTTTAGCCTAAATTTTTTGATTTTTTAGTTGTCGTTCTATCGTAATTTATTACTACTTCACATTTTTAATTTAATTTTTGCTTACTTTTTCTATTAAAATTATCAACCATCCAATAATATGATGACAATTAAAATGTCTTTTTTTTTATTACTTTTTCTTTAATCTATGTGCATCTTGAACGAAAACTCAAAAAATGGAGGGAGTATCATTTAGTTCAAAAAAATTATTTCAAAATGTATTTTACAAAAAAAAAATATTGCACATCAACATTTAATAGGTGATAATGTTGGATTTTACCGTTCGGTTGGATTTTACCAAAATTAAGCGCACCGTTTGATATGGGTTATCAAACCTTTGAATTTTACCATTCGGTTCGATATTTGTCAATGCGCACCAAGTCACAAGCCAAAATTTCTCGAACTAAATAATGCTAGCAACTTCAGTTATTGACCTTAGGTCGAGTTTTCTATTCCCGCCAGCATTATGATGTTTTGTTTTTGATACATTTCCACCCAAATTTTTCACGTTTCCAATAACTTTTACTCTTTTTTCTATAATATTTTGCTCATATTTATTATGTTTAAAGCTTAAATTTTCATTCTTTTTTTGGAGAAAATTTTCCTTTTCTTTTTCTATAATTTTATTTACCATATTTATCTCTAAATTTCAACCATTTTTCCCTATCTTTTTCTATAAATATCGAATCGAAATAGTTACACATTCAATATTAATTAACTTTCTCATTATGTATAAGTACAAAATTTTGTTTTGTTATATTTTTCCTTACAAATTATTTTTATTATTGAATAACCTTAAAAAGTTCAATATCATTATTTGAATGACTTAACATTATATTGCTTATTTTATTTTAGTATCTTTTATTTGATTAATTTTTGTTATTTTTCTTTATTTTGGTTAATAAAACTAGTTAAATTGTTGAAGGCAACAACTAATTTTAGATGATTACTTAAATTGATATTTTTTGAAATAATTAAATTGTACTTACATAATTTATGTTTTGTTTCGCACAATCGAAAATATATAAGTCAATAGATAATTCTACTTTCACAAATTTTAAAAATAGATTCATAAGATATTGAGGATCACCCCAACAAAAATTCCTTGGATCCGCCCCTGCTCACATCGCTAGCTATGACAACCTTCGTTACTAGTTTATGACACTTTAGATTCATTGTAATCTAATCAACAATTTCTTACTTTTTCATGGTTTCTTCATGTGATACAGATTTCTAATCCAAGAAACGAATGAGTTTTCTGAAATATATAGCACAAACAAGTGAGGAGGAGTAATTTTTTAACAATAATGAAAATTAATGTTGAATACTAACATTATTCTGCAAATTGCAGGCAGAAAGTAATGCATATTCTGAAATGGAAGTAAGGAACACTGCAAGTTTATTTGGACAAGTTTCCTCAACTCAATCGAAAGAAAAGAATCATGATTCACTCTTATTCTGGTGTTGTTAACATCAATTTTCACAATCGAAACGGAAACAATGGACTACGGACGCCTCGTTCTGGCTGTTGTAGGCATCTCAGCTTCAGCTCTTGTATGCCTTCGAAGTCTTCGAACATGGCAACAACACCGCATCACGATGGAGAAATCCAAGCTCATTAAAGAAGCGTTGGGACAAGCCGAAGAGAGACTAATCCGCTATGAAGAAAGGCATGATCGAATACTAAACCATATATGTACACAATACTTGATCAATCAAGAATTGCTAGAGGCATTGAGAGGAGCTAGGGAGGCGATGGAGGAAGCGTTGGAGTTCGTCGGAGGCCTTAGGGACCTGGAGATGGAGACGCTGTCTAGCTTCCCAGATGATGATGCTTCATTATCATATGCTATCAATTAATGTAACTATGTAAGTAAACAAAGCTTCCTCAGCAATTAAGATTTAAGCCACATCCATCGATGACAGGAGTGCCTGAGGGACCTTAGGATCCGATTCGATTGTTTGTGTATATATAAAATCGCTGATTAAGTCACTAACTATAAATTTCTTTCATTGGAACACGATATGTGATGTGTCAGATTCTCTCTATGTGGGCCCCTCGGGGCCGGATGTTCCTCCATTGGTTCCTTCCCGGGCCTCCGGGGAACATAGTCTTGTGATCCTGGGTCCTTGGGGGAACTCCTTGAGACACCCTTGAAGGACCCACACCCAGGGGTGGTCCCCTTGAGGTAGCTCCCGGGTCTGAGACCCAGAGGGGTTGGCTGACATCCCCGTCCGGGGTCTCCGGGGAACTCTTAAGTGAATGGGATGGTCCCGGTGCATGTCTTCTTGGTTTGTCGTTATTCCAGTGGTCCGGGTACCTAAGCTACGACTTGGTTGGTCGCAGCCACTCCGACGGTCTAGTTAGTATAGAGCAGGAGTGACAAAAGGGTTGATAAGGGTGTTAAGCATTACCTCTTTGTGGTGAGTATGGTGCTCTATTTATAGAGAAGGGGTGTTGTACCTTCCTTCTTCAGATGCGGACACGTGTCCGGCTGGGATCAAGTCGTACCCTGACCTCGGGCTTCCCCATAAAGTAAATGGACAGTCTGGCCCAACGTCTTATCGAACCGGACCGGTTCGATAACAGGCCCAGTACTGGTGGAGAAGAAGAAGAAGAAGAAGAAAAAAAAATGGAGGGTGTATTTTTTATCGAAATTCTTCATTGAGGACAAATGAGTCATTTTGGGGAAAGGGGTACTCAAATAAAACAAATGAGGGGAACAAAATTTAAAATAAAAAAATAAATAAAAAAATAAAACAGGGGAGGGGCGCATTCTTCAAAATTTCTCAAATTTTTGTATATCTAAATTATATGAAATTTGAAAAAGTTAAATTTTTTTTTTAAGTTGTGAACACAACATATAGTTAAATTATCTTGAAAACTTAAAAAGATTCGTCTCAATAAAAAATTTATATTATATTATTATCTTTTTAAATTTAAAGTACAAATATTGTTAAAATAAATTAAAATAAAAAATTTTTAAATACTAAAAACACATAAGTGAAAACACATCATTTGAAAGAAAAAATATTATAATATTGAGTATGAAAGCCATAATATAATCAACAATAAATGCATGTGTTTTAGATTGAAAATATGTTAGGAAAAACTAAATAACATTGTTCAAAATTAAATCTAGCTAACGTTAAAGTATATATATTCGATCAAAATTACATTTGTACTTTTGAAAATTAAATCATGTATATAGAATTTGTTGTTTGAATTGAGGTTTTCGATTTTCTTTATGTTTAAGGCCTGAATGTTAGTATAATTCAAAACTTAAATTTAGATTGTTAAAAAAAAAAAGAATATAAGAAGATTTATAAAAAGTATACATTTTCTTCGATTATACTAGAGCTAACTTTTATTCAAATTATATATACATTTATATATACATGTTTTTAAAAATTTAGGCCCTTAAATTTGAGGAGGTCCTAGGGGATCGATCACCCCGGCACCCCCTCAGGGACAGCTCTGGCAGTGGCTTCTAGTGGACCGTTGTTGTGATGAGATGTGGAAAATGAAATGAGTCAATCTACAATTGAGTAGCGTCGAATCTTGTTATGTAGTGAATGTCGAATTGTCTCTCCTTAATTTTTGTTCATATTCTTAAAAAGAATATTGATATGCTCATCTTAAGCGTCTCAGCTTGGTTAGCCCATCACCCAATAGATGAGGTAATTAGGGATATGTCTCTAGCGGTCCGGTACTCCACCTCAAGAGTGCCCAAATTAAACTCCGAATAACTACCCGTAAACAGGTCCTCCCTTGAACAAATGAAGAGGTACTCATGCACTTGCCATGAATAGAACTGACATATTTATGAAAAAATATATTTTTATAATAAATCTTGTAATCATTCGAGCTATGTTCCATTATTGTCTCTGGATACTAAAGGAAGACTATATATTAGCTTCATCTCAGGATCGGATAATGACAAAAATCCCATCAAATTAAAGGCAATGCAATTCTAGCATGCACCGCCGCCATTCTGCATTATTCAACCATTATATATATGCCGCCTTTTGTTGGAGACCTTTCATTATTCCATAGATTGTTTATTTTCTTTCTTCTTTACCTGGTCAAATGTGTGTTCGTTGTTTTTTGTGTGTGTTAGTTAAAATGCTCAAAGCATGTACGCTAACACATACATTCAAGCTTATGTGTATTCTATTGTTTGCCTTGGAAAGTAGGCTTGGGTGATTGAGCATCTTTGATTACTTGTAAATGATCGAGTTTCGATCACACACTCAGACATTAATTAAGGATCAAAATACAACAATTATGTTGAACATTGAAAATTATTAGTTAACTACAAATGGTTCTTTAGAGAATTAAGAATACACCTACAAATGGTCAGTCCAGATGTTTCAGAAACCTAGTGTAAAACTTGAAAATGGAGTCTTTAAATAGTTGATAAAATTTAAACATTTACTATCTCATTTTCATAAATATATAAAAATAAAATACAAGATTACAATATTATACAAAAAAAATATCTCATCCCATTATTTGATCCAAATGTATTAATAATAGAATCAAAATTTATATTGTCTCACATCTCTTCTTGATACAAAAAATGTCACACCATTCGTATAAAATTATTACCTTCAGTTGCGAGTTTATTGGCTTTTTAGCCGTTTGGCTCATGTTCAACTATCAGTTATTTTCAACGCTGTGTCTCATACTATATTTTTTTAGCTTACTCTCTGACTACGTTATCTTTAACTTTAAAAGATAAAATAATTATTATACTCTAATAACAATTCTAGTATTTAGTGTATTTGTTTGAGAAGCAGAGTGAATGAATGCAGGATGATTCCTCCATTGAGTGATTGCAGATTCCTCCATGTGTACATTATCACCCAATCAAAGCTTCTCTACCACAAATACAATCAATCAATTACTCCAACTTTGCAGGCTCATCACTCATGACTCATGACTCATGCCATTTTATATATTTTCACTTTTACCTATCTCACTACTATACGAGAATCATTCACATAAGATTCGCTAAAAATTGTGTACTACTAACTATTCCCTTCGATCATTTTTAGTTGACGCACTAACACTTTCTCTTATTATAAGTATCGTTTTTGTATTGAAAATTATATTTTTACATTTTTAATGAAACTTTTAAACTTTTTTTTTGTCTTGAAATTAACAACCAACGAGTGATAAAGTTACAAATAATTATACTTTTACATTTTCAATGTACTTTTTTATTACTTTTAATTTTCTAATTGTTTTTATTTATCATCCTGGCTATTTTCATGTTAATTAAAAATTATTCTATTATAAATTACATTTTAAAAATACATCCTTAAAAATTAATAATATAACAATTTAATGAATATATTGATATTACAAGTTTTTACTATTATAATTTATAGATACTCGTTAAATGAGAGATTGAAACAAAAAGGAATCAAATGTTGCTTGAGATTACAATGTCATAGGTATTTATTCTAAAACAATTTTTTTATGAGGGTGCTGTAAAGCAATTCAGATACATTATGAAAATGCTAATTCTACAAACAACATACATGTCTGCAGTAAAATATTGTAGATGGTACATAGAAAAACAACAACTCTAATTCCTTATTACTAATTGTAAACTAGCTCATCCAAGTGTTAAAAAAAATGGCAATTGAGCTCACAACCCTCTTCCAAATCTCCGTATACTACCTCGATTGGCTTGATCCTAACTCTCGCTAATCTCAATAGACTATATAGATCAGCTTGATCCTGACTACCGAGTACAGTCCTTATGTAGCTCAACACGAATACATTTAGGGTCCGGCAACTGTAGAGCACGTACCTGCAGAGTAAACTAGAACCATGGAAAATGACTGTTACGATGGCCGATATGTTGTATCGTCCTGCATTTTCCAAACAAATCCAGGCATGTCAAACCTTGGACCTGCAACTGTCCGATATATGTATAGCTTTTCAACTGGGCAGCTCTCCGGTCTCGAATCCAGGGGTCCTCTTTCATCTATAACTTCTACATTGAGCCTGGACATCTTCTGACCAAGCAACTTGCATGCTCCCAAACTTACTGAGCAAGATGACATCCAAAGGGATCGCATTGTCTCCAGTTTTGCAGCATTGGCCAAGAGAGCTTTATCGCCGAAGGGGCAGTCCCTGATCTCTAGCTTGCGCAGGTTTCTACAGCCAGAAAGCACATGATGGAGACCCACATCACTATCTCCTGCAAATGCTATAGAAAGCATTTCTAACTTTTGAGCATGCTTCCCTATGTATTCAAATGCGGAGTCTGTGAGGAGGCCTGAAAGAGAGAGGCGTCTAAGTTCTTTACAGTGCTCTACTATTGCTCCAAAACCAGTATCAAGTGGCTCGAGAGTGACATAATCAGGGGCTCGAGGCTCAATAATACATAGGCGAAAACGGATCATGTTTGGACGATTCCTAGCAATAGTTGCAAGAGCAGCATTTGTCATTTGACGACAGAAATAGAGAACTGATTGGAGCTTAGGGCAGCCTTCAGATACAGAAACAAGGCCCTGTTCTGTCAGAGCTATATTTGGCTCCACTCCAAAAGGATCAGAAGGAAACACCCTAAGTTCTTGCAGATGCTTGCAAGATGCAGCAACCGCTTGAAGACCCGTGTCCTCAATATAATCCAGTACCTGCAATCATGTTCCACACTAGATAAGAGTTACGAAAGAAGGTTAACAGTTTCACTGAAGACAAATGAAAAATTGCATGGAATTACTTATATACTTGACTCCTCATCACAGAGAATTTACCATAAGCTAGAGTCTTCGAATGACCTTAGGGTGTGCCCTCTCCCTTCAGATAGCTACTTTATGTGTATTGTGTATGCGTAAACTAGCTACTCAATTTATGATAATGTCACGGAATGAACATGATCTCCTAAAGGTGTTCTAGGTATAAATCATATTCGACTCGTCCAACTAGGGGGAGGGGTGGGGTGCGGGGGTGTCTTCCAACAAATCAATCAACCTACTTTTGAAGCAATAATTAATCCATAGCTTAATTTTTCTATCTAAGTATGTGTAACATTAGATACTACACACCAAAAGCACTTATATGTCAAAATACGAAACATTTGAAAAGTGGTTTGAAAATATTAGTTAGGGTTAAAACCGAGTATCTTTGCGTGATTAGTTAAACCACCTAGTTAAATTGACATGGTGGTTAGTATAACAAGGTATTCTAAAAATACAAGAGTTCTATAATAGGAAAAATTATATATGGCATACCCATAGTCGCTGCAAATTTGGACATTGACTGACAAGTGATTCAAGTTCAGGGCTTTGGATGGCTGCATAACTCAAATTTAACGATGTAAGCCTAGGGCATGCTGAATACAAAGCTGGAAGGTAAGCTGGAACAACATCCCAAAATCCAGAAAAACCTTGCAAGTGCTTGCAACCTGAAAAGGCTTCCGCGAGGGTCGAGAAGACATCAGTTCGGATCTCAGATGAAAAGGCACCAGTTCCCAACTCAGCCAATTGAGGCGCACGGCGAAGTAGGTTGGGCAACTTCTCAAGGGGCACTGCACGATTGAGACGCAAAGTCTTCAGGTTTGGACACCGAGCTACCAGGCGTTCCAGTGCCGAGAAAGAAACCTCCGAAACAAGGCAAGCTATATTAAGCGTCACCAGTGAGGTGAAATTATCAGGGAAATGGCTGAGCCAGTGCCCACCCAAATCCTCAACTTCACATTCACGCAAATCCAGCTCTTTCAGGTTCCTATCAATCCAATATAAATAGCCCAAATGTTAGGTACCAATAGATTAATTAAATATGATTAAAAAGAAACAAGGATGGTGCAAATTAGAAACAAGTTGTTCAAATTTGTCCATCAAAAATGAAATTCAGGAGAAAAAAGTAAAGATACATTGATCCAATGTAGCAGCAAATGTCAAGTTTATTGAGGTAATCTGGAGATTTATAATAAGAGAGGATGAAGATACATTCAACGAAATCGACTATAAACATAGTCTAAATCTTAGATACTAGGAAATTCATGTAAACTTCACAAAAGCGAGAAATAGCATTCCCTCATACAACATTTCCTTAATTAATTGAGATAGAATCCATTTAACAAAAGCTACAGATCTGAACAAACAGCTCAATCAAGCTTAAATGGGTGAATTAGTCACATTGCGAGACGAACAATCAAGCAACTTTAACATACATCAAGATTCATATATCTCACCCCATTGTGCAAGCTTTTCAAAAGTCAACATTCTGATAGATATAGATAAACCGATACACGAAAGAACCTAGAAGGAAGAATATACACTTAAAATGCGTTCATATAAAAGTTCATATCCACAAATCACATAAAAATATACAAATAGTATCCAATAAATACAGTTGAAATCCACAAATGATATAAAAAATCAATCTTTACACAAATAACATGAAAACATTCAAATAGTGTCCAAAAATAGAGCTCATATCCACAATTAACATACAAATACTCAATAAACACAGTTGATAAAGTTGGTAGACCTGCAATTAGCAGCAATGGAAGCAAGCCCATCAGTAGAAAATCCCTCACAAGAACACAAAACAAGAACCTTAAAGTTCTTGAAGCCCCTAGAAATCAACTCCAAACTCTCATCAGAAACAACCATCCTCTTCAAATGAATCTCCTCCAACCAAGGGTACCCTCTAGCCATCTCACTCACCCAAGGGTGCACACACCCACCCCACCCTTCTGGGACAAGGTTGAAGTCAGCAAAATGGGGTTTCCCCTTTAACCTCAAAGACCTAAGTTCAGGAAACCTCCTAATAACCATTTTAGGAGTTATTGCATAACAATTTCCCACAAAAATATCCTTCCTACACCATCTCTCGATTTCGTACCATGATTTGCAGACAAGGGAAACGTTGTTTTTGTCCTTGTCTGAATGCAGGAAGGAGAAAACGTGCTCGAGGACTTCTTCAGGGAAGGTAGAATAAGCCATTGAAATGGTGAGATTCAAGAAAAATGGAAGCTTTGTAGATCTGAGTATTGATGTAAGAAGCAAGTGTGGAGTATTATTGGGTTACTACTACGTGTATTTATTTATCGTATTTCTAGACAATTGTTTTTTCTTTTCTCTTTCCAACTTGATCAACTACCAAATTTTCTTAATTTTATTTCTATCATATTATTTTCACATATTTATATTCAAATCAATAGAATGCGTTAAATTAATAACTCAAACAATAAGAATTTGAGAGGAATTAGGTCAACAATTGATAACTCAAACAATTTTTTTAATTGATGCATTTAAAAAAGTATTTAAATAAACTCAAACAACTTTATGTTTTATTCCTCCGTCCCTAAATGATTGGTACATTTTGACTTTACATGATCAAACTTTAAAAACTTTGATCAATAATTCTCATTAATCAATAAGAAATAATATAGTCATCCGATATCTTATTAGATTCGTCTCGTATTTTTGAACTATCAACTTTATATAATTTTTTTCATATGTAGAATAAGAGATATTTATGTTTTTAATCGTGTTTTGTTGACCATGAAAAATCAAAATGTACAAATTATTTAGAGACGGAGGGAGTAATATAAGAAACATTGATGCTACTACGAATGTATATAGTGTTCGATTCAAAAGTTGATGAACTCGACAAACGGTCTTCGGATTCGAGTATATCGATATATGGACTAGTATATATGTTTTAATAATGTATGAGGTTTGACTCTAAAATGAATTGGCAAAAAATGGAGTAATCCAAGATCTTATTATTGACCATGAAGGTGACTACTGATTTCTGATATGAGATGTGTATCTTAACACGCCCCACGTGTAACCCGATCATCGACGGAATATATCTCGTCGGAATTACTTGTTAGAAGTTAGAACAACATGGACAAGGCTAAACTACTTACACGTGCCTCATCCACTTCGGATTAGCTCTTAAATCTGTTTATGTTTTTTATTTACTATTATTATTATTGTTATGTTTATTGCAAATCCCTAAAAGTGTGAAAAAAAATTAATAGTGTTTGTGAAGAGTATAATGGATGGAATAGGTTTTGGTGAATGATGATAAATTGATGAGGGTTGAGATTTGAAGTCCAAAAAGAGGTAAGGAGTAATTATTAAAGTAGTAAGCACTATATGGTAAAATGATAGTCCGTACTTGATTAAGTAGAATCTCATGATCCATATTGCATGGAGACTGTCTTTGGCCAAACAAAGGGATCATGGGACCATATCATATACACCAATAACTAGAGATGATTTTCATATAATACTCCTAATACTCTATACATTTAATTTATATGTACCCTTATTGAGTTCGAACTTGCATGTTTTATAATTTGAGTTTTACTTTATATTGAAATGTTTGGAAAGATTGATTAGATATACACTTTCGCATGAAAATAAATATTGTTATACATCCTTTTTGTATTGGATAATTTTTTTGATAGTTTTATGAAATACTCTTTATTTCATCTTAAGTAAGTTACACAACATATTTGCAAAGTCATTTTCAAAAAAGGAAGATATATATATATAAAAGAAAAACAATGAATCGGATCAAATAGAGTTTCGCCGTCTGTGGGGATCGAACCCACGACCACGTGGTTAAAAGCCACGCGCTCTACCACTGAGCTAAGACGGCCATTTTAGTGACTATCATTATATTATTGCATAGTTGCTAATTTCAATAGAAAAAGTAAAAGGTATACATATATCGGACAGTTGTAAAAATAAACGGAAAAAATATATCATGAAAAGTTGTAATATAAAGAAGTGGGGAGACATTTTGAAAACTACCCCTCCGCTCTTTTTTACTTGTCATCCTAGCATAATTTTTTAATTTAAAAATACTTGTCATTCTAGCATAATTTTTTAATTTATTAATACTTGTCATTCTAATATTAAAAAAAAATTTAACCGTACCTTTACATTATGAACAAACCTTTTGAGTATTTTTCTTATGAAATTA
>CM016566.1:21689805-21789805 GCA_003412495.2 Echium plantagineum | reverse complement strand
AGTAAGCACCTTCTAAGACTACCTCCAACAAAAGGTATTTTATTATGGATAAATGGACTTGACCATCACTCATGTTTCACCCCATTCACTATTTACTCACTTATGTTCACCATGGTCTCAATCACTCACTCCTCTTTTAAATATGGTTTCATTCACTCCATTCACCACTCAATCATTTGTGTATAATGTGAGTGGTGATAGCGTTATTTAGCTTGACAATATTGATACACAAATTGTGTTAACTTGTGAAGTCTCAACCGAGTAAGTGGATGAGAGTATATGGAGAAGAAGAGTGAGTGAATTAGACCATATTAAACACGAGTGAGTAAATGTTCATGACCATTTTCAATTTTTTATTATTTTTTTTCAAATCTCTCATATATAAAATGACTAATTTGCCAGCAAAAGTCAACAACCGTTGACTAACTGTGGACTTACAGGAAAAGTTAATGGAATAAGCGGATAGGACCATATTGAGAAGACATGAATGGGACTATGGTAAACACAACTTACACAAGTGAGGGAATGATGAATATAGAGTGATACATGACTAGGCTTGTAATCGAGCCGAATCAAGCCAAACAATTGAATATTTGAGTTTGGCTTGATTTTATTTTGACCTAAGGTTTGATTTGGCTTGATTTGGTCAATTATCTAAAAAATTAGTTTGGCTTGAGGTTTGAAGGAAATTTTAACAAGATATTTGGTTTGATTTGGCTTGATTCGAGCCAAACCGTTTGAAAAGGTGCGGCTCGATAATTAAATAGACAACAATTTTAAAGAGTTTAATTTATCTATAAATTAATAATTTATTAATTTAAAGAGTTTTTGAATGAGATGAAGAGTTTTTGCATAAATATATGTAGAGTTTAATGATATGAAGAGTTTAATGGTATTACTATTATCATTGAGAACAATGTTGATGATAAAGATGAAGATGATACCTTGTCTTCGGAACCTTTTACCAGAAAGGAAGTACTTTTGGCGTCTAGAACTCTTCAGAAATATATGTTACAATTCGAATACACAACACCGAAACTAATGGATGCAATAAGAAAAATTAGAGATCAACTCCAATATGATTTGAACTTTAAGAAAAAACAAACTACTACAGAGTCATATTTTAAATAAATTGTAACTATCTTATTTCAATTCTAATGATTATTAATTTATAATTTTCGTGGGACCTTATATTATAAAGGAATTTCTTAAAAAAGTATTATATTATTATTTTATCGATTTCGCTAATTTTTTTAACTAGCCGAAGTCGGGACCGGACAAATTTAATTATCTTATAAAGATTATTAATTTATAGAATATTAATTTATAGACGTTTTATTGTATATATAATTATATTATATATATATATATATATAAAAGAGATGACATAAATGAATCGAGCCAAGTTTTTTCGCACCGTTTGGCTCGGTTTGACGAATATACACTTTTTATATTTGGTTTGAGGTTTGACATGTCGAATCGCACTTCGAATCAAGCTTTTTCGAGCCAAATACGTCGAACCGTTTCGAATATTAACGTTTGTTCACACGCCTATACATGACTACATGAGTAATGGTCAAGGTCATTTACCCTTTTAATAATAATAATAATAATAGAAGTGATAGTAATAATAATAATAAGTATAATAATAATAATAATAATAATAATAATAATAATAATAATAATAATAATAATAATAATAATAATAATAATAATGAAATAGTACTAATAATTATAACAACAATAATAATAATCATGACAACAAGAATAGTGAAATAATAAGAATAGTAATAATAATAATAATAAAAACTAACTTAAGAATAATAATAATCGTAATAAAATCAACGTAAGAATAATAGTAATGACAAGAAGAGTGGTAATAATATTAGTTACAAGAATTAGAATAATAATAATAAAAAAACATTAATAATGATAAAAAAAAGTGATGATGATAATAATAATAATAATAATAATAATAATAATAATAATAATAATAATAATAATAATAATAATAATAACATTGTAACGACCCGCCCCAGGTGGGCCCCCCCTGAGGTTAGGCTCGATAACAAATCCGAAACCAGAGTCACCACTCGATGGATGACTCGATAAGTAAGACAGTTTTAAATAAATACAGTGGTTTAAATAAAAGGAAGTGAAAAATGTGAAAATGTCCATACTGAGTCAACGAGAGTAACGAAAATAGTTCCATCGGGGTGTAAGCTAAAACTCCACATAATATAAGAAGTAAAGAAAAACGCAACATCTGATAACCCACGCAGGGGTAAAATAGTCAATAAACATACGTAAGAAAATGACTCGACTCCAAAGATGATGACTGAGGGAACTCCTAATGCCGTCCGTCTCTCACCGATGCAGATACTAACTCTGCCGATCTAGCCTGAAAAGATAAGTCCCCGAAGGGGTCAGCTCGACAGCTGGTGAATCCTTCTCACGCGTGGCTACCACCCCACATACGTGATGCGAAAGCAATGACATACATAATCATAATGAGAAACATACAACGGTACAAATACATGAGTAAGCGCAATAATAACCACAATATCCACATAAATGCGTAACTATATGCATGGATCCGGACTTTCGTACTGTACAGCACTCTACCTAGCTCAACCTGCAGGGAGTACACATCATCTCATCCGCGGGGAGTACATTATCTCAACCCGCATACCATCATCACATCACAAATCATCATCACCCAACCATCATCACACACACCTACGGCCCATAACCAACCATGGCGACCGTTCAATCCTAGGTTGCCGGATCAAGACCACACACACAACACATATACGACCCGTAGGCCTAAACATCTCATGCTCAATGTTCAACAGTGATCATCATAATGCATCCATATGTACTATCACAACCACACAACACATACAAGAGTAATAACAACACGTGAGTAAGAACTCACCTCAAGCAAAGCACGCAAATAGAATCCCCGAGTCTCGAGCTGGAATCGCTCACACAGTAGGACCTATATAATATAGATATTCTAGATCAAATATTACTCCAAATACACCCCGTCCCACTCGTAATAGTTACATCACTAATTATTATACATATGCAAGGCCTTTTAGATTAATATAGGAAAAATGACGATTTTGCCCTTGGCCCCCACATGGTCAACCCTGAGACTATAATAATTATAAGTCATATTCATCGTACCTCTTACGCCCATTATTATATTATTATCTTAACTATCCAATCGTTAACAGTTAAATCACTAGCGAACTGGTCAGCGGTCAACTCCAAGTCAAAGTCAACTATGGTCAAGGTCAAACTTAAGTCAATTCAATGTCAATCCCAAAAACAACTCTTAATTCCAATTCAAGTCAAGTCCAAGTCAACATCTTAAGTCTTAGTCCAATTCATGATTAATCGCCCCAACACTTATTCTAATTGTATTAAAGCCCCAATTATACAACATAATTACAATCAAGTCCCCAACACTTATTCTAATTCTCAATTCATGTCTCCAATATTCGTTTTGGCCTATTTTCATAATCTTGATGTCCAATTAATCATTAAATCACCATTTCATACTCCAATTACTCCAATTAAACACTTATTCCATTAAAGTCAACCCTAACTCTCAAGTCAACAAGTCAACTCATCAATCAAACCCCAATTAGATGTACAATCCCAATTTATATGATAATTACATGTTAATTAACAACATAATGCTCCAAAAACGCAACCAAACACACCCTTAAATTTACCCAATTCGAAACCCAATTTTTTCCCCAAAAATTGCCCAAATCATCAACAATTTAAGCCAAAATTCGTGAGTTTTAGGGTATAATTCGAAGCTTAAACATGTTTTAACATCATCTAGCATCAACCCAACACCAAAATCGGTCCAAAAATCACCCAAAAACCCGCGACTTCTTGCCCCAAAAATAGGTACGAAAATTGGTTTTTAAAAGCTCGATTTACTACCTTTAATCGAAGGAAGACGCGTGGGAAGGATGGAGCTTGGTTCGGTTTCGACTTTGCTGAAATTTTCCGGCGGAAATGGTGGTGAAATGGTGGCTCACGTTTTTGGTGATGGAGAAAAGGTGTGTGTGTGTGTGTTTGTGGAGATGGAGGAAGGAGAAAGTGATTTTAGGTTTATTTCTATTTTTGGCCCTTCTATAAAGGGAAAATTCAACCATAGGCCCACTTATTAAAATGAACCTCCAAGACCCAAATCAACCAGCTCGCTAAGACAATTAAACGGACCCTTAACCATTCCCGAGCAATATAACGAGTTACGAAATAATGTAATTTAATTATTATATTTTATTTAATTAATTTAGGGCGTAATATTACAATCTACCCCCCTTAAAGAATTTCGACCCCGAAATTACGAAATCAACGAAGGACGAAGAACGAGACGCTTACCAGTTCCCACACCCCATAACTCCGGGTAACGCGCACGCATATCCTCCTCGCGTTCCCAAGTCGCCTCCTCCACTTTCTGATTTCGCCACAACACTTTCACCAATCTCACCGTTTTGTTCCTTAACTCTTTGTCACGGCGATCCACGATCCTAACTGGGCGCTCCTCAAAAGTCAAATCCTCTCTCAACTCGACTGGCTGGTCCGAAAGAATATGTGACTCATCCGGCACATACTTACGCAAACATGATACGTGGAACACACTGTGAATCCTGTCCAAACTCGGTGGCAAGGCAAGTCGATAAGCCACCTCTCCCACTCTCTCCAATATCTCATAGGGCCCAATGTAACGTGGACTCAACTTCCCTTTCTTACCAAAGCGCATCACCCCTTTCCATGGTGACACTCGTAAAAACACCTTATCCCCAACCTCAAAGACCAAACGGATCCGTCGTCGATCGGCATACTTCTTCTGTTTATCCTGAGCTGCCCTCAAATGCTGGCGAATCAACGCTATGCGCTCGACCGACTTCTCCACCAAATCTGACCCATAAATTTTCCTCTCACCCACCTCATTCCAACAGACTGGAGTCCTGCATCTCCGCCCATACAAGGCCTCGAAAGGTGCCATCTCAATACTCGCATGATAGCTATTATTATACGCAAACTCAATCTTAGGCAACTCCTCATCCCAGTTACCTGAGAAGGTAAGAGCACAAGCCCTGAGCATATCTTCTAATGTCTGTATAGTCCTCTCTGACTGCCCATCCGTCTGTGGGTGAAAAGATGTACTCATAGTGACCCTAGTCCCCAGTGCCTCCTGAAAACCCTGCCAGAACCTCGAGGTGAAACAAGCATCCCTATCTGAAACAATCGTCACTGGAACTCCATGAAGTCTCACAATCTCATCGACATACAGCTTCGCCAACTGCTCTGGAGTACGTGTCGATCTAATCGGAATGAAATGTGCGGACTTCGACAACCGATCCACTATAACCCATACACCATCATTCTTCCTCAAAGTCCTAGGAAGTCCAAACACAAAGTCCATCGTGATATTCTCCCAAGTCCACTCGGGTATCGGTAAGGGCTGTAACAGTCCTGCCGGATGTCTATGCTCAATCTTAACCTGTTGACAGATCAAACACCTCGATACAAACTCTGCAATATCCCGCTTCATCCCTGACCACCAGTATCGACTCCTCAAGTCCCGATACATCTTAGTACTCCCCGGGTGCATACTGTAGGAGGAGTTGTGACCCTCATCCATAATCTCCTGTCTCAACCCACCACGATCAGGTACTACCACTCTACCGTCCATCCTGAGTATACCATCATCACCTAGCACAACCGAGTGCTTATTCCCTTCCTCCCCGAATTGCCTCTGCAACTCGGTATCCTCGGTCTGCTGTTCCTTAATCCGATCCAGGAGCACTGGTCTCACTCTCAAATGCGCTAACAATCCACCACCAGAACCCATACTGAACTCAGCACCCAACTTCTTCGCATCTTTCTTTATACCTTTCCTGCTCAATGCGTCAGCGACTACATTCGCTTTTCCCGGGTGATACTCAATCGATATATCATAATCACTGATAAACTCCATCCATCTCCTCTGCCTCAAATTAAGATCATCCTGGGTAGGTAAATACTTCAGACTCTTATGATCGGTGAAAATCTGACAAGTCACCCCATACAAATAGTGTCTCCAAATCTTAAGCGTGAATACGATCGCCGCTAACTCCAAATCATGGGTAGGATAGTTCCTCTCATGAATTTTCAACTGACGAGAGGCATAAGAGATTACCTTTCCATGCTGCATAAGCACACATCCCAAACCTTGATGCGAAGCATCTGTATACACCACATAACCCTCCAATCCTGATGGCAAGGCAAGTACAGGTGCAGTAGTCAATCTCTCCTTCAATGTAGTGAAACTCTGATCACACTCCTTTGACCACACAAACGGTGTACCCTTCCTCGTTAGCCTAGTCATCGGAACTGCAATCCTCGAGAAATCCTGAATGAACCGACGGTAATATCCCGCTAGACCCAGAAAACTGCGTACCTCCTGAACATTAGTAGGAACCTCCCACTCAGTAACTGCCACAACTTTCTGCGGGTCAACACTGATGCCCCCTCCGGAGACAACGTGGCCCAAAAACTGTACCTTTTCCAGCCAAAACTCACACTTCGAAAATTTGGCGTATAACCGGTGTTCCTTCAGAATGCTCAACACCATCCGCAAATGCTGCTCATGATCCAACTCAGTACGAGAATATATGAGGATATCATCAATGAACACTATCACGAAATTGTCGAGATACTCCTTAAACACTCGATTCATCAATTCCATGAATGCTGCTGGTGCATTTGTCAATCCAAATGGCATAACTCTGAACTCGTAGTGCCCATACCGAGTCCTGAATGCAGATTTCGCAATGTCTTCCTCCTTGATTCTCAGCTGGTGATAACCTGATCTCAGATCGATCTTAGAAAAGATGGTAGCTCCTCTCAACTGATCAAACAAGTCATCAATCCTCGGTAGTGGGTAGCGATTTTTAATTGTCACCTTGTTCAACTGCCTGTAATCGATACACAACCTCATTGACCCATCTTTCTTTTTCACAAACAACACTGGTGCACCCCATGGCGAACAACTCGGTCTGATGAAGCCCTTCTTTAACAACTCCTGCAACTGGGTCTTAAGCTCAGCCAACTCAGCTGGCGCCATCCGATACGGTGCTTTAGATATAGGAGCCGTACCTGGTATCAAGTCAATGGAGAAGTCCACTGCCCTCGGGGGTGGCAACCCCGGTAGGTCTTCCGGAAACACATCCGCGAAGTCCCTAACTACCCGCACATCCTTCAAACTACTGGTGTTCTTCTCATCCCCGATGATATGGGCTAAGAAACCCACACACCCCTTCTTAAGTAGTTTACTCGCTACCATGGTCGAAATCAAACAAGAGGGTAATACTTTCCGATCCCCCACAAAGCGAATCTCAGGAAATCCTTCCCGGACAATCACTACTTCCTTACGGAAACAATCAATCACGGCCTTATACTTACTTAACCAGTCCATCCCCAAGATTAAATCAAAATCCCCCAATATGAAGGGTAATAAGTCAGCAGTCAAAATATCCTTATCGATTCCTATAGGGCAATCTCTATAAACCATAGTCAATGTATAGTCCTTCCCACCCGGGGTCATAATACGTAAGGATTCAGATAACAGGTCATAAGGAGTAGGAATGTTATTCACAAAACCATGGGAAACGAAAGAATGGGTCGCCCCCGAGTCAAATAATACCCTCGCATCAATACCAAATAAGGAAATAGTACCTGTCACCACATGAGTCGCCTCACGAGCTTCTTGCTGGGATACTGCATTTATCTGTCCCCTGCCACCTCCCCCACCAGTCTGGGTACTACCTACCTCGCTCGCAGCCGGTATCCCCGCACCTCTCCCTAGGCCTCCACGACCCCTGAATCCTCCACCTCTTGTAGCCTGATGAGCTACATACCCCTGAGCCGGTCGGCCAATCGGACACTCCCTCGCCAAGTGTCCCCGTCCCTGGCATCGATAACACGTCACACTCCTCGCTACCGATCCTCCCTGAACCACTGGACACTCGGCCTTACGGTGGCCACTACCACCGCACTGAAAACATCTCAACTCCGTGGCGGCGTGGGCAGCCCCGCTCCCGTATCCCTCTGACCTGGCTGGCTGACGCGGTGCTGACGTACCCGCAGCTGACATGACTGGACGCGCCGTATAACCACTAAATCGACTAGGTCCTGACTGGGCTGGCCTACTAAACCCCCTCGATGGATGTGTAGTGTGTCTAGGAGTCTCATATCTGGGCCTCTTCTCGGCTCTCTGCTCCTCCTCCAGGTTTCGCTCTACCTTTAGAGCGGCATCCATCATCTCGTGGAACTGATAGTAAGTCATTAGTGCCATCCGGTTGCGAATCTCCAAACGCAACCCCTCCTGAAACCTGGTGATACGAACCTCCTCACTGCGGTGAGCATCAGGTATCAGTCTACTCAAGTCACTGAAACGTCGCTCGTACTCTACTACTGAGCGTCCTCCCTGAGTCATATGTATAAGTTCCCTCTCTAGCTCTTGCATCTGACTAGGCGGACAGTACTTGGCCTTGAAGGCCCCCACGAACTCCTCCCACTGAATCTCAATATCATCCCCATCTCCGTAGGATCTGCGCACCAAGTTCCACCAATGTCGAGCACCACTCCTCAGCTGATAGGTAGCGAATTCTGTCCTCACAGCCCCCCTCACTCCAAGGGGTCTGAAAATGACCTCCAAATCCTCCAGAAACTCCAGAGCCTTAATCGGCTCATACTCCCCCTCAAACGTCGGTGGCTTCCTCTTAAGGAAGTCACTAAATAGCCTACTCTGAACGTCTAGTGCTACAGGTGCCACCACCTGCACCGGCGCCTGTGCCTCGTCAATCCCCCCTGCTCCCTCCTGAATACTCGGAGGAACCGCCTGACTACTCGCGTCCTGCTGACCCAAACTGGGTTCAGCAACCCCAACTCCGCGACCACGACCCCGGCCACGTCCTCTCGGAGCACCCCTAGCACCACGGGCACCCCTTCCCCTAGCAGTGCCTGCGGCACCTCTGCCTGCGACTCTGGCAGAATGTCTCGTCTCAACTCTCGGCGGCATGTCTCCTCAGTCTATGGAAAAATCGAAAAGGAAAAACACAATCATACCCCTATCCATATGCTAACTCTTAAGGACACCACATACCCTAAACAGTCTAGCAGACAGGCACATAACCCATAGGACCCAACAATCCTAGAACCTAAGCTCTGATACCAAACTTGTAACGACCCGCCCCAGGTGGGCCCCCCCTGAGGTTAGGCTCGATAACAAATCCGAAACCAGAGTCACCACTCGATGGATGACTCGATAAGTAAGACAGTTTTAAATAAATACAGTGGTTTAAATAAAAGGAAGTGAAAAATGTGAAAATGTCCATACTGAGTCAACGAGAGTAACGAAAATAGTTCCATCGGGGTGTAAGCTAAAACTCCACATAATATAAGAAGTAAAGAAAAACGCAACATCTGATAACCCACGCAGGGGTAAAATAGTCAATAAACATACGTAAGAAAATGACTCGACTCCAAAGATGATGACTGAGGGAACTCCTAATGCCGTCCGTCTCTCACCGATGCAGATACTAACTCTGCCGATCTAGCCTGAAAAGATAAGTCCCCGAAGGGGTCAGCTCGACAGCTGGTGAATCCTTCTCACGCGTGGCTACCACCCCACATACGTGATGCGAAAGCAATGACATACATAATCATAATGAGAAACATACAACGGTACAAATACATGAGTAAGCGCAATAATAACCACAATATCCACATAAATGCGTAACTATATGCATGGATCCGGACTTTCGTACTGTACAGCACTCTACCTAGCTCAACCTGCAGGGAGTACACATCATCTCATCCGCGGGGAGTACATTATCTCAACCCGCATACCATCATCACATCACAAATCATCATCACCCAACCATCATCACACACACCTACGGCCCATAACCAACCATGGCGACCGTTCAATCCTAGGTTGCCGGATCAAGACCACACACACAACACATATACGACCCGTAGGCCTAAACATCTCATGCTCAATGTTCAACAGTGATCATCATAATGCATCCATATGTACTATCACAACCACACAACACATACAAGAGTAATAACAACACGTGAGTAAGAACTCACCTCAAGCAAAGCACGCAAATAGAATCCCCGAGTCTCGAGCTGGAATCGCTCACACAGTAGGACCTATATAATATAGATATTCTAGATCAAATATTACTCCAAATACACCCCGTCCCACTCGTAATAGTTACATCACTAATTATTATACATATGCAAGGCCTTTTAGATTAATATAGGAAAAATGACGATTTTGCCCTTGGCCCCCACATGGTCAACCCTGAGACTATAATAATTATAAGTCATATTCATCGTACCTCTTACGCCCATTATTATATTATTATCTTAACTATCCAATCGTTAACAGTTAAATCACTAGCGAACTGGTCAGCGGTCAACTCCAAGTCAAAGTCAACTATGGTCAAGGTCAAACTTAAGTCAATTCAATGTCAATCCCAAAAACAACTCTTAATTCCAATTCGAGTCAAGTCCAAGTCAACATCTTAAGTCTTAGTCCAATTCATGATTAATCGCCCCAACACTTATTCTAATTGTATTAAAGCCCCAATTATACAACATAATTACAATCAAGTCCCCAACACTTATTCTAATTCTCAATTCATGTCTCCAATATTCGTTTTGGCCTATTTTCATAATCTTGATGTCCAATTAATCATTAAATCACCATTTCATACTCCAATTACTCCAATTAAACACTTATTCCATTAAAGTCAACCCTAACTCTCAAGTCAACAAGTCAACTCATCAATCAAACCCCAATTAGATGTACAATCCCAATTTATATGATAATTACATGTTAATTAACAACATAATGCTCCAAAAACGCAACCAAACACACCCTTAAATTTACCCAATTCGAAACCCAATTTTTTCCCCAAAAATTGCCCAAATCATCAACAATTTAAGCCAAAATTCGTGAGTTTTAGGGTATAATTCGAAGCTTAAACATGTTTTAACATCATCTAGCATCAACCCAACACCAAAATCGGTCCAAAAATCACCCAAAAACCCGCGACTTCTTGCCCCAAAAATAGGTACGAAAATTGGTTTTTAAAAGCTCGATTTACTACCTTTAATCGAAGGAAGACGCGTGGGAAGGATGGAGCTTGGTTCGGTTTCGACTTTGCTGAAATTTTCCGGCGGAAATGGTGGTGAAATGGTGGCTCACGTTTTTGGTGATGGAGAAAAGGTGTGTGTGTGTGTTTGTGGAGATGGAGGAAGGAGAAAGTGATTTTAGGTTTATTTCTATTTTTGGCCCTTCTATAAAGGGAAAATTCAACCATAGGCCCACTTATTAAAATGAACCTCCAAGACCCAAATCAACCAGCTCGCTAAGACAATTAAACGGACCCTTAACCATTCCCGAGCAATATAACGAGTTACGAAATAATGTAATTTAATTATTATATTTTATTTAATTAATTTAGGGCGTAATATTACAAACATTAATGAGGATAATAATAATATTGGTAACAAAAGGATAATAATAATCTTAATAATAATATTAAGAATAAGAGAAAACTGTAAAATTGAAATTCATAAATTCTGATTTGGTAAAGAAAACGAAATTAAGGTGTAACTTAAAATTTTATTAAGGATTTCATTCACGTCTTATTTGTTTAGTATTTATTTTTTATTAATAAACAAACTTAATAAAATAAATATTAAATTAATTAATTTTAAATACTTAATAAATTTAGCAAATAGGTGCTTAGAGTAAACAAATCCTTTCTCCAAAATCTTTGAAAGCCCCATGGCATACATGTACATGTAATTCTTATACTCGACAATAACTTTAAATAAATCAAACTCTTACTTGTTTTTTCTTAACAGTATTTTCTTTTTATTTTGGGAAAGAAATTCCATATGATCATCAGAATTACTATATTTTAACATTCTGACATTTATTTGTCATTACTAAAACGACTATGACCTAATTCTTATCACAACGTATAAATGCACAGAAATTAATAATGAACAATTGTAACCAACTTCCTACACCTATCGCTTATGTCCTTCTAATTAAGGTATATATGGCCTTCCCTCCATTTTAATATGGAATAAAAAATTGAATCAATCAAATTAATTACTAGATTGTGATTACTCATTAAGGAAATACTACTATTTGTAATTTACACAATGCAAACTGTTCCCAATAAGCTACTTGACGTTCAATTTATGTCACTCCTGGATCAGTTATCCATAATTATTAACCCTATAGAGCTAACCACCCTCAAATCGCTCTAATTCAATCGAAATTTATGTGATATTCAATAATTATTAATTTTAATAACTAGTTCTCTCGTACAATGCGATATATATTATTACGTACGAATTTACAGTTCAATTTACAAGTCAATGTAACATTTCGATATATTACACGAAATTTGAACAATACGATATATATCATTGCCTACAAAAATTGTGGGGCATTGGGTGAAATGGTCTGTTTTTATTTTTCTCCCCATTGGTTAAACGCAACCTTAATACTTCGTAATTAATTGTAATAATTAGATTGGTTTTACACGAATTTTGTATTATTATTTTTGTGGACCTCAATACCATATTGTTAGTGAATAAAATAAAATTAAATGTAAGGTACATGTGATAGTGAACATTCCCCCATATGCCCCATGGCACCTGCATTACTTAAATAAAACAGACATCAATTAATACAAATATTCTTTCGTTGTCTTAAGCAGTGTTGCTAATATTATGATCTCTTACTATCTTTCTCCATTTATCCATGCAGCATTTCGTTAAATTAAAGGAATCTTGTTAAGCAAATGATTAATTGTATTTGAAATGAGAGTAGTTAATCTTGTTACATATCACATGTTTATTTTGTAGATAAAATACTTCCGTCCTTCATTCTAAAAGACAATTATTCACAATTTTGAATTGTGATGGTTTATCTTTAAATTTTGATATCAACTATATATACATAGTATTAATTGTCGGAATGGTTCTACTAAGTGGGGTCTGGTACACTTTGGTTCTTGAAAGTGGCACTGTTGCCGAAATGGTCCATGAAAGTGTGTATGTTGGTGTAATTTGATCCCCATTCCGTTAGCTCCGTTAAATTTAAGATTGAATAGTAATTTTTGGGGCAAAAACAAAACTTTTTATAACATAATCGATGTTGGAGAATTTTTTCCAACGGTTTTAGAGTGTTTAAAGAACGTTTGAGGATATGAAAATAATTAAAATGAATTGATTTATTAATTTTAATGTATTTAATTGTTACTTTTGCCTTTAACTTTTTGTTATCTATATCTATTAAGTTATAAAAAGTTTCATTTTTGCCCCAAAAATTGCTATTCACGGTTGAATTTAACGGAGCTAATGGAATAGGGATCAAATTGCACCAATATACACACTTTCAGAAACCATTTCCACAATAGTGCCACTTTCGAAGACCAAAATGCACCAGGCTCCCACTTGTTGGGACCATTTCAACAATAAACTCTATATACATATATATAAAGAGTTAATAAGTGAATCAATAATAGTCTAATAAATGGAATTAAGTTGTACTTTTATCCTAGTAAGCGTGGCAGTATTACAGTGATAATCCGTGATAGTGTTTATCCGATTTTCCGATTTGCATTTAGTCCCAAAATTAACAGTGTCTTTATTAGAACTTGACGTTTATTTGAATTTTTAAGGGACAAAATGTAATTTTTGAAAAAATTTGTGTTACAATTTTTGTCCCCTAACCATGGAAAACATGAAGAAAGTTGATGTAAAAGTATTTGAATGGTTTGGGAATAACGATTTAGATTTTTGTCAGCTGTTTTATTTATGACTGAAAAACATCAAAACCTTACACCATATTTTTAAAATTGCATTTTGACCACCAAAATATTACAAAACGTCAAGTTTTAACGATACGGTTGACTTTTGGAGTAAAATCGAACCGTGTGTGCATTTTCAGGAATTATATATTACTGCAATAGTGCCACTTAGTGGGAAAAAGTGTAATTTGACCCTATTTAGTGGAACGAAAATGTAATTTGACCTCATTTACTTAGACCATTATTGCAATTATAACTCCATTTACATACATATACTTGCGATAATTCAAATAATATATGTTGTGATTTGGTCCCTTAAAGTGGTTATATGGGTGAGATTTTGTCCTCAATTTGGGTTCACACAAATTATGAAATTAACGTTTTACGCAAACTTAAAGACCAAAACACACCCATAGTCATTTTATATGAATAAATTCCAACTTTCAGTCGATGACTCAATATCATGGTGGCATCTTATCAAGCTTCCAACTAAGAGGTCTTGGGATCTTCGCATATTGGAAACAATTTGTCTCATATATTTTATTCTAAGTGTCTGATCTATTAGTTAAAAATTTCTATTTTCGTTATTATTTGTGCTCATAATTTCATTGTTAATTTACAAAAAGAACCACAAAGACACAACTCAATTTGATCATACTAAGCACAATTAAATTAACAATTAACTCTATCATACGTTATTTTTTATCGAAAAATATATCTGTATCATATATATAAAAATAACTTAGCGATGAAAGTATGATTACAGTAGTATTACAAATAATGATTACATGAATTACTAACTAATAGATAACTAGAATAAAACATGAGATAATTGTCTCTAACGAGACTTTAACCTTAGACCCCCACATGAAAATCGGTCAAATCTCACTAAGCTATTGAATATCATCGACAAGTCACCCATTAATCTTTAAGGGCTTATTTTCATTTTGGACCCTGAATTATGATGAAAATTTCAAATTGGACCATAATACTATCCTAAGCCTCATATTGGACCCTATAATATGGTTTATCTCATTTTACCCCCTAAAACGCCAAATGTGATGTAATTCGTTTTAAAAGAAGGGCAAAATCGAAATAGCACATATATTAAACTTTTGGGCACAATTCACAAATAACAAAACTTATTAAATTAAAAATAAATCCCAGGATTATTTTCAAATTGGACTCTTAACTATCACGTAAGTTTCAAAACGAGACAAAAGGTAGTATAGGGGATAATTTGAGACTTATGATAGTATCAAGGTCCAATTTAAAACTTACGTGATAGTTCATGATCCAAAATAAATATAAGCCAACTTTAAGTTGTGATATTGCCCATACCATACATGGCTAATAATTAGTAAAGTCTAGGAAGTGTAGTAATAATGTATGGTATATATAATATATTGTGTGGGAAAATGTAGGTATTAAGTTGCAATTGGTTGCAGTGATGACGGGGCATGCAATTGATAGTGTTGATGGCTTGGAGCCTTGCGAGAGGTCTGTTGGCTATATTTGAACTAATTTTGTAAGTATCTTACGTCCGTTAAACTATGATTGTTTCATCTTCTGTTATTATGACATCTTCGACTGTAATGCTTCAGCCTTCTTTTAGCCATTTATTTTCGTCTGATTAATGCTTTCTAACTGCCCTTCTATTTCATTTCACAATTAATGTATGGCTCATTGCCTCAACCTAAGGTATCTTTTTCCACTTTTGTGGGAAATTTATTGGTCATACGACTTATAAATTAAGGAATGTGTTATAGTAGTAATAGTGTATGTAAGATAGATGACTATCGTGATATGAAATTAAAAGCAACTTCGCCTCCATGTTATGTCAGCAAAGCAGCATATAGACTCGAATTAACAGTGTTCAAATGTCTCTACCCCAATCACCTTGCCACTTACTACTAAGTTATGCCTAAGAGCCAACTTAAGTGTCTTTGTCAACCCTCTCGATATAAATTTTATTCGTATCATCAATACCTATCCTCCAATTTTAGGTTGATTGTTTTATAATAAATCTACTTCTGAAATAATGTATAACTATCTACCTTTTACTTTGTGCATGTCTAATTATATTTTACAGTGTTGTGATGCTTGAAAGGAACATATATTGATGTTGCCAATTTAATACTACCTAGAATATGACTACTAAAATTTATGTAACATAATCAAAGAGGAAAAGAAGTACCCTTGAGGAGTCCGGATTCGGTGCATCAATAATTCGGTGCACCCGGTGCATCAGGTACCCATTTAAAGGTTTTACGTGGGTACTGCCCACGTGAAACCTTTAAATGGGTACCTGATGCACCTGATGCATGGAAGTATTGATGCACCCAATCTTTTCACCTCCTTGAGTGTCTTCTATATGTTTTTAATTCATATTTTAGAATAAAAATGGCTATTTATACATTATTGGTTGATAATTCTCTATTTTATTACCATTGGTTGATAAATTTCTTTATTATCATTATTAGTTGATAAGCTTTTCTTTTATTATTTTAATAAAGTAATTTTGAACTACCGAAGGAGTCAATTCTTTAATTTGACCAAATCACTACTAATGAATCATTATATTCGTATCTACCATTTATTGATACCTAATTGATGATTACAAACAATCCACCACTAGTTTGAATCTTTCATGTTAGCTATTCTGAACCTCTGCTTTTGAGCTGTGGACTGAGGTTTAACGAAGATCAAACAAAACTAAAAACTACATTAATTTTTTTAATTTCTACACGTTCAATAAGCTAAGGTTTATTATTAGACTTTGTAGTACGCTAATCGGGAAAACAGAGCTAAATCATATTTGTAGAAATATAGAGG
This sequence comes from Echium plantagineum, assembly GCA_003412495.2. Classification (NCBI taxonomy): domain Eukaryota; kingdom Viridiplantae; phylum Streptophyta; class Magnoliopsida; order Boraginales; family Boraginaceae; genus Echium; species Echium plantagineum. The sequence goes on along the minus strand of CM016566.1, from coordinate 21,773,042 downwards.
GAGATATTTTGAATGATGATAATGTTCTTGTTCATACAATATAGAGATTACCTATATTTATAGGTGAATATAACTTAACCCTAATGTACTCTACGGGCTTATGGGCTAGGGTTGCCCATTAGCCTAACAATGTTACTTTATAAAAGATTAGATATAAATTCATCAAGTATGATTACAACCGAACACTAAACTGCAAAAATAAAATTACAGCTATCGAAAACTACACCAAAAAGAAAAATGAATACAACAATTGAAATCAGATGGAGTCACGGTAACAAGGTTTTCCTTAAAACTTTATTGACCTCTCCTTTCGGTGCTAAGGACAGTTGAGGCTAAAGTTTTTCATGATAAAACCATCTCACGATCGATCTCACAAGCATAATAAATCGATCGACTAGGTGTGAACGAGCTTAAATACCACTAGACAAAACCAAGTAAAAAATAAGAGAGTATGTGACTGCTCCGTTTTGTTTCATGAAAACGGTGTATGTTTGCTCAAGTGAGGAATGCTACCATGAATAGACGTGGCCAACGAACCGAAGCGGACGGCCCCAACCCACTAACAAACGAACCAGACGGGCCCCTGAACTGCCTTCGCGGGGCCCGGAGTCTTAAATAAACCGGGCCCGTCCGTTAAGGGAATACTGGGCCCCTGTTCGGTTCGAGGCCCTAGTACGGGGGCCTAACATGGCCACGTTAGATCACAATATAGGCACGTTGGATGGTTTTTTTGTCTCTGTTTTTTAGCCCTAACGTGCCCATGTTGGGTGGCCAACATGGGCACGTTTTAATCAGAAACTTTATCATTAGTTAATTCAATAAATATGTTAATAACAACAATAAATAATTTATCATAATTTTTATTCAAAAACACAGTTTATACTCATATGGCAAGGAGTTTTCATAGTTAATTAAATACTTCAAGGTGCAATAGGTCTTCTCTCACAATGATCGAGACCATACACGCGGACAACATAAACTATACATCCATGTCGCTCGGTTTTTTCGTTATGAAACTCGAACGTCAATACATGTCCATAGACTAAATTGAATTGAGTAGAAAATTGACGCCATCCATCCGTAAAGAAAACACGACCTAGTTCTTCATTCTCTGCTCTTCCATTTTCGAACTTCACATCGAAAATTTGATCATCAATAAAAAACTTACACTCACCTTCTAGAAAAAGCCGACATCCTCTAACATAATTTGGAGGTAGTTCGATCCTTACACAAGATGGGTCGAGAATAACCTTGTAAAACCGCTTCAATGGTACTGGAGTTGGAACATGTTCTCGATCCATTTCCATTGAGTCTTGAGTTGTGATTTATATTGAAGAATTCAAAGTTTTATAGTTGAAATGTAAGATATGTTATCGTATTTATAATAGAATTGAAGTTGTCATAGAGGACAAACGTGCCCATGTTAGATACAACGTAGCCATGTTAGAATTGAAGTTGTCATAGAGGACAAACGTCCACACGTTAGTTTTGTCTGTGGATTATAATGACCATATCAACGTGCCCACGCTGGATCTAACATGGGCACGTTAGTAAGGGGGCCTAAACGAACTCGAACCGTGCCCGAGCCGAAGACCCACCGAATTTGAGGTGGGCTCGAACCGTGCCCGGGCCTGGGGCTCAACCCAAAGCCCCTATCTGCTTCACTACGAAAGGGGCCAGGGGCCGTCCGTGGGCCTGATGGGCCCGAACCAAACTCGAACCGGACTAATGGGCCAGGCCCCCGGACCGTCCAAGGGGGCCGTCCGTTGGCCACCTCTAACCATGAAGAAGACTTTTTGAATCATAGTGTAACGGACATAAGGTCCAAAAAACATTGTATATCACCTCAGGCTCGGTTATTGGACCTACTTGATGGTATATATAATGGACTCAAAATGAGCTGACCTTTTTAGAATTTTAGTGGTTTGACTTCGCTCCAACACTTGGTAATGTTTAAGCCTTTAGGCTTTAAGGTTGTAAGTTGTAACTTGTAAGTAGACGTGTTAAACGAATCGGGCCGGAAGCTCCAGGTCCGTTAAGGAAGGACCCGACCCGGTACGAAGCCCGCTTGGAAAAGATTTTATCATAAATTCCTCGCCTGTTATGAATTTAATGCTTTAACTAAAAATAATACATGGGAGTTAGTTCCTCGTCCGTCAGGTGTTTATATCATAAGTTTTATGTGGATTTTTCGTCATAAGTTTAAATCTGATGTTTCTTTTGAGCGTTACAAAGCTCGTCTTGTAGGGGATGGCAAGACGCAACAAGTTGGCATTGATTGTGGTGATACTTTCAGTCCAATAGTTAAACCGGCTTCCATTCGCACAGTATTAACATTGGCATTATCCAAATCTTGGTCTATACATTAGCTGGATGTAAAGAATGTCTTTCTTCACGGTGAAGTCAATGAAACCGTGTATATGTACCAACCAATGGGTTTTAGGGATGCTTCTCACCCTAATCATGTGTGTCGTTACACAAATCTTTATATGGCCTTAAGCAAGCCCCTCGGGCATAGTATCAACGGTTTGCTGATTTTGTTTCCTTTATTGGTTTTGTTTCCAGTGCTTTTGATCATTCTCTTTTTGTGTATCGTCGAGGGGTTAATACTGCTTATTTGTTATTATATGTTGATGATATCATACTTACTACTTCATCTGAGAAACTGTGCAGGTCTCTTATTACACTTCTCAGCACTGAATTTGTTATGACAGGCTTAGACACTCTCAGATATTTTTTGGGTATTGTTGTGACTCATCATGCAGGTGGCCTTTTTCTATCACAGAAAAAGTACGCCGAATCCATCATCAGCAAGGCTGGCATGGCCTGTTGTAATGCATCTTCTACCCCTGTTGATACAAAGTCTAAACTCGGCAGTACTTCAGGCACACCATATGATGACCCTACCCTATTCCGCAGCTTAATTAGCTGGTGCCTTGCAGTATCTGACATTCACCAGACCAGATATCTCATATGTAGTTCAACAGATTTGTCTTCATATGCATGCTCCCATTGCAGATCACATGCTAGCACTTAAAAGAGTGATTCGGTACCTACAGGGTACTCTCAATTATGGGATTCACTTATATAGATCGGCCACTGCCTCTCTTGTTTCTTACACCGATGCAGATTGGGCTAGATGTCCTGATACTCGCCGCTCTACATCTGGCTATTGTGTGTTCCTGGGTGATAATCTTATGTCTTGGTCCTATAAGCGCCAAGCCATTATATCTAGGTCCACTGCTGAAGCTGAATATCGGGGTGTTGCCAATGTTGTTTCCGAAGCATGTTGGCTTCGCAATCTACTCCTCGAGCTGCACCATCCATTGACGTCCGCTACCATAGTCTACTGCGACAGTGTCAGTGCCATCTATTTATCTGAGAACTCAGTGTTAGCCTATATACGATCCTTAGAGGGGGGGTGAATAAGGATTGAACTAGTAATTACAACTTTTTCGATTAACAAGTTCAAGCAACTATCACCCAAGCAATTGAACAACTAGAATTGCGGAAAGTAAATACAAGGAAGGAAATAACACAATGATTTTAGCGAGCTTCGGTTTCCCTACGTGCTCGACCCTCGGCTTTCCAACCTTAGGATTTCGGTAAGTGATACTAATAATGAAAACCCTCGGAATTCAATACAAGCAATCAACTCAAACTTCTAGCTAGCCCTAGCTAGAAACCCAAAGCCTCAACTCTAGGATTTCAACTCCTAATCAACAACTAGGAACCCAAGAACACTCCTTAGGATTTCAATTTACAAAGAATGAATTTTGTAAAAACTTGACTCTTATAACAATTATCCCTAATTGGATGGATTAAGAGTAATACAAGATGGATCTATAGAATTACCTCTTCACAATCAAGATATGATAGCAATTGAAGATTGAGAAGGCTTGATGCACTTTTGGATTTGATTAATCAAGAAAATCTCTAATTGGGCAAGAAGGGTTTCTAATTTCGGACTTGGAGTCCTTATATAGAAACCCCCATCGTGAGTCCCATCGTGACACGATGAGCCTCACGATGGCGAACCAACGTTCGGATTTTCAAGATCATCGTGAGACCCATCGTGATAGCCTATGTCACGATGGATGTCACGATGACGACCAGAGTCTGAAAACACAGTTCCATCGTGACACTCATCGTGATACATGGATGTCACGATGATGTCACGATGAGGCTACTGGAAGTTTTTGAGGCTCCATCGTGAGACCCCATCGTGAGACCATAGTCACGATGGATGTCACGATGGTCAGTGTTGTTTTAGCCCAATTTTATCATTGATTCATCCTTAACTCTTATTCCAATAACACTAAGTCATTATCATAAGATTTAAGAGATAATTCAATAAACAAATTGTTCATAAACAATACTCGAGAAGCCATAAAAACAATAAAACATTTTTAGCATCAAACCATCGACTCTCAATCAACTATTTCTAAAACATCGAGAGAGTTTAATAGGTAATTCCTTACACAAGGTCCTATACGCATATAATGAAGTAAATAAGCCGGCCTTGTGTCTTGACTTGAAGTATGTGCCTCGCGCACTGTAAAGTCACTTAATAAAACGATTAGCGCTTAATTGTAATTTGTTATTATCAAAATAAAGAAGTATCGACTTTAGGTCAACACTCAGTTCAACATCAGCGCACCAAACATGTGGAGATTGATATCCATTTTGTCCGTCAAAGGTTGCCCTTTGTCAGGTTGGGGTTCTCCATGTCCCCTCCCGCTAAATTTACTAAATTTCTTTCGTAAGCCAAAAATTAAGTTTCATTTCGCAATTTTCATGACTCTCATTGTTTCAAATATTTGAAGCGTCACCTAACCTTCATAAGAAAGAATCAACTATACGTAAAATATATATATTTGTTCAAGTTGAAATTAAAGAAAAATAGAAGTCTAACTTCATCGTGGCATGAGTTGAACTGAAAGCAGCAAAATTAAAAGATCATAACAAAATAACTAAGTAATCATATATTTTTGTGGATTATATTATCTTTTTCTCTTCTCGTAATTGTTCACTGAAAAGTATATGTTAATTCATATGTTATAATAACTAACTAATGATATTGTAATATCCAATAATGAAAAAGAACAATGACATTTTTGTCATATAATGTAAAACTCGATTTTAAGAAGATAGATGTCTTGTGGACTTTTAATACTCTGACCCTTATTTTATCAACACATACCATTTCTTTAACCTATTAATGAAACATCGTATATTAATGATCAATTGAAAACCTTATTATATTATTTAATTTTTAGTTTATCCATTTTTTTACTTCTTTGATCATTATATTATGACTATTGTGTATAAAACATCAAAGATATTTAGTTAGATTAGAATTAACAATAGTAAAAAACGGGTTAACAAATAATCAACCAAGCAATCAATTTTTATTATTATCTAAATACATGTCCAATTTATTTGTTATTTTCTTTAGTTTTATATGAAATATACTTGATAAAAATGACTTCAATGGTTAAACATATATGATTTTTACATAAAAAATTAACAAATATTAGGTTACAATCAGTTGAACTATAAAACTTTTCAAAATTCGTAATGATATATTTAGCTTACACGAAAGATAAATTCTATCATGAATGTTAAGTATATCATATAAATATATAAATAAATTTATTTTTTATTTCATTATTTTTAACATGCAACGCACGTAACATATTACTAGTAGACTAAAAGGAGGCAAAATTAAACACTCCAATTATTATACCTCAACTCCTCTACTATACTAAAAAATTCATGTTTTAATATTATTAACGGGCAAGCTCTGGTCTACTGATCAGACGAGTCATATTTTGTGTCAACCTGTGACATCATATCCATTACAAAAAACTGTCATGACTCTTAATTTGAGGTCTCAAACTTTAAAAAAATATCTTAGCATATGGAGGTTAATTGAAGTGTTTAGCTTAGTGATCAAGAATACAATATCATTAATAATGATGTTTACAGGCAAATCTTAAACAATAATTTTAGTAATTAAAACACACATAAAATTCAGTTTATATATTATCCGAATATACCATCTGATATTTTCGGACACGTACTCAAAATAAAAATACAGCCAATCCAACAATAATAATCACAATCCTGCATGCAAATAATTAATTAATTAATAATCATGTCGATTTCCATTTCCATGTCCAACACTTGACGTTGTCCTAATCTTAATCTTAGCACGATTAAGAAAATTAGTGACTCTGTCATTAAGACTGTCCCTTCTTGAAATCTTCTTCGTCGGAATCCTATCAATTCCAAGATCAGATGATGTTCTCATATCACCTCTCACTCTTGTAATATATTCCGAAAATCTTCCATCATTCACTTGGACCCCACCATTATGTCGATCATGGGTTTTCTTCTCTTTTGCAGGAAACAGAGGTTTCATCAACTGCCCTCCTCCGCTTTGCGCCGGGGCGGTGATGGGAATAAACTGCCCTGGAACTGGTAGGGAGACGTGGGCCTTGATGGGGTTGTTTGTAGTTTGCGTCGGCCGCGGAGGAGTTGGAGGAGAGTAGTGGCTTTGTTGGTGATGAAGTCTTCGGAATGGGGTGAAATTGATGGAGTTTTTGAGCTTTTCGCAGACGGTTTGAGAGCTTTTGTTGTTTTGGTTTTTCTTGGCCATGGTAGATAATGGTGGGTTCAAAGGGGAAGAGATGGGGAGGAAAGAAATGGTGTGATGGGGTTTTTATAGTGATTATGAATTTGTTAACTTTGATGGTTGTGTTGTAGTTATAATGGGAAAGGGAAGAAAATTGTGAGTGATGACTTTTCTTTAGAAGCATGGAACTTTTTCTTTTTCATTGGGAGGGGGTGGATTGAAGTTTATAACAACTTGAAGTAATTGGGTTGGACTATTAAAAAAGTGTTATCCTTTTTGTGAAGTTGATGAAGATGCATCTTTTTTGTTAGTAACCTTATCAATTAAGTATAAATTATGTAGGAAATTTCATCAAATTATAAATCAAGCAAATGCAAGTGTAAACTGTATTGTTTGTCTTCTCTTTCAAGTATATATGTTACATTATCGCAGTTTTTATTTCGATATTTCATATAGTTCACTTGACTTAAAATTACTAAGATAATCGCGTGACAACTAAAAATAACAAACAAAACACGGGGCATCAATTAAAGCACTAGGCAGATATCCTATTTAGAGTAGATTTGAATAATTAACGACTTGCAAAGCACGAAATGATTTTCCAAAAAAATTTAAACTAACAACCTTTTATAAAAAGCGCTATCCAAATATCATTAGACTAAAAGACTTTGGTGAAAATGCACCTAGAAGCGAATCAAAGAAATGAATTTGATGTGCTTATGGTTTGTTACTAAGTATGAAGCACAATTGGTTTTGTATGCATGAGAGCAAGGACCCATCGAATTAGATCAAACTAATTCGATGCCTTTGAACAAATAGCAATACATTTGATGCCTTATTGTACGTTTAATTTACTTGCTGGGAGAGGGGGTGATGTAGAGAATGAAAAGTTCGTTAACAACTAGCTAACAAATAAAACTGACGAATTTTAAATCAAGATTGAGACTTGGGAGAATAAGAGTATAAGACTAAAAACGTTTAATCAATTTCACTAAGATATTTCTCTTGTAACGCGGACTCACGAACGTTATTCATTGAGTGTGTACTGGGTACATTTCGAGATATAGCAATAGCCAGGAAAATCATGCCAGCCAGCTAAATTAATATTACACTATGCAAGTTCCGTGTGATAAGGGGTTTGCGTGTGGTAGAGGACGGTAAGCGAACCCCTAATGACCTTGCAGATCACAATAGTTCATCAACTCTACCAACTTGACCATTTTTGCAGGCAATTTCAGTCGAATAGTTAATATTATTAAGGGGTGATTAGAGAAAATCGCCAAAATAGTTCTTGATAAATGTACAAGGTGTACTTTTGTCCCTGTAAATGTACGATTTCTCAAATAGTCTCTGATATTGACGTCAAAGGGGCATTTTAGTCCCTCTTTATATTAAACTTTGGTCGAAAGAGAGACTAAAGTACACATTTTCGAGAAATATTTAAGTGTTCAAAATTCTATTTTGGCCCTAAGTCAAAATAATATTTCTATCAATTGACTCCTCCCCAAAAATAATATTTCTGGATTATCTATAGTTCTTGAACCCTTCTTACGCATTTTTCTCGACAATATTTACAGTATATTGTACGAAATTTGGATTTCATGAAAATGATGAACCCTAAGAACTATGAACCTTAATTTCAATTAGGGGTGTTATGAACCCTAAGAAGTAAATCAATTTGGGGGTTTGGGATATTATATTTTGAGCCAATTTTGTTTTTTCTCTGAAAATTATTACATATGAAATTACTAATTTGCCCTTACATACTAAAGTCAAGTCCGACCATATTTGTTGATTATATTGGAAAAATTAACATAATAAGTACTTCGGACCGTATTTGAATGTTGAGAGAGTGAATGAGATTTCGGGAAATATAAGTGAGTACTGAGTAGTGAAATGGGTATATCACAAGTGATGATTACGACAATTAACCCAAAAATAAACAAATGTATGAATTATACTTGTTATTATCTCTGAACTTAACAAGAGTCGTACAAGTTTAATATAAGTTGTATTAAGTAAGATATATACAATAATTTTGGCTATTTTCCACATTATATTCTTGTCCAGCTAGCCAAAATAACGATAATGGACAATATTTCTAAAACAATGATAATAGGATCATATTCTGATTATTTTCTTTCTCTAGATGTATAAGGCAGCACACATACACATGTAATTGCATCGATATAACTAATGCTTAGTTGTCACCGAAATTGAAGTTACAATAACATATACAATGAAAATTCAACCTCAAATTGGTGGGCATCTGATTCTTTGGCTCCCTCAAAGTCTTCAAAGCAAAATACTTGTTTGTAAGAATCTCAAAAATAATTGTTGGTGGTAATAATAACAACTACAAAGTCTCAAAACTTTATGTAAGACCTTGACTTAATTAAAGGTATATTTCAATCGATCTTATATTATATTTCTTAGGTGGGATTATTTGAGTATGTATGTTTTGGTCTCATTTTAAAACAATAATGTCATATTATATATTGCTTAGTTTACTAAGATTAACTAAATAAGGAACTTATATGTGTGCAATGTGCTCATAGACCTCATAGGAAGAATTATGGTTGAGTAATTTTGTACATTATACCGGGCGAGTTCATGCTCAAAATTCAGGTAGTTATTTGAAATGATATAGGAAATTCGGGGAGAATTTGACTAGACAGGTACCTTTTGAAGTGTTTTTTTTAATTTGGAGCATCCATCACATCTTTTTTGTAAAGCACTAGCACTCTTCCCCATTATAATGACTATTTTATCCTTAATGAAATTCACCTTTCTTCATCTTCTCCGAACACTATTCCCCACCCCACCACCAACCTGCTCCTAGCCGTCCCAACCCCTCCTGCACACCCCCCCCCCCCCCCCCCGCCCTGCTAGAAACCACCTTAACCTCTTCACCCTGCTCGAAAATCACCCCACCCCCTCCCCTTGCTCAAGATGAGGCGGTTGTGGCATGAATGGTGAGTTGCAGCTATGACGTGATAACATTTGGTTTGGAGCAGGGCGGTGGTCGGAATAAGGCTTAGAGAAGATGAAGAGGAAGAGAGTAATTTCATTAAGGGTAAAATACTTTTACAAAAAAATACGATGAGTGCTCCAAATTAAAAAAACACTTCAAAAAGTGCCAAACTTTCCAAATTCTCAAATTCAGGTGGCTATATGAAAAGAAGCCAATATAATAATGACTAAAGAACCCAGTTCTTTACTAACAAAATAAGTAAAACTTTCAATAGGAGTCCTCTAACATAATATTAACGCTAGATCCCGTTGAATTTGAAGTTCAGACTCGCCTTAATAATTATTCAAATGCGACTCATATTTTGCTCAATTCGCTTAATAATCAACATGAGCCTCAAAGGTATTAAGACATGTTGTGTGTATTGTATGTTCGAAGTGAGATATTACAATAATGGAGCACGTCCATTTGTTCTGGTTGAAGGTTTGCTAATAAGCTGCTTGCTTTCTTCAAAAAACTGTTTCCAATTGAGGATGCATATATACAACTTTCTCAAGTAAGATACTCCAGAATACGCTTCGGGTTAAAGCTTTTTCTCCAGCAAACTCTTATGAGTTGCAACTCATTCCGAAAAGCACTCTTCGTCTGAAAAGTTCATGATCAGTTCTTCACTGCACAGTCGAGCAATGTTCAACACTATACTCCCAGTAATGCTTCAGTGCATATTCAAGCAATTTTTAGCAATATAAGTACCAATAATGCTGCCGCTCTAAAATATATTTCTTTGATGCTTTCATTGAGGACTTTTACCATATCCTCTTCTTTGTCATCGGCTTTGCTTGATCTTTTACTGATAAAGATAATCGTGTCCCGAAGCCTGTTCACTGCACCTGATAGCCAAATAAATCCGGCACCTAGTCCAGTGCTTAATAGTTTGGATGCACAGAATGGTGTGCTGCTACAAGCTACTTTACTGATGACACCAAAAAGAACAGCAATTCCAGCCCCTGCAATCGCAGCAGAAAATTGGGATAATACATTGGGCAGTTCAGGTCCAGTCTTCTTCAAGGTTTGGATTGCTGTTTTTCCTTCCCGTTTCTTGTCAATCATAATGGAAAGAAGGCTTTCGCATGCACGTCCAAAGTTATTGTTGTACATATCAGTCTCTTTTGCTAATTTTCTATTTGTCTTTTTCTTCAGGGATTGCTTAGCTTTAGTCTTCTCCTGGCTGCAAAATGAACATATATGTAAGGACTCGGATGATATGATCTTTGACCAAGTTAGTTTTAATCAAATTCTCATTTTAGTATGAATAGATTTTTTACGGCTTTCTGTCCGTTTGCTCCTGAACTATCATTTTCTTTTTTATGTGCCCCTGAACTTTCCTTCTTTTCTGGGGTGCCCTCGAGCAGCTTTTTTCAATTTTAAATAAATTTATGTTACGGGGTAGGGTGGAGTGGGTTACAGGGTGTGGTTAATAAGTAAATTCATATTTTTTTAGAGGCAGAGCCCAACCCCAAATGGAAATACAAGGGTAAAGGATGGGAAATAGAAAGACAACACATGGTGGAAAAGTTATGCAATTTACCTTTTCAATGGAGCCATGGTTTCATGACTTGGAGATGATCCAGGAGAACCAGCTTTTGCTGTTTTACTTTTCTTCCTGTGCCATGAAAGTTAATGCAACGAAGTTCAATAACAGATTGAGACAAGAAATTCATCATATCGCCAAGAAGCTTCATCGTAATGATCGTCATGGATTTACAGAATTTAGAAGTTATGATTGTTCTTGGAAGAACTATAGATAGAATCATACACAAAAGGGAAGGCAGTTTACCAAGAACACCATAATATTGACAATTGTTCAGCATAGGAGCTTGAAGAATTGTGCAACTCTGGGAAGATGTTCATGGCACAATCTAGGTTAAACCCATCAACTTTCCAAATCACAAGTGGTGAGTGAGAGATTAGACATATTTAGGTATAATAAGATTATATTTCTTATTGAACATCTAGTCATGCTTAATTATTACAAAGTCAGAATTCTCACTTGAACCACCTAAGAATGGTGACACTTGTTCAGAAATTGCCAACATTATTGATAAGCAAGAGAACATTGAGTTGACTGGTTGAGGTGAAGGTACGACAAAAGGATAGAGTTTGATTACGTATTGTTTTTAGGTTGGCAATGTTTTAGCACTAACAAGTAACAAAAAATGAGTGAATAACCCCAGACAGCAAGGGTAGAACTTAATGGAGTTGGGAACAAAAACAGCATATTAACAGCTCTTAAAATGTGTTATATGATGGAACTAATTCAAATGAACTCGACTTTTAAGTCATATTTAAGCTCTCAATTAAGAGATAAATTTAACTGTGTGAGACCCCTTAATGATAGCTCGGCCTTCTATTTTTTGGAGGTGGGGGCGGGGGGGTGAACTCTGCTATTGGAAAACTATATGTGTGCTTTCTGGGAAAACCATATCGAATAGAAACCAAAAAAACGGAAGCAATGTACCTCTCAAAATAAGGGACTAGCAATGAATGTCTTTCCCACTTGGTGGAGCTTTTTACCGAATCGAATTCAGTAATATTTGGGAGAATGCCCTGCAGTCCTGTAACATTGTTGATGAAAGATAATTGTTTATCTGGTTCACATAGAAATTCCGATTCATGGAACAAATTCTTTTCCATGCCCAGGAGAGGCTTCTGGAAACCACTTTTACCAACACGATAAAGTAGAGATTGATGAGACTGAACATCATGACAGCAGAACTTGCCCTCTAAAACGAAAGGTTCTTGAGGCATATCAGTAAGCGCTTGGAGTTCCAACAACTCAGAGAGAACAGATATGTCTAATCCAGCTCTCTCCATCAAACTTGAATCTGAATTAAGAAACTTAATGAAATTTTCACGCAGTGCAATTTGTCTTGCAATTCCAAAGCTCAAGAGTATTGAATTTGGATGAGTCTCAGCTGTAAATAAAATAAAGAACAATAAATACACTCATAAAATGATGGGGTTAATATCAAATATAAGTAAACATATCTAATCATTAAGAAATTATAGTACTCATTTTGAGTAGAACTTCTGATATATATCCCTAAGATAGTATGAGATTGATAAGAGTTTAACCGATTATAAAGCTTTAGCTTACAATACAATTTAGTAAATATACATTTTAAATCAAGACAATAGGTATATGGTACAAATGGGATAGTCGATATCATTGAGTTACCTTTGACCCCATCAAGTACATGCTTCCTAATTGCCTTATCAATTTCTGTAAATTGGTGGACACCCTTAAACTGTTGAGTCATTGGTTTCCAATCCGCTTCAACTTTATACGCTCCGTTGTAAATAGAACAGGACTTTAGCATGTCTTCTGTTGACATGAGACTGGGTGGAAGCTGCTAAAATTCCCAAACAATGAATAAGCTTATCAGAACTAGTTACTAATAGGATTAACCTTCTGACTGTCAAATAATATCAATATTGACCTTCCGGGTGATCGTTCGATCTACAAGATTCAATCCAAGAACTTCTAACATAAAAATATAGAAGCTCTGCCTTTTATCCATTGTTGAGGCTGATACTACATAGTTAGCATAGTAGTTCCAAGTGATGAAACAGAACATATTCGAAGATGGTAAATTGTTCACAGCCTTCAACAACTTATTACCAGGAAATGAAAGATTATCATTTCCTCCTAATTAGATAATTGTAGTTTCTCTTCACTTTATTTAATGGTTTATCTATAAGTAGCACCCCGTCCCCACTCCCCATCTTTCTTGCGAACAAACCTTGTTTTACCAGTTACCGTTGGGTATATGAGATTATGATTTTTAGCTCCCAAATGCAATCAGCCTTTCTATCTGAAGATTTCTCTACTGACCAGTGCATCAATATTTCGAAAATGTAAGTTTGCAGATGCAATAAGGTGATGGCTTTCACCAGTAAAGGATGAATTACACTAGCTCACTATTCATATTTCATCTTAAATTAGAAAATTCTAGTATCTAGAATTAGTTTCCTTATCCTATGGGGTCAAATATATCGAAATGGCTCATGACATTACCTACGCTTCTTACCTTTTGTTAAGTAGTCAATAGTGGTTTGAACCCACTCTGAGGTAATTCCTCTTCGGGGGGGGGGGGGGGGGGGGGCAGGTTATTTTAGTCTATAGCATCAAATATACTCAAACTAACATCATGAAAATCCTACCAAACATCAATTGACACCATCTCAATATGAGATAGTTGTCAACAATCCAACAATAAGCCTCAATTCATAAATTACTTAATCATACACAAACAACAAACCAAAATTCATCACATAACACATATATATAAATCACCAACAACAACAAACATGCCTCAAAATAAATTCAAGTATAGCTTTAAAACACTCATATACATAATTCAACCTCAAAACTAAATTGTACCTTGGATGTTGTGATGATGGGTTGTTCAGGGAGTACAAGGCCATGAGAATATCCATGTGAAGCCATGAAATTGAGCTCCATGGTATGCACAAAGAGAAAAACCCAACTCCAAAAATCCAATCTTTTTTGAGTTTGAGGACCCAAATTTGTCTTGGGATCTTTGATTTGTTATGTGGTGCTTAATATATCTGGACTTGGGCATATTTGTGCCTCATATTTTCCAAATGATCCCATTTTTAATTATCAAGAAAGTGATTTTATGATAATAAATTGTTAAATCATATTGAAAAAATAGCGATGAAAATTACTTTATGATTATTAATTGGCCTTTGGGAATTCAGTCTGGATTCTGAATTACGACAAGCAGATGTTTCTTGACTTTAAGATTTGTTTGGAATCATCTGGAGAAGTTGGTGGATGTGGAATTTTTTTAATTGGTCATATTTAATTGAAATCAGATTTTTCGTTTTCTAACCAACTTCTTGTGGCTGGATTTTCACGAGGTCTACAACAAAATGATTATTGTACTCTTAAAGGTTGAAACTGTTCTAAAAAATACGAGGGCATATTTTAATGGCATAGATTACTGTTGTATTCGGTATGAAGGAATGGATTTTGAGATATCGAAGTAAAAGTTTAAAAGGAATATATATTGAAAAGGTATTGTTTTGAAGCAATCTATTACTTTGTTTGTTAGATACTATAAAAATAAATAATTTATCTAAGATGTTTAATGTATACGAGTATGATAATAGAAATAAAATAATATAGGTAAATATTAAACATATTAATAAACTTATATTATAAATAATATACTATATTATATATATATATATATATCAACTCTATCTTAAATAAGTAGTGCCAACTTCAAAATTATATTGTAATATCATAAATAAACCTTACAATACTATTAAATATTTTTAGATTATTAAAATAATAAAGTATTAAAATAATAAAGTAACATTTTAAGGTAATTCATATAATATCGTTTTGAACTATTTTCATATATTAAATTTGAGTCACGTGGATATATTTTATTATAAATTTATCATAAATAACCCTTGCTATAATTTTCACATTAATTATATATCAAATATATATTGATTAAATGAATAAACTAAAAAATGACATATATAATTAGTAATTTAATAATATATGCATTGTATTGATAATATTAATAAATTATTTGAATACTTCCATCTTGTACAATGTACAAGGTAATTAATTATTATTCTTAATTTGGAGGTAATGGTTATTGACTGAGATGAGAAATTGAATTATTTAGATGATGTAATGAAAATGTATTGTTAACTAACAAATGAGTCATTAAACCAATCTTAATTCGATCCAATCTATTTCAGAAAATTCTTAAATTTTAGAGTTTCTTTTTCCGGAACAGTTCCGAAATTTAAAATTGAGCATGAAGTGGGTGAGTATTTAGTATTATATATGTTGATTAATGATTGAGAATACATAGTAAACTTATTTTACAATCAAGTGTTTATTGAATTCCTCAAAAATATGTTTTATAAATTTTTCTCCATAAGTTGCTGAAAATCTTGTTTAATAAAAATTGATCCAGACAACCATTGGAAAAAATTATCTTTAATTAGTTTAATTGTATAATATCATATACTCCGTATTATTTATATATGTTTTCAATTTCAAAAAAGTTATCCACTTTCATGCTCTAATTTAAATTCGACCCGTTCCGAAAAAACAAGCTCCGAAATTTAAGAAATTTTCATCTATTTCATGTTATTCATACCTATTGTTGGTACTTAAAATATCTTCTTTTGGACTTGATACGTAATCTTTTTCTCGAATTTTTCCTTGTAAAAAATCATATTTTCAATATGATTAACTTACCCATTACTTAGGGATTTATTTTGAAATCAAAATGTTGAAAAAGTATGAAATGCTGAAACACGGAAGTTCAGGTGCCAAATTTAAGGTCCATACGTCTTTTTAAAAAGATAGATACTTTACGAGTTAATCGGATAGCCTAGTGGAAAAAGCTCTTGCTAGTGAGTAGAAGGTTCTGGGTTCAAGTGCATATACCAAAAAAAGTATCTTCGAACTTTTTCAAGCCGATCTCGAACTGAACTGGTTCCCTATATATCACTAATGAGTGCAAAAACCTCCTTCAACTCACTATATTTTTCACTCAGTCGAGCTCAACCCGCCGGAATAAAACCCACAACATGGTACTCCCCCCCCCCCCCCCCCACCTTCCCCTTGTTTTTCGTCATCATTTTGTATAATTGTTTCAATTATAATGATAATTTATCGATTTGTGGAATAATTGTTATTATTTTTTGTGCAGTTGTTTTTTTCGTATTTCAAGGATTTGGTGGGTCGAGAGGTGACAGTTGAACTGAAGAACGATTTGGCAATAAGAGGAACGCTTCATTCAGTTGACCAATACCTTAATATCAAGCTCGAGAACACTAGGGTTGTTGACCAAGACAAATATCCCCATATGGTACTCTCCCCACCTTAATTTCTTTACTTTTTCATTTATCGATTAGGGTTTTAGTTGAAATGCTAGTTGTTCTAGTCTCGTTGGAGATTTTTATATGTTGAATTAATTTACAATTTGGGTTTCTTTCAGTAGTTTAAGATTCTAATTTATTGTTTCATTTCGAATTAATTTAATATTTGGGTTTTTCTTAAGATTCTGATTATTGTGTAGGTTGGAATTAGTTTACTATTTTGGGGGTTTTCGGTTAATGAAGATTCTGATTTATTGTTTAGGGTTTTATATGTAAAGCACGTTGTTATAGTTTTATTAGAGATCTATGTTTTATTTGTCTAATTACTTCACTTGTTGAGGCTGTTCAGAACATTGAGATTCTAATTTCTTCTTTTTATTTCAATTTATTGTTTGGGGTTATAGTTGTGATACATGTAGTTATAGTTTTAATGGATTTTGAATGAATAAAGAGCGGTTGGCGATTGCTTATTTTGCAAAAAAAGTTTTCTTTCAATTAGGCTCTTACACTGTTTGCTTTTATATAGTACTATGTATTTGGAGCGCAGTGGGGTGGTGTGGGTGGAACGATCATTGTTTGCTGAACTGGTGTATCTTAAATTGGATCTGTAGTACAGCTTGTTTGGGGATGCAAGCGTATTAGCCGCATATGATGTTACCCACCCTCCCCATCCAATTTCTTATTTTTCTTTTAGTTGGCTGTTTAGGCTTTGGGTCTCTTTGAGTTAACCAATAGCTTCTGTGGATAACTTGTTTCTAGCACTGATTTCGTTGACTTAGCCTCTTACAGTTTCTACTTTTTTTGGAGGTGGGTGAGGTGGGGGTCAATATTTTTTTAATCTATCATTGTTGCTGAATTGGGAGTAACTAAATTGGATTGACGGTAGAGCTTATTAGGAAATGGAGGGGTATCGTTAGACTATATTATCAGATTCATCGCTACCTAGTTATAATGTGGGTTTGGAGGGATTGTTTTGGGAGGATTTATGCGTGTAGTAGTGGATTTGATCTTTATCCCTGGTTTCTTGGAAACCTTAAGCCGATCAGTGATTCTATGTGAACAATGATGGCTGGGCACTTGGTTTAAAGACCATTTAATCTATCTCTGTAGATTCGTTTACTTTAAGAAGCATGTGGTTTCCTGAATGCATGTTCGCCCGTCAGTGGGAGAGCACTAATATTAGGAGGGAATTGTTTCATCTTGGTTGGCCTAACTAGTGCAAATATTTCCTCAGTAGTAGAACATAGGAATAGCACTTCATATAGTAGGCTCACCATGAGCTTTTCCACTTCACCGGAGTTCCAGACAAGTGTATTTCCTCCTACGTTTCAGTTTAGTGATGGTGTGAAGCTTTCGCTAAATCCGATTGATTACATGTTTCTGCTTCTTTGCCATGACTTTCCTTTCCATTTATATTTTGACAGTATGTTTAGAACTGGATATAGAAAGTAATAAACATAGCTGTCCATGCTTGCTTTGATATATTCATTTTCAAGAAGTGCAATTGAGTTAAATGCACAGAAGAAAGAAAAGCTAGAAAAAAAAAGTCAAGACTCAAGAGAGAGAGAGAGATCTAAAGAGGAAGGGAGGTAGAACTAGTAAGAAAGGTGAGGTAGGGCATAAGAGTGTGCCATGCACTGCTTAGGAAACTTGAAGCTCCATACATACCCAGTTATTAGATGTAAAGTTGATTGGAGTGAATTTTACTAATGTTCGGGATGAATGTCATTTCAAACACACCCCTCAATTCTTAGTTCTGATATTTTGGTAATTTCATATATATACTTAACTCGATGAATTTTCATGGTATTAACATATTCGATATTTTCTGCTATGTTACAGCTTTCCGTGAGGAACTGCTTCATCAGAGGATCAGTTGTGAGATATGTCCAGTTACCTCCTGATGGAGTAGACGTTGAATTGCTTCACGATGCCACTAGAAGAGAAGCACGGGGTGGCTAGTTTTTATGCAGTCCTAACTCCCGAGTGTTGTATGATATGAATACTTTCTGAATGGTCTATCAGGATTTGACAGTCTATCTATTGAACGACTGTGGCCCGAATGTTGGGATATGTTATTTTCTTGAATGGGCGTTGCTAAGTTATTTTTATTTGGAGAAGTTTTAGTAATTTAGAATTTATAATCAATTAGCATAAATAGTGAAGTAATTGCTGTAGATTTAAATGAACTTTAAATCTTCCATATGAAATGATTTAAACAACCAACAATTATCAGTAGTATGCAATAGTATAACCACCCAAAACGTAAATAACATCATCGAGGGCCCGTGCTAATTTTTTACAAATTCTCCTCCCATACCAAAACAGTGTTTTTATGTACGAATTTACCATTTTATCCCTATGTGAAGTTCTTCAATTACTATACTTACAAATAGGGGGCATAATCGTAATTTCACACCCAAAATTTACTATTTGAGTGTGCGTATAACAGATGAGATCATTAATTGAAAGTTATAATTAACAGATGAGGTGCAACAGTTAGAATTTCACCTTTCATTTCGTTGGCTGCTAAAACCTCTGAAACCCAAAAATGGAGGCAAAACTCTTCCACCTCAACACCATCACACTTTCTCCTCCTTTACTTCATTCTTGGGCCCACTCTCACAAACCAATTCTTCCCAAATTCTCATCCACTTCCAGAGCTCCATCAATTGTCCCCTCTCGTTAGTTTACTTTCTCCCTATAAATTTTCGAGTGTCTTTGTATTTAGACTCGTAGATTCTTAATATGGTATCATGAACTATCCTCGACTATATACACGTGCCAACAACTAATATATGGACCAATTGAACCGGTTACGCGTGTCATATTATATTAATACTTGTCTCACAATTAAAAGTTTGTATTTTGTTTAATTTTTTTTTTTTTTATAGTTTTAACCTTTTTTGTGTAATTTGTGTTATGCTTTTTGATGGGCATTTAAATTTGCAGTGGTGGCTAGAAGCAAGAAGGTGGAAGAGCAAGAGCTCCCTCCTGGGCTGTCTAAAGAGTTCTATGATGATGTATGTATTTCTGTTTTGTAAGAAATTACTTTTTTAGTTTGTTGTAATATTTCTTTTCATATGGTGTTGAAAGGGTATCTTTATTTTTGTGCAAAATCCAATCTTGTTGAGATTTCCATTGGGCATATTGAATTTTTATAGGAGGAATACAGTTGAACCATGTCCCAAGGAGTCGAAAATTTTATATTACTTGGCTTTGTGATATATCTATTGTGATCTGTTAAGAAGTAGATAGAATTTACACTTCATCTTGGGTCAATTTGTTGACAGCTCCCTGTTATCCACGGCTGCACGCAATTTGACCTTCTTTAACCCAATTAAGCGGGAGTCTCTTTAGAGGCCCTAGGCGATGTTGTTGTGTAGGTAGACAGTTGAATGTGTTAACTGTGGTGTTCTTTAAGGAAAGATGGGGCTAACATTTTCCAGGGTAGGAATGGCAAGCTCGGCAACGGGAAAAGACTAAGGAGTTGAATAGACTGCGTCAAGAAGAGGATGAGGAAGAAGAGAGAAAAATTGACGAATATCGTGAAATTGGGGTGAGGCTCAAAGATTATCCTGAAGAAGAGCTTAGGAAGGCGAAAAAGTTGGTGTCCAGCTTTATTAAAGCAGCTGAAGAAGTGGAAGAGGTAGTTGTCCATAAGTATGCATTATCTCTTTCATTCTTGAATTATCAATCTTCATGTTTTTTAGACAGATAGTTGAAATAATAAGGTAGGTGTTGTGTTGTGTTACATTATAAGTATATTGTATTAGACGTTGGCATTATTTTGATAGTACCACAGAAGTTACATTTTATTACATAGGACGATTGTTGAAAGAGTTAAGGATTTTGAAGTGTTCTGATGAAGTAATGTCATCTATCTCAAATAAGTTAGTCTATATACCCACGCCAATGGGCGTTGGATGTGTAAATGCTCCTAAATTTCTTGTTGCTTTTTTTCGTTCGCATACCCATAGATGTTGCAAACTGGCATCAATTTCTTGTAACTTTGTCTGACCTTTCATTTACATGCAGAAAATTGAGGAGGCTGCTGAGAGAGGTGAACTAAGTGAACTTGTTTTGATGATAATATGGAACCGCCTGGATCTTGCACGCCGTGATGTATGTTAGATATGTTATTTACACTTTATATTTGTCTGTATTTTGGCGTCATTGCTTCAGGAGTTCTGGATAACTACTACAGAATTATGAAATTTTCTGTTTTCAGACACCTAGATAATCATGTCATGTCTTTATCTGCAATAATCAAGATATTTCCATATTCCCTTTTCTTATGCTTAAGAATTATGAATAACTTCCAATATTACAGGATGAAAAGGAAGCCATTAGAAGCCTTGATCTCTTATATCGGCGAGTTGAGGTAGGTCCGTAGGAAGCTACTTGAACTTCTTGTAAATTAATAATCTTATGAAACAATCACAGGTCTTTGAATTTGAATTCATTTCCCCCATAAGAGATGATCTTTAAAAGTTTTTTCGTCAGCGCGCTTTTCTAATTTTTTTCATATATTCATTCCATATGTCAGACGGAAATTCTAAAACGTGAAGCTACACCTGCCATGAGACTGTTGAACGATCTTTTGAACTTGCATGATGGATATGACAATGAAGGGTGGCTTAAGGCTTGCAAAAAGTACATGACTGATACATTTCCCCGAGAAGATCCATTTAGTATCTTAGCACCTGTTGGATTTGACATGGATAAGGTACAGGATGGATTGCAGGCAACCTACTTGCTTAGTTACTCATTTACTACAAATTGCGGTTTTATTTGAACGACTTACCTTGACTATTCATATATATTAAAGTAAGTGGTCGACTTTGCATAACTTTACTAAATAATTGATTAAAGTAAGATCATTATAGACCTTTACAAGATTAATATATGATTTTACGAAGTAGATTTGTTCAGATAATAGTGAACCAACAACCATAGTATTTTCTTTTGGGCTCTCACACTTTAGCTTCAAATCTGAGTTTTCTTCTTCGCTATGTAGTATTCACAAATCTTTTAATTCTCGTTTTATACTGCCAATATATCCATCTGACAAATTCGCTTTATGTTTCCACCCACCTCGGGGAAAAGCATGAAGGCCGAGTGAGACTTCCTGCAGAAGCTGATGACATACTTCTGAGGGTAGATTTTGTTAGAGAGGTTGATGCATTGCTACGAGAAGTTAGATCCGAGCAAGATGAATCACAAGATGCTGAGGGGTTTGATCCTGAAACTGTAGCAAACAGGTTAAAACAGCAGGAAAAGCAAAGAGCAATCGACCAAGTTGAAGCTCTATTGGACCTTGCTATCAATTTGCAATGGTAGTAGCCTTGTCTAGTTGTCTATAGAGAGGCTAATGATGTTGCTTATCTTTTTGCCAAGTTCTGTGTTCGTCATGAGAAATGTCTCTAATTGTTTAGCTCCTCCAATTATACAAATTTTTCATCTTACGTTATGTGATCCTTTCCTATCTTGTGTGTGTTTGAAAGAAACCAACCCAGTAACAATTTCATATCTATTACAAATGATGGAAAGCCAAAATCTGTAGATCTCAAGTACATTCTCTGAAGCGGCGGAACAAGCTCTCCGCATCCTTAAACATTCCCTATTGTACCTTTGACATTACAATGATTTGAAATGTTGGCAGAAGCAACAAATAAATCGAAGGCTAACACAACAGTGGTATTGACATAAACATGTTTAGACGGCTTCGCTTGCAGCACCATTAGAGGCAGGCCCGCTACCGCATTTGCTATTCAACTGTGAGTTCCTCTTGGTAGCTATTAGGTCGTTCTCTTCATCATCGAAATCAAATGGTTCCTCAGGCTCGACGCTTTTAAAAACGGGATGAACATAAGCATCTTGAAGGTATACTTTTAAGTTAAAGGTTGGTTCTGTTGCTCGTTCCAATGTGTCCTTCACCATTGCATCCTGTCAAAGATGCATGAAAAATCATTCAGCCAAAGAAGAAACAAGCATGTTTCATTACACAAAATAAGCAACCTTTTCCATTTTATCATCATGTACAGTTCTAGAGTTTTGCACACTGATAGTAGATATCAGTTGAGGACAAATTTGTTATTATCAATGATTTAGCGAGTCTAACCTGTAATGGGAACGATATAAAGGCCGACTCGAAACGTCCTTTACAGAACAGATGAAACCATATGGTCAAAACTGGGAGCACAAGCAGCAAAGGAGTAGAACGGGCTGCGCCTTTTGTGCTCAGCAATCCCATAAATAGAAGTTGTGAAATTATCAAGCCAATTATAATGCGACGATGAACATCTGGCCAAAATGATGCTCCACTTTCATACTTCTGATCGTACACATTGATGATCTTCCAATACGAATCAAGGGAAAATTTATCAGTTTCATACTTCTACGTCACTTAGCCCTTTGTTCCATGCCATGTGGCTAAGAAATGGTAATGTAATTTTTGAAGATTTCAGAAGCAACGTACCTGGTGGCGGAACAC
Source organism: Echium plantagineum (assembly GCA_003412495.2). Taxonomy (NCBI): domain Eukaryota; kingdom Viridiplantae; phylum Streptophyta; class Magnoliopsida; order Boraginales; family Boraginaceae; genus Echium; species Echium plantagineum. The sequence goes on along the minus strand of CM016566.1, from coordinate 21,749,993 downwards.
CACATATGAAAACGCAAAGAAGACGATTATGAAAGGGAGGAGAATTGGTGTAATAACTGCGTATACAAGGCCCAGCAAGAAATAGAGTTGAATGCGAGGCTCTGTCTGAGAATAATTCAATGATCCAGGATCCATTGCCTGCTCCCGGTCTTTCTCCGTTTTTACCAGAAAGGTATTTTTCAGATGAAATATAATCAATGGAACCAATCTAAGAATCTCACCGGCAATCCCAGCCCAACCATCAACCATTACGTAGGTAATAAAAAAGGTTGCTTTCATTGGGATGGCCACACCGATAGTTCTTGGAATCCTGCGAAGGAAGCATAATGAAAGTTGGAACTTATCTTCATACTCGCGATTTTTGCAGCTGAAGAATGATTAAAAAATGCATAATTTGCAATGAAGAATTAAATTCATACTCTGTTGGAGCCTGATTGAGGAACCTCTGGAGTTGCTCAAATGCTGCCCCTGCAATGATACTCCCAAAGAACACATTAACGAGTAAGAACAAATGATACTTCGCAGCTGTTCTTCTCTCAAGGGATGAAAGAGATGCAATGCCTTCTACTTTGGACATTGTCATAAGGATAGTTGGAAGAAGAATTAGAAAAATCTTCAATGCAATCCCAGGAAGAAAACCTTGAACGAATGATTCGACTCCTTTCCTGCAAGAGAAATCCAGTACACAAAAGATGAATCTTAGAACTATTAACTATGGAACAAAATATATTGTGAAGTCAAAATTATCAGTTGCAAGATATATTTGTACTTCATTTGTCGAGTAGATACAATGCATTTACCGCGTCAAAGCTTCTCCACCACGCCCCCCCCCCCCCCCCCCCCACGCAACTGACTTAAAACAGAAATTCAGTTACCTTTTTATCAATGGTTCCAGGAATGGTAGAGCTTTCGTAATTCCTTTTATGCTTGCCAATGATTGAACAAATGCAATGGGTATCATGAAAAAGAAGGTAAGGAAAAATAGAGCAACAGCCATTAGGAGCCTTCTGACGTTGAGTTCAACATAAGGTATAGCAAGATTATTCCAATATACATCACGAGGTTCAGGGGCCCAATCCGTCAGCCAAATAGTAGGATTTCTACATTGCACGGTTTGTGCACAGATTGCAGCTCCCCATCTGGATCTGAAAGAGACAAAAGCTGCAGGTACTATGGCGCCTGCATCGCTTATTATCCTTTCTCTTTCACTCCTTTCCTGAATAAAGATTAAATGTACATAAATATAACACAACTATAATAACAAGGGTAATATCAGAAGATCATATTCTTGGGAGCAAAAACTCAGGAACAGAAACGTTAAGTAAGAATTTGACAACTTACTGAAACTAACAATCAGGTTAATATATCAAAGTCTATTTAAGATGTGAAATGACCACCTAACATTAAGTAAGAATTTGGCATCTTACTGAAACTAACCATCGTCTAAATATGGTCTCATCCACTTACTCCGTTAACTTTTATGGTAAATCCGCAGTTAGTCAACATCCGTTGACTTTCCTAAGCAAATTAGTCATTCATATCTGATAAATTTGAAAGAAAAAAAAACAAAAAGGGCAAATGGCCGTGACCATCACTCATGTTTCACTCCGTTCACCATTCGCTGACTTCTGTTTAATATGGTCTCATTGAGTATTTCCAGTGGACTTTATTGATGCTTTAAAAGTGAAAGTCAGAAGCAAGGCAAACATGGAGTTTTGGACAGTGGATATCATTTCTCATGGAAACGTTTCACTTTACGATATCCAGATGATGATGTATCATTAGTAGATTTTATTGTATAGACATCTTATTAGCGAAGAGAATTAAAGAGTCATACTTCTACGCCCAGATTTTGAACTTCAGCAGTATAGTATTCAATTGCATCCACTGTCGTACCCCAGAGTCCGCAGAAACCTGTCTATACATGATAAAAAAAAAGATGGTCAACATTTGTATATAAGATTGTATATGGAATGCCCCATTAAGTGAGAGAAGTACCTTTGTAGTTGGCTTCGATGTCGGATTCCTTTCAAATTTAGTACGGTAATAGGTCAACCAATTTTGAGACGTCCTCTTTTTCTCCACTAATGCAGCAAGATTGTTAGCATTGTATACCACCTACAGTTTAATAATTTTAGTGCGATTACTGTGATATTCTTATACTGAGAATTTTACCATTGATATCTCATGATCTAGTTTACCTTTGCATATAGAAGTTCGAAATATCCACCATTTTCTAGATAAAAATGAGAGAGACTTTTCTTACCTGGTGTGAGAGGTAACTCTCGGGATGATTAACACGAAAGAAATGCTCTACATGTTGGCTGACGGATTCATCAGGGTCTGGTGGAACATTTCTTACAAGAACCTGCAGGAGATAAAATTTAGACAAAATAGCAGTTAATTAATTAAGGTAGGAGATATTCAAAGTAGGTTATCTCCTCACATATGAACATAATACTTCCTTTTTACAGTTAATTAAGGTACAAGAATGTAGTACTTGACATTTTAAACTTAGTCTTTGGTGGTCGATTGAATGCAATTATATTGCACGTAAGAATGTATTGACAAGCTACCTCAGTACCCAATACCTGCATTCTTGTGTTCTAACTTCAAAGTTATATCGGATATATGGCAAAACGTACTTAAAAATGTCTTAGCAAGAACTTCTCAGGTCCACTGCTGCGAAGATTATGTGACGTGAACAACAAATTGTGTGTAAGTGAAGAATTTTGGCTACTAACCGTGTAGTGATCAGGATGACGCTTTTCAGAAGCAAGAAACCGCAATCTCATGGTAGACACAATATCATATTCCTTGTACATTATATACCAAGTCCACATTGTAAAGACGTATGCCATTGTAAGGTGAGCCCAAAACCTGAAAGATAATAGCACAAGTTTTGTTAATAAACAAAAAGTTTAATTACGTACAATATCCTCCTTGGTTTCTTGTGCCAAAACTCTTTTACGTGAATATACAAATATAGAAAATGTTGGTTCTGAGAGTGAGACAATTAACAGGAAGAAAAGAATCAGGGAAGAAGAGTAGAAGCAAAAGCTCGATGGACATTTTCTCTACCAGATGTATGAGATTCGAATATCTGATTCAGAATTCATCACTAACAGAAACAGACAAAGTGACAAACTGTGTCCCAAGAAATTCTTTAGAGTACACCAAATATGAAAGCAGAATGAAGTGTTCAGTTCATACCTAGGTGAACCAGGAGGAATATTAGATATCGAAAGCTTGTCAATATTACTGAATGTTAGATCCTTAATATTCTCCAGTGATTTTCCGGTCCAGTTGATCGGAACTAGTATCACAAAACCTAGGAAAGCTATCGGAACAAATATTTTCAATCTGCAAAGGATTTCTGGCATCAGGAGGTGATATGCATAGGAGTTAAATGAAAAATTCATCAAATTCCTTTCTTCATGGTATCATGTAGTCATGTACATAGGTTCAGTTTAAATTCAATTTGATGTTCAAAATAAATATAATTTGAACACGTAAAATAGCTCACCCCAGAACGTAGATACGGATATAGACAGCAGAATCAAGTCCTGCATGCTCAATAAGCTCTGGTTCTGGCATTCTCAATGCTGCCGGCATCCAATTCAAGAATCTTATATATGTCCTCAAGTCCATATTAACAATTTTCTTCACAAAACCTCCAGCCTCTGGTGGGGGTGCTCTTACTCCCTTCAGGTACCATTTCGGAAAATACACCCTATCGTTTACTGGTTGAAGTCGTAGAATTGCAAAGGCCAGAAGGAACAGGAATGCAGATAAAAGATTGATTCCAGCTCCAACGCCAATATCTTGTAGACTAGCCATTGTCTTGGTTAATATTTATATATCACCTATTATTTTAACAAATTCGGCTCAGTAAGAAAGAAGTACTGTCGTTACCATACTGAGCGCTTTAACCTGATACTGCTTTATCTTATGCGTAACAATTTCAACCCCCGCCCCCTTCTTCACTCCACTTAATAACATACAAATCCACAAACACCATGATCTACACTCCTTCTATATTATGGAAAACAAATCAAATGACATAGTATTTACAAACTAATTACTAATGGCATGATAATTTCGATTCAAATCAAAGTTACTATATGTGTCAATTAAGATAGTACAATAATACCATAGGATAACAGATAGGAAAAAATCCTAGTACCATTACTAATCACAAACATAACCAAAAGCTGAATCGAATAGCCTAGACTAGTGGTAAGTGATAAGTTAATCAACATGTACCAGCATTACGCTTAAATCCCGCCAATTCTTTTGGCAAAATATTTTAGGGCTTGCTTCGGTTTCGTTATTGTCCTCACCGTGATGCTACTAGGTACATCCTCAATTTATAACTCGTCTGACTAAGAGAACTTTATGATTTAGTTACGGAAGAAAAACAAAAACATGCAAAAAATACTAATTCTCCATTTTGATTCATTCAGATTTTAAAGAAAAACAAACGAACTCACCTTAAAAAAAACGTAAATATTGCTTCCTCTGCACCAAATCTATAATCGAAACCTAATGAACGGAAAACAAAAACCTAGAAAATACACTTATAAACAACTCAAAATATATATTCAAGTGATCACATCTATTTCGCTACCATATATTAATCAAATGATACGTAAAATTGCATGAGAAACGAAATGATGTGTTTAGTGAAAATTTGATAGAGGGTCAAGTAAAGGAGATTCAGGGGTTGATTGGGCTTTGATCTTTGAGAAATGTGACAATAATTATGGGACACATTGAAAAATGGAAGATCAGGACCTCCTTTGCTTCTACGTGTATGTACTCATAACTTGAGATGCAAAAAGGTGTAGTATATTGTTTTTGTAGAAAGTAGCTTCATTAAGTTTTTTTATTCATTAATACTCCCTAGTCCCTCCGTCCCTAAAAGATTATCAGATTTTAACTTTTGTTAGTCAAACATTATAAAATTTAATCATGAATTCCCATTAAATGATAAGAAATAATATAGTCTTGTGACACCTTGTTAGATTCGTCTCAATATATATTTTTGAAATATTAACTTTTTATAATTTTTTCGCATGTAGAATAATAGATATTTATGTTTTAAGTCGTGTTTTGTTGACCATCAAAAGTCAAAATGTGACAATCTTTTAGGGACGGAGGGACTGGGCTGTAAACGAGCCGAATAATACCGAACATCGGAAGATTCTAGTTCGGCTCTGCCATCCTCGAGCCGAATTGTAAACGAACCGAATAATGGTCGAACATCAAAATGAGAAGCTTGGCTCTAAGTTTGTCAGACGAATTCGAGCCGAACTCTTGCCGAATAATTTGGTTCGAAGGTGATGAAACAAAACAAAATTCTACTAAATATGTTAAATCTACCAAAGAAAATAAAAGTAAAACTAAAATATATATCTTTACCTCAAAATTCAACAAAATATGCTAGATCTATCAAAGAAAGGGACGATTAATCGTTCTCATACAAATCTATATTACAATATTATTACATAATTTCACATGGTGAGTCGAGCCGAGCTTTTTGCGAACCGTTTGCGAATCGAGCCAAATATTGATTTTCAAGATTTGGCTCTACGTTTACTATTACGAATCGAGCAACGAACCGAACTTTTTCGAACCAAATACCCCTAGCCGAGTCGAGCTTCCAGGTTCTTTTACAACCCTACGAGGGAGTAATTAAAAGTATAAATTTTATAATTATAATATATTTTTTTCTTTTCGTACAATTTAGGTAAGACGTGCCATTTTTGAAAGATGGGTTACGGTGATAGTAGACTTGAAAGATGGCCCATGAACGATGGCCCATGAACGAGGTTCGTATGGACGGCCCATGGATCCTTCCCAGCTTAATTTACACTAGACACGTGTTGGTAATCCGTAAGGTGAAGGTACAATGTCCTTCCTTCCCCTCTCTCTCCTTTGCCTATAAATACCAAGTCACTATTCATTCTTGAGGTAACTTAATTCTAAACTGATACCTACTTGTTCTTTAGCTTAACTGCACAACGCTCCTCATCATTTACTGGCTTAGGCATCGGAGTGTCTGTGGTCTCCCAAGACCACACTTTCAGGTACGACGGATTCCATTGCTCATCACTCGGACATCGACAAGGATCGGCAGACAAGAAGAACAAAGACGATCCCCAAGAGGACGATCTCCACCAGGCTAACAGAGTGTTTGATATCCCATTGTGTCCTAGAGAAGCTGACCTAAGTTCCTGTGACTTAGCACTGATTGAACAACTTGTAAACGTAGTTCCATCATCTAGTAAATAGAAGAATCCAACTTTGATTGGAACTAGTTAATTCGATTAGCTCTTGCCCCATGCATACTTGCATGGCCTTCACGTGAACTTCCCATAAGCGAGGAAATCCAATCATCTTCCCATTCCGAGCTTCGAAGCCGAAATTTTTTATGCTATTACGGTTAATTGTGATCATGTTTGCCAAGCCCAGCTATGGCACAACATACATCATGTTAAGCTTTGAAAGTATCTTAGTTAGCATGTCTGTTGTGTTATCACTAGTGTGTACTTTGATTATATAAATTAATTTTTTTTCCAGCACTTCTCTAATCCAATGATACCTCATTTCAATGTGTTTAGACTTTGAAGGTAGAGTGAGGTTTTTACTCATATGAATGGCACTCTGAGAATCACTTTACATTACAAACTTTTTTTGATTTAATCCAAGCTCCTTGAAAATTTGTGTTATCACTAGTGTGTACTTTGCCTCAACCCTCTTCTTTCTTATCTTTTGTTCTTAAGTTAGGTAAGGTAGGCTTCCCTTTCTTTTTAGTCCACTTCTTCTTTTCATAAGTTATTGCATCACCTCCTAAAGAACCACTTTTTTGTTCTTCATTATTGCCCTTCTTCTTGTCTTCATTGAGGATGGCATTCATATGAGGAAGATGGAATTGATAAATTTGTGTACTGGATTAAAGAGTGTGTTATAAGTGTCTGGTTTTCTATGTCTCTCAATGGTAGCTTACATGGCTTCTTCAAAAGCTCAAGAGGGTTGAGGCAAGGGGATCCTATCTCTCAATACCTTTTCATAATTGGTATGGAGTGCTTTACTAGAATGCTGCTCAAGGAACAATCATTTAAATTTCATCGTAAATATAAGGAAGTTCAGCTGGTAAATGTGAGCTTTACAAATGATTTTTTTGTTCTGGTTGTTGCTACTGATTCCTCTATGCTGCTGAACAAGAGAGTGTTTTGTAAGTTTGGAGAGGTATCTGGTCTGCATATAAACCTTGCAAAAAGCTCTAGTTTCTTTGCAAGGGTGAGTGTTGTAACTGCCAGACATTTAAGTGATATATTGGAGATTTCAGTAGATAAACTCCTTGTTAAATATTTGGGAATCCCCTTAACTACCAGACAGTTATCTAGCAGTGATTGTAAAATCCTGGTTGAGAGAATTAAGAGGAAAATTGATGGATGGGTTGTAGAAAGCTGAGTTTTGCTGGAATGCTTGTTTTGATCCAATCTGTACTCTTTGGAGTATATAATTACTGGTGTCAATCCACATTCCTTCCAAAATCAGTGATTAAGGATATTATCAAGATAATTAGAGCTTATCTGTGGGGGGCAACAACGGATAGTAAATTTATGGTTAAGATCTCATGGAAAATAATCACAAGTGACAAGAAGGAAGGAAGGATATTAAAGATATCATGTCTTGGAACATTACATGTATGATTAAGCATGTGTGGAATCTGTACAACAATAGAAAGGCACTCTGGGTAAGGTGGATTCACACTTATAGGCTCAAGGGGCACAACTTTTGGAGTGCGACACAAGAAGTACTGACTCCTGGTGCTGGAGAAGATTGTTGAAACTGAGGGAGCTCATTAAACCTCATCCCAAAGTTGTTGTGCAGAATGGGCAAACAGTTTGTTGTTTGTTTGATAGATGGCACCCTAGGGGCTCCCCCTATAAGTTCATATCTGTTGAGTGTATTAGGAGACTTGAAATCTCACCAATTGAGATAGTTGCTGATGTCAAGAGAACGCTTACGAATCATAGGGAAGGTTTGAAGAATGATGATGCAGTGCAATTTGGGAATAGTCTGCCTAATGTTCTATATGAGCAGCCTGATGAACTGATTTGGTTTGGCCAAAGGAGGCATCAGAATGCAGATGTCTGGGAGTGCCTTAAGCAGCATCAAAGTGATGTTGATTGATGGCCTCTGTTTAAAAGGCAAGTCCCTTGATTTTGGACTCATTATGTGGCTTGCTTGTTTGAGGAAATTAGCAATTAGAGACAAACTTAAAAGAAAAATTATTGTTCAGGATGATATGTGTATTTTGTGGAGAGGCAGAAGAATTCATTCAACACCTCTTCTTTTTGTGTCCCTTTGCAGCTATCATCTGGAGAAGGCTCCTCCTCTTTCTCCAGGAGTTTCATTCACCTCAAGGATGGGATGTGGAAAGCAAATGGGTGCTGGATCAAGGGAAGGGCAACTCATTTAACAGCAGGTTAAGAAGACTTTATCTTGCTGCAGCAGTGTATAATGTATAGACTGCTAGAAATAGTTGCATTTTTGTGCAAGAATGCCCAGATGTTGATCGGTCAAGTGCCAAGTGCATTCATGCCATTGTTAGTAGAGTCAATAGCTGGAGTCATGTCCCTAGGTGATATTCATAATTGTTTCTCAAAAAGTGTAAATGCTCACATAGTAATTGAACTTATATTTCATTTATTTAAAACTCACAATAAGTCGAAAATTTTATTGTTTATTTGGAGGGCCCCATTTTTTTATTTTTACACAGTTCCCCGAAATGTTAGGACCGGCCTTGACTAAAAATATGGAATTTATTATTTATGACCAATGGTCCATTTTTAATACTACCTTCATCCCTATATGATTAAAAGTCACATTTTGACTTTTGATGGTCAACAAAACACGATTTAAACGCAAATATATATTATTCTACATGAGAAAAACTTATAAAAAGTTGATATTTCAAAAATATATATTGAGACGAATCTAACAAGGTCCTACAAGACTATATTATTTCTTACCATTTAATGAGAATTAATGATCAAATTTTGTTATATTTGACTAACAAAAATCAAAATATGACAATTTTTTAGGGACGGAGGGAATATTTATTTTAGCTCAAACAAATGTTTGAACGATCGTAATATATAGATATTATCAAAACTGTGGATGAACCAACAATTATATCATCCTCAAAAGTGATTACTGGTTTGAGTGAGTGATCCATGGCGGATTCTGGAGTCGATATTTGCGGTGGGTAAAAGTTACAGTTTGTCTAGTGATGTATGATATGGAGAAGCACTTACTAAGCACTAACTATGCATAATATCACCACCACTACCATAGAAACTGCTGGGCATTTCTATATTGCACAATGTTGACTTTATAAAAAATTCACCACCGTCAGTAATCCAGCACATAATATATCAGCAGTCAATGTTTATGTGTCGAGCATGGCTCAGTTGATAAAATATTTGGAGTACTAATGACGTTTGCAGCTTAGTCTATTTGCATGGTTTGGGTATGAGCCGTTCTGTAAGGGGCAAAATCTCGGGTTGAAGTGATAAACAGATAATCCGTACAAGTTACAACTAGCTTGGCCTAGTGGTTATCGATCCATGCATCCTCAATGGATGTTATGGATTCGAGACCTGGCGAGGGTACAAAACTACAAATATTCACGAATGCCTCTCCCCCATTATAGTATAGATTTCCATCCCCGATAGTGTAGGGTTTTCTTAATGGTATGATGTCGATTGATTTAAAAAAAGTGATAGATAGGAAAACAAAATCCTCTTACCATATAAGGCACGTCCCACGATTTATCTCTCAGTAAAAATGGCTCGAGACAGTACATGACGAGACCCCTACTATAGTTATAAGATGAGTGTATCATTGTTTTTTAGCAGTCAATGTTTAGTATACATATCAAAGTGGGTTAATTATGGACATTAAAGCACCATGTTATTATGTGTATCATTCTGTATTTTGTTTACTATATCAAGTGGGTTAATTTTGGGTATTAATTAAAGCACCATGTTATTATGTCTATCATTCTGTATTTGATGGTGCATGCATGTGCCTTGGCATCTATTAACATTTTCAACTACTAAGAATTTTATTGTATGGCGCTAATTAGTCCATGCCCTTAAAGTTTTCTTCCATAGCATATAATAGTTATAAAGATACTCCAAATTAATACTCCCTCCGTCCCTAAAAGATTGTCACATTTTGACTTTTGGTGGTCAACAAAACACGATTTAAAACATAATTATATCTATTATTCTACATGCGGAAAAATTATAAAAAGTTAATATTTCAAAAATATGTATTGAGACGAATCTAACAAGGTCTCATAAGACTATATTATTTCTTATCGTTTAATGAAAATTCATGATCAAATTTTGTAATGTTTGACTAACAAAAGTCAAAATATGACAATCTTTTAGGGACGGAGGGAGTAAATTTTATGGACTATATGGTGAAAGAAAACCTAGCAATGATGTTTGAACATCGATCCTAATAACCCTTGAAAATACAATTTAATTTTAATCACAATCACTTCACTCATGCAACCTCCACCTTAGCTTGCCGTTTTAGCTGATAAATATAATTTTCATTTGAATCAAAATTATTATCACGGTACCACTAATAAATTATGTTGAAAATTGTACAATTAGCGACAAAATAATGGGTGAGTGACAAAGTGAGAGTAGTCCATAAGTCCGATCTACATAATATGTCATATTTGTTAAGTTCATATTAATGTCTATCTATTCTACCTCCTCTATAAACAAGACACATAAACTATTATAATTCATAAACTTGATAACCATAAACCTAACAAATAAATATGGTCATTACGTGCACCAGACTCGTAGGTTACTCCCACTCGGTAATTATTAGCAATTAATTGAGATTGAATTAAACTAATATTAGCTTAATGAGTCGAGGAATTGCTCTTCCATCACTTTATTAACGAGTCGAATGTCGTATACCGGAGTTTGATAATCTAGCGAGTCGGACATCAAAAGCAAAGTTCAAAATTCATGCATTGAGTATCCAAAGGTAAGAACTAATATGGTAAGGGTAATATTCTCTTTGCATTTCCAAGGGTGTTACATGATGATAGGTAAAATAATTAGATGCATCTAATTGCCAATATTAGTCTTGGCTTAATGTTTATAAGTGCTACAAGATCTATTGAACGTCTAATTATTAGTACTAGTTATTAATTAGTAGTCATTAATTATATTAAAATTGCCTCTCTACTTGAATTAGACATTAATTTGCATCGATCTCTAGTTAGTTGTGGAATTCAATTACCAATCCGAGGTATTAGTCACATAAAATACTTGCATCGGATCACTCTTTTTTATTTATAATATTTCAATTAAAAATATAAATACGATAGAAAGATTTCCGGGATTTATTTTCGTACATGTTTCTTATGGTGATCGTTATGGTAGCAAGTTATGGTCCTATATATTAAGTTTTCTTCTATTAAGATTTCTTTAAATGACTATCATGATAATATATATATTAGTATAGGAACTAATTGTGTAATTTATGCATTAAGAGAAAATCTTAATATAGAACAATTCTTAATAGAGCTGTAACCGATTCGATCATCATGATACTCGAATTGGGGTGCACAACAAAATTGTCACTTTTCACACTTCTGAGCGAATTGCACAAATAGTCCCCGATAGTGTCACCAAGTTGCAGTTTGGTCCCCAATAGTGGCACCGTTGCAGTTTAGTCCCTGAAAGTGGCCAAAAAGTTGCAGATTAGTCCCCACGTTAACTATTCCGTTAATTTTTAACACCAACACGCGATGAGAGGTCAAATTTGGAACAAAAAATGAATTTTTAAGACTTAAACTCATTTTTTGTATCTCATGAAAATTCATTACGAAGTTGAAATGCAAAATTTTATTAATATCTAACACTAATAATGAGTTTGTGTCTTCAAAAAAACCATTTTTGCCCCAAATTTAACATTTTATCGCGTGTTGGTGTTAAAAGTTAATGGAATAGTTAACGTGGGGACTAATCTGCAACTTTTAGCCACTTTCGGGGACTAAACTGCAATGGTGCCACTATTGGGGACTAAACTGCAACTTGGTGACACTATCGGGGACTATTTGTGCAATTCACTCTCACACTTCTTATAGTTTCATTCATAACTTATATAAATAATTTCATATGTTTTTATAAAGTAATTCTATTTTGATTAGTAGTCCCTCCGTCCTATAAGATCATCTAATAAAGATTTCAAGAAAATGGATTTGCATTTCGAGAATATGTGAATTCTTTTGACGCACCGAGGGGAGGGAATTTTTTGAAATTCAAAAATTTTGTAAACAAGGAAGGTGTACAAAAAAAAAAGATGAATTAATGATGAAAATCTAATTAAAACATCATGACTTGTAATGTTGCATAAAAATCTCAAAGAAAATACAAAATAGGAAGGTTATATTAAACTTGAATCTTTACATTTATTAAAGTAATCAATGACAACTAGATGTGTGTATACTATACACTCAAAATTTTAACATGTGTAATTACTTCATCACATTTATAATATATGATTTTTCATTAATTAATAAATATAATATTCAAGTTTAACCATAATTGGTTCGGTTCTGTAAAAATGAGTAACCATAATTGGTTCTGTTCCAATTTATTCTAAAAATTTCGGTTATTTTCAATTCAATTTGGATCGTTTCGGTTCGAATTTGATGCACACCTAACACCTCTAAGGTTAATATATTGTTTCATTAAATCTGCATTAAAGATTCACAGTGAAGTTAATGTAGAAGTAAGGGAGATTTAGTTTCCTAATCATAATTCATGTACAATGTCTAAAAAGCCCTCACACATTGTTGGTGACTAAATAATTGCAATAATACATGCGATTATTGATGACTTAATTGCAACTTATTAATAACAATAATGAAAACTATTTTAACAATTTACTTTTAAAAATCTCATATATGTTGTTCGAACAATATAAGAGGGAGGGAGAATGATAGAAAAATATTAAAGTTACTAAATGATTGACTTGCGCGATACTTAGTACAACATATATAGTGCTTATTAATTAACTAATTATAAGTCATCATAAACCCAAGGCTAAAGATTTTAATAAATAATTCAAAGAAAGTACCCCTCCTTAGTCCTTACTACATAGTACTTTTTTTTAACAAATATAAAAAGTACCTTATTTCGGCGGGCCGGTAAGTGGTAATAACATACAGCTGAGATTACATTCACATTCTTAGTATATATAGGATGGACTAATATCAAGCTTACCCATCATACATCCATACAACCACTTATAGATTCATCAATTTTGATATTCATATCGAACACATATTTCAGTATATATCGTGATAAGAATGATAGGGTGGCGAGACTTATACAAAGTAGTAGCTGCGGTTCTCCCATTATATGCACCCTTAATTTTGGGGTATGGGTCCGTGAAATGGTGGAACATGTTCAAATCCGAACAATGTGATACCATAAACCGTTTCTTTTGCTATTTTGTTCTCCCAATCTATTCCTTCGATTTCATAGCTCATATCGACCCGTACAATATGAACTATCGTTTCATAATCGCGGATATAATCTCGAAAATCATACTCGTTATGATTCTTGCAGTTTGGGCGAGTTTGAGCCGAAAAGGGAGCTTTTCTTGGTTCATAACTAGCTTGGTTTTGGCTAGTTTGAGTAATACTGTGATTGTAGGAGTGCCGTTTTTGGGGTCGATGTATGGGGAAGATGGAAAGCAGCTTACGATTCAATCTTATGCTATTCAAACACTTGTGTGGTTTCCGGCTATGTTGTTCATGTTGGAGATTAGAAGAGCAAGGGATATGTATGGTTTTGGCGTCCGAGATCGTCGGGTGGATCAAGGGGGGGAGACGGGGGTGGTGGAGGTGGAGGTGGAGGAGAGGGTGTCTCTCTTCTCATTGTTGAAGACTGTTTCATACAAGGTTTTGAGGAATCCTAATTGTTTTGCTTGTTATGTGAGTGTTGTTTGGGGACTTGTTGCATACAGGTACATCACTTTTTCTTCAATAAATATATAGAAATGACCTTTTAATAAATAAATAATTTTGAAAAAAATTTAAACACAAATTTGAGTACGTAGGCAACAGAAGTTAATACCGATGTGCATATGTCATATGTGACATGTCTATATAGTATGTTTCTATTTTTACATCAATCATCTTGATTTGATTATCCTATTTTATATATATTCAAGTAAATTTTTATTTTCTTGTCCTTAACTGCTTAAAAGTTGCTAAGTTTGTAAAATAGGTGAGTTTGTGACACAAAGTCATGAACTCAATTTTTCTTATTAATGTTTTGTAAAAATTGTCGAAATAGTCCCCGATAGTGGATCTAATTGCATTTTAGCCCCCAATAGTTATACCGTTGTATTTTAGTCCCCTGAAGTGGCCAAAAGATTGAACTGTAGTCCCAAGTCATGTTTTCCAATAAAATTGGGATCAAAACACAATTTTTAACAATTATGGGGTCAAAACATGATTTTTAACACGATTTTTTATGGGTGTTTTCCAATAAAGTCTACAATTAAGGGTTAGCTAATGGACAAACTATAATATAATGGTTGCCGAAATAGATCCCCGATAGTGGGACCGACTTGTTAAAAATCGTGTTTTGACCCCGTAATTATTAAAAATCATGTTTTGACCCCAACTTTATTGGAAAACATGACTTGGGGACTAAAGTGCAACCTTTTGGCCACTTTCGAAAACTAAAATGCAACCGTGTAACTATTGGGGACTAAAATGCAATTCGATCCCACTATCCCGGACTATTTCTACAATTTTATCTCAATGTTTTGGTGGTCGAGTGCATAGGTCACCCCAGTGCATACTCACGAACAAATAGCGGCTGCAAATTTCATTCATAAAGTGAAGAATTTGTTTTTAATAAGCTTGCGTCATGTGTACAGGCGGATGCAGCATGTTCTTTGGTTGCCAAAGACTTTTCACTTAAAAAAAATATATTTTTTCTAATATTTTATACCTCATATAATAATTCACACCTAATATAATTCTTTTACTTTCTTCAACAACATATATACTATTTCCGTACATAAACACTTACCAAAAAAATTATGTTTTATATATATAAAAAAAAAAGATGTCTCTTTTGATAAAAAAAAAATTCGATAAATTTAACAACCAAAAGAATTTGATCATAGACACACCTATGATCATGGGCACTAGCTGGACTTATTCTCCTTTTTAGGTGCTCATCAATTTGCTATTGTTTTTCAGGTGGGATTTACACATGCCTGAAGTCGTAGATGGGTGTATCAAAATTGTAGCAAAAGCTGGGGCTTGTGTTGCTATGTTTAGCATTGGTAAGAGAAAATTGTACTCAAGAAATTCAATGTAAAATACTGCAAATAAATAAGATATATATATATAAGTATATTTAATCTGATCAATTTTGTGCCTTATACATGCAATGTTATGCAAACAGGGCTTTTCATGGCAGTTCAACCGAGGATAGTAGCATGTAGCGGTGGTTTAACGGTGTTGGCTATGGCTTTGAGGTTTCTTTTGGGGCCGGCGGTTATGGCGATAGCCTCTTTTGTGGTTAGGTTGCATGGTGATATATTCCGTGCTTCAGTTATTCAGGTGGGTGAGCCAAAGTTAAAACATAATTCCTATTAAAAGACAAAAATATGACCAAATAATTATATATATGTATGACTTTTATATTACTCACATTTTTATAATGACAGGTCCGGTCAGGACATTTCAAGGGTTTTGTGTGAAAAAATTTTAATTTTTCAATAATTTTATTTTGCAAATGAACCAAACATACAATCTTTTTTTGAACATGGTTTGATGTAAAACTTAATTCTAATTTTCTCGTTCCTTATAGAAAAATGTATTTGGAAGTTTAAGACTAAGATTAAGTAATATTTATTGATTTTTATAATCAACATATACTCTTCTTGTTTAAAATTTTAAGTCAAACAATTTTAGAAAATAAAAAAGGAAATAAAGTTATACAAAAAATACATTAACAAATTTTTTTATTACATGCTAGTAAATATAGATTGTGAATGCACTATGGAGTATTTAAATTTGATTGGGACTTTTAATGATTAAGATGATAATCACAATATATATCGTGTGCAATATACTTATGCAACTTGTGCAATATATGTGCACATTTTATGCAACGCATGTTCACATATATCTTAAAATTAATATTAAAATTTTGAAACCCCTCTTAAAATTGAGACATGTATGACATAAAGCTATTGGGCATGTCCTACATAATGACAAAGATAATAATCAAATTATGAAACAATATCGACCAAATTATATTGGAACTTTTTTTTAGCTTGAGACCTATATTCAAGTTTTAATTTGAGGAAATTTCATTGGCAATTTGTTTCATTATTTATTAGTGAATTGAATGACGTTACCTTTTGTGTTTTTGTTTATGAAGGCGGCATTGCCACAAGCCATCACAGCTTTCGTTTTTGCAAAAGAATACGGTCTACATGCAGACGTATTTAGCGTATCGTAAGTCACTTAATTTCTACTCCATATTTAAAATTGAGAGTTAATCGAATAGCCCAGTGGAAAAAGTTGTGCTAGTGACCAAAAGGTTCTTGGTTCGAAACTCACACCATCGCTAATTTATAAAAAAAAAATCATGTTAACATTATAATAGTCTAGTGACATCTGCTCAAACTTCTAACTAGCTAGAAAGTTTTGGGTTCGAACATTATTAGAGATAATGTGTCTCTTATTTTATATTAAATCTTGTATTTGTTTGTAATCCTATATTTATACTTTCACCAACAATTAAAAAAATTATATTTCCCTGCTATTATAAAAGTTAATACGCACGAATAGTTGTAATAATTGCAAATAACAATTAGTTTTGTAAACTATTATCATATATTTAAATTTTAAATATATAAATTTTGAACTCAACTATCACATACATTTTATGGATAGTAGAGAATATACTTCTAATTCTCTTAATTTATTTTAATCACGTACATCATATGTATGCATCATTGTACACTTGACAAATATAAATTAATTGGAACCAATATGAATATGAAATAAAATTAAATAATAATTATTTGCGATTTTAACTTTTTAATTCATTTTTTTTTCAATTATATGCCACATATCAATTTAAAGATCTTAACCTTATTTGTTGCTTTGAATTTCAGGATCACGGTGGGCACAATCGTCTCAGTACCAGTGTTAGTGGCGTATTATGCAATATTGGAAGTTATACATCTTTAAAGAATGTATGTAGTAGTAGATTCATGTACTTCCAACTCCTAAATCCAAGTTATTTTTATTATTAAGCTCTTAATTTAATAACATCTTTTTAGTTTACTTGATTAATTTACATGTTGAGATGATTGTTGAAATAGTCTCAAATAATATGTGCAAATTATACTTTGGTTCCCGTAAATGCTCAGTCTGTGCAAAAAGTCTTTGATATTGGTCGAAATGTGCACTTTAATCTCTCTTTTGTGGGAGAGGTCAAATTTTGACAAAAGAAGGGACTAAAGTGCTCCTTTTCGACCAATATCAGAGACTACACTGCACATTTCCAAGAAATATTGAACTTTTGAAAATTCTATTTTGATCTTATTTCCGTTAAAATTTAATGACTCCATCAAAAGAAGGACTAAAGTGAACCTTTTACACAAATATCTTGGACCATTTGGGTAGACTATATGACAACATGTTTATTTGGTTCTCCACCATCAACTGAAAATGACCAAACGATTTACGAACTCTCTGAGCATGAATTTATCGCAGTGCAAATTCCTCCATCAACACTGGAGAAAACAAACAACAATAATCCAACAAGTTTGGTAGGTGGGGTGGTTGGGTTTGGTGGGTTGTTCGGGGTGCGGAAGGTTACAAGGTAGGAGTATGAGTGCGGTGTTGATGAAAGTTAGTTTAGGGGTAAGGTAGGGGAATGGATGGGTGAAGTATGTTGAAGAAGAAGGTGATGGTCTATTTTGACTAGTTGTTTGTGCACAGTCCAGCCTGCTCGAATTCATTCTCCTTATATAGTTAATTTGTATATAATAAGATATTGTTGCATTTATGTAACACATATATATATGAGAAAATGCAAAAGAGGTTGTATATAATTGAAAGGTGAAATTGAAGAGACGTAAGTGCATGATTTTTTTGTACAAAAATATATGGTCACACATAAATGTATGTAAACAAATATGTGATTATAGAACAGTCTAATATATTTTTCCATTAAGCATTTGAAATACATCTTGTGACAACTCTACATTCTTCTCTATATTTGAGTATGTCATTTTTCATTGACTATCTATGCATTTAAAAAAGAAGCATTATTTTATAGAAGATACATAGACCAATCTCTAATATTTGTTATATAACTTCAACATTTAACAAAACCTAAAAACAAATCTCTTATTGTGATTAATTCTTTATCATATTTTATCCTCAAGCATCGTTTGTTCCTTGAGCAAATTGCTGAAATGGTCCTCGAAAGTGGGTTCAGGTTGCCTTTTGGTCTTCTAAAGTACAAAAGTTGCAAATCAATCCACAATATTGACTATTGGTAGCAGATTGGTCCAAAATTTAAAGGCGATGTTAAATGTTAAAGGCCCACGCGCCTCGTGAGTTACACTTGTTGTTAATAAGTTAGAACGGTAATGATAGAATTAGTTTAGGAGTGAACTACAATCGTCATTAGGGTGTTAAAAATTAACGCCTTAACTAAATTTTGGACCAATCTGCAACTGTTGGCCAATATGGTGGACTAAGTTGCAAATTTTATACTTTTGAGGACCAAAAGGCAACCTAGAACCACTTTCGAGGACCATTTCGGCAATTTTCTCTTTATTCCTTTAGTGAGTTTTGAGATGATGTTCCCTCCTAGTTGAGTAAATTATAGTGAGTAAAGTAATTGTCTTATTACATTACATAAATGACATAAAGAAATTGATTTATTAGTAACAAAATCATATTATACATCTCGATTAGAATTCCCACTAAATTTCATGTACAAAATCAGAGTTATGGTAAAACTTTAAATAATGTATTTATGTTTTATAAGATAATGGAGAATGATTACCTCTCATTATGTTCCTTCAAGATATATGAAATAACTTTTCCAAAATTTCCACTTTTGATGGTTACACAATACTTACATTTAAGACTAATGACTTTGAATTTATTATTCTATAACAAATAATATAGTGCTCCAATGATTTTACAAAAGAATAAGGGTTAATGACACATTCGATCACTCATGTTTCTTAACGTCCACTATTCGATCACGACCAGAGGAGAATCTTTTTGTGAAAATATGTTGGTATCTCTCATTTGACGAATCATTCCTTTCATCGTGCATTATATATACAACTATCTGCATATAATGTCGTCGGTACCAATTTACTTTTGATAAATTACAAGTAATATAATTTGCTAGATAATATTTCTCCATCAAGCACATTCATGAGTTTCTCCATTAATTTAATAATTTCAGCATGTTTGAGTGATGTTGTTTCATTTTTAAATCCATAGTACATTGAAATTTATTTCAATGCCTTCTTGTTGGTAAAGACATACTCTGTTCCAATAGACAAATAACAAATAATATATAGAGTTTTGTATGATCAGTTTAATGTATCACTACATCAATTCCACTTATATATGGCATTTCGGGACCATATAATTCTTTTATATTTTTCTTTTTGTCATTAGTGAGCCTTCATTCACATTTGGCGATATTATAAGGTTTGAGGTGTTCAATGTGACCTATCCATAGTATTTCATCTCAACTTGTTTTTTAATACTTTGACAACTTTTGGAAGCTCTTCAGGAGTTCCAATATATTACTATTGTCATATATTATTTTCTTCATCTTTATACGTAAATATAAGTTCATGTAAGAACATTCTTATAACTTGCACTAAGAAAACTCCGTGAGACAAAAATCTAGTGGAAATAGAGAGTATGTTTCTCCTTAGATATGTCTCAAGTGATTGTCTCATTAAAAACCTTACCAAGAAAAATTCAGTGGAAAAAATCTCGATGAAGGTAAAAAGAATACAATGCATATCATGTCTTCCTCTGATGAAATCATCAGTAACATGTCAAATAAGGCCACTATCATTTATTAATATTGTCTAGTAATTAAGAACTTAACAAGAGTTACTATGCTAATCTATGCATGACAATTTAGTCATTAAGAACTCTTCTAGATTTGTATAGATTATAATTGGATTTAGTGATATCACGAATATTTATGTAATAAAAAATAACAATTAAATCATCAGTAAAAATATGTATAGATCAACATTAAGTTACACACAATAATCACATCACACATAATACGAATTCAAAACTAAGCATATATGACATACTATCGCTAAACAGATTTATATATTCACGTGAAATTTAATAGAAAGACAATGTAAATAAATGTCTAACAATGCAGTTCGAACTTGCAATCTATCATCACGAGGACTTTCAATTTATTCAAATATTTCCCATATTAACTCAACTGGGTTAAGTTCCCGTGATCATAAATATGTGCTTCAAACACCATAAATGTACAAATATGTGTTTTATACATCATACATCATTTTAGATATTTTCATGTATACTTATTTTTAGCATCCTATAATATAAGTCATATACACATTTCATATATTTTGTTGCTACAAAACAAATATAATTTCAACAGCCTTTATCTGTAGGTGTATTGTGACACCATATAAATCATTTAGTGCATCCGGATACCAATATTTTGTGACAAAGTTTAATTCAATTATTTGCACAAGTACCCACCTAATACATAATGCACTAATGTCATGGTTCATTAGATGTCAAGTCTAAATTTCTCGATTGTATATTGAGTTTAACAGTACCCAATGTAACTGTAAGCGCATCATATTTCCTTAGAGTTCGAGTCTAAATTTTAGACTTGTATAATGAGTTTAGTTTAGTATTTTTCTTTTTTGATAATTAGCAATGAAGATGAGTTTCGAACCCAGGACATTTTTGGTCACTAGCAAGAGCTTTTTTTCACTAGGCTATTCGATTAACTCGAGTTTAGTTTACTATTGATTGCTTCTTTTCTCTTTGGCTATTTCTAAATATATGTATACTCGCTTAGATAGACTTAAGATCCTCATATTGCTTTCATGGTATATAGTTCTTCATTTATATGCAATATTGTTGTCGACAATCTTTTTCCTTTTTTCGTTCCACCATGTTCATGATAACTGAGATCTCATTATATTCATGAATATCGGCATGTAAATGTCCCCTATACATTTGTTATATATAGATATTGGGCTTGTTAACAGGCCTAGCTGCAGGCAATCCGAAACCCAGGGCCCATGTTGTCCAAGTAGTTATTATATATTGCATTCCCCTTAGTCAATTTATCAAGAACCTACCTTGATGGCATATTGGTGAATAAATTTTATATTTGTAAACCTCGTAAGTGCAAGAGTCGTAATCGAGTATAGTGTGACATGAGCATGGGTCGAACCAACAGGGAAATGCTATCTAATTCAATTATAATAATCTATTAAATAAAACACAAAATAAATAAAACACAAATGAAATATTACAGTAAAAATTAGAACTTTTTAAACGATTACTAGGAACTTGAATTTCACCGTACAATATCATTTTCTACCAATTACGCACAATTGCTCACACTAAGGCTCTACCTCAATTAATTGAAATAAATAAATAATTAAATTAATAGAGTATATTAAACTTTCAATTACCCATGGTGTCTGGGCTAATCAATTATCTAGCTGCGAACCAAATAGTTCCAAGCGCATGAAGTACTACGTCAATTCCCTATTCAATTATTCAAAAGAGTTCATTATGATAGTCTTACATGGGTGATAGTCAATCATTATCTCATACTATAATTTAAATATTAAGAACTGATCAGATTCCAAGACAATAAATTATAAATTAAGAACAATGAATAAAAGTAGACGTAACAATTCCCAAATAGCAGTAAATAATTCAATTGTACAGGTTCATCTAATCCCTAGTAATAAAGAAACTAGCTCATAATAATAAAAGTACGAGACATAACTATTCTTGAATTAAGTATGAGCAACATAATTATTCTTAGCTAGATGGTGTCCCGGATTTTCAAGGAAGAAGGCATGGGTTTCGATTCGGAAAGATCACTTTGGCGATGCTAATCTTTTTTGCAGAACAATTTTGTTTATCTTACCGGATGTGTTCTCTTTCTCCAGCTTTTGTAGTAGTTCATCGCATATATTTGTTTTCGATCATGTTTCTTCTATGTTTTGTAATAGCCTTAATAGTGAATCTTTCTACGATTATAATGACTCTTCCTGTCTATTAAAAAAAACTAATTGAAAAATTAAAACGATCCAAAAACCGTGAAGGAAATAGTATATTGGTTGAGCCTCTTTTTCTTCTTCTTTTTGACGTGGAAGGCAGGGTTCCGAAAGCCCACTAATTGAAAAATGGGCGGCTGACCTTCTCTTCTTTTGTGGTTTTGAATTGGGCTTCCCTTTTTATTTTCTTGCTCGTTAATTGTCCGTTTTATTATCGCTTTGGTTCGATTGCATCTTGAATCATTTATTGAATTACGAGTTGACTTGGCTGAAACTTATAATTAATTTCTGAATAAACAATTCTTAACCCACAAATCAGCTATTTCACATAAAAATATCTAATTTAGCAATAAAATCCAACCAATTCCAATTTTACCACAAAAATATGACAATTAAGAAAAATGATGCATTCTAGTTACATAAACATTAAAGCCCAATAGAAATATATCACTTTTATGCTAAAAAAACTCTTTTAAACTAGTACTCTCTCCGTCCCTAAATGTTTAGTGCATTTTGACTTTTAATGGTCAACAAAACACGATTTCAAAACATAAATATCTCCTATTCTATATATGAAAAAATTATAAATAATTGATAGTTCAAAAATATATATTGAGACAAATCTAACAAGACATCACATGACTATATTATTTTCTTATTGGTTAATGGATATTATTGATATCTTCCGTTTTGTTCGTCATTTTCCTTTTTCTTCGTCAAGCTCTGCACTCTAGGCTTTCAATTTCAATTGGCAACTTTTTTCGATCGGATGACAATTTTATTCAACATGCAATACTAATACTGTACTTCATTCTTGGCCAAATTGTAGTATCATACTTTAATATCTTGTATCTTTGAAAAATTAGAAATCATATCTCGCTCCATAATTATTATTAGTGTATATAGTTTATACTTAGGTTATATTATTATTGCATCGGGTTTAGCCTACCAAGTATATTATTGTAAACTTATAAACCTAAACCTAGTTTACCGTTATAAATAAATGGCTAGAGCATTGTAGTAGACACACAAAATAATATTATTACTTTGTGTATAATATAACCTAGTAAGTATAAACTATATACACTCATAATTATAGTGATACAGCTAACTACATTTGTGTATAAATACTCGAATAGTTATAAGAACTTAGCTAACTAACTATTCGAGTATTTATACACAATTATTAGAGAAACTAGGCACACTAACTAGATGTTATAACAACATATAACAACTACTAAATTAGCTCATGAAATGAACCTAGATTCTAACTAAACTATGTGCATGCTTGGTTGCATCAACACATTCTAACACTTAGTGTCAAAAAAGTATGTAGTAGGAACGGCTACTTTACTGGAATTAATAATTAATCCTTAGCTATGGCGTTGCACTCTATTGGAATTATTAATTAATCCCAAGATATATATTGGGCTAATGACACAATCGATCACTCATGTTTCGTAACATTCACCATTCGATCACTCATGTTTTATTTTGACCTTTTTGGTCACTCATGCTTTAGTATCATGTCTCACTTGGTTTGTGACTAAGATATAATAAATCGATCAAATCATATAATTATTCTTTAATAAAATTAAAAGAATAATTATTGAAGGAGCCCAAGCTCGAGATCAGGCCTAAACCCATTGGCCAACATGCCTATAAATAAAGGTATTTGTCATTCATTGGGGGAATAATTCAATTTCGCAAGAAGAGATACAAAGGAGAAGAACAGACTAGCTCTACAAATCAGTGAACACTTCCTTAGCACTCTGGGAACGACCTTGACTTATTCGAATCTTCAAAATCTTCAAGCATTCGACTATCAAGTTCAAGAACAAGTTGCTAAGGCCTTTGACTTATATAAGTCTTCAAGCATTGAACAATCAAGTCCAAGAACAAGTTGTGACGGCCTTGACTTATATTGTGAGGTAGAATCAAAGGAATAAATAGAGATTGTACCTATATTACATCAACATATATTTCCTTGCCACCTCATATTTTCTTGTCTTCAATTAAATTAGGACTTAAGAAATTTATTGTTACAAATTTGGCCCGCCCGGTGAGACATTTTAATATGTTATTTGGGCATTTTAATAATTTGTTTACATTACCTTTATCTTATTTAATAAAACTATGTATTGGTTTTCTTATAATATTATAGAAATATTTTAATAAAATTATAATGATAATTAAAATATTATAAAACTAGATATTAAAATAAAAAAAGAAAGAAAAAGAATATATATGTTGGGGTATATGTTGAGGATATGTAGGAACGAGAAAATGTTGGTAATATGGAGGACAGAGAAATTGAATTATTTTGTAAAATACTCTCTACTTTGGAGTGTAAGAATATCTTGAAAAAAATATTTGATGATTTGGTGAAAGAATAATTTGATGTAACAAATGATATTTACCTTTTGAATTGTCCTCTACTATGGATAGTATTAGAAAAAATGACAACCTTATTGCTCCAATTGCGGGGAAATTGAGAGAAAACTGTTTGTAGTTATATAACCATGTAAGAAGACGTTCAACAAATGACAATTGTACCCCTATAAGTACTCCAAATAATATGTGACACATTTTAAAATATCTGCACAATGAAAATAAGTCTTAGCTCTTCTTCAACATCCCCATCCCACCCCACCTCTTCCCTTCCCGTAACTCACTCCATGTAAGACCATATTGTCCAATCACTTTCATCGTCGTCTTTTGCCATTTTCCTGGTGGTGAAGGTGGCGAATAAAGCAACCTTGAAGTAACCCTTACTGCCACTAACCTGCAAGTAAGGGCGAAACTAGGATCAAACTAAAGGGGGGTCAACTTTGAAAAAAATTAAATAGGGGGGCCAAAATTTTAAAAAAGAATGATAAAGAATCGACAAAAGTTTAAAATTATGTTAAAAATGTGTCTTAGAGGGCTTGAACCCATGACCTCCACCTTTTAGAGGAAGCTCCTAACCAACTAAACTAGACTTTCACATAGTTTAGTTGCACTTTTATTTTTATATCAAAAAATTTCCAAAAATAATATACGATATATAACGATATCGAAAGACCTAGGGGGGGGGGCGGTGCCCTCCCTAGGTCCACCCCTGTCCCCAAGGATTTATGAGTGATTTTATTGTGTAGCAGAATTCATATCACGCCACGCATTAGGCGATCACATAAGGCGAAACAGTAGATCAATGGCAACTGCAACTACTAGTACAACGACATCCATCAAAACAACAACATTAACTATTTAGGAATATACAATTATATATCCATTGTTGTCTTTAAGTCTGCATTTCGTGTAAGTCAATATTCTGTGAAAATTAAGAAACAAAAGATCTATAATGGTGACAACATTTCTTTATCTCTGTCATTGGATCTCAATCTTCTAACTCCACCACCAATTGAAAATGACCAAAAAATTCACAAATCCTCTGAGTGTGAATTTATCGCTCCAAAAATTCCTCTATCAACACAGGAGAATAACTAAATAATCAGACAAGTTTGGTAGGTGGGGAGGTTGGGTTTGGCGGCCGGGGCGCGGAAGGTTACGGGGTAGGTAGGAGTATGATGTTGATGAAAGTTTAGGGGTAAAGGTAGGGGATAAAGATATGGTGGGGTGGAGTGGAGTGTGTTGAAGAAGAAGGAGATGAGAGTCTTATGTAAATATTTTTAAATGTGTTGGGGTACAATAGTCAATTGTACTATTTAATGTTGAAAAAAATGGCTTAGGTAGCACCCTAGAAAAGAACTAAGAGTTCAAAGGCAATCTAAAATTAATTGATTGTTCAGGGGGCAACCAACGACAAAAGCGTGAAGGAAAAATATTTTATTAAAGATTTGCATTTAAAATTCCACATAAAGAAATTTTTTAATTATATTTTCTTATATTGTTTCAAATGTTATTTTTTAATTACTATTTTAATTTAATCATTACCTCTTAACATATCCTAATGACACATATTATCAAAATCGTAAAAGTAATATATTTTGGACATAAAATATTTTTAATAACATACTTCAAAATATTTTTAATAGCATATTTGTTAAGATGCACATCCCGCATCGAAAGTGGATGTCCTCTCGGGTAAACGTATAGGATCTTGGGCTACTCCTTCTATTGCCAATTGGTTTTAGAGTGAAACCTCATAGACTCTTAACATGGTATCGTGAGCCAAACCCGAGTTAATGAGGCACGTGTAACCCCGCCGATGTTGTTCCAGCAATTAATACCGGCGAGGAAAATTTCGCCGACGATTGGGTTACACGTGAGGGGGAGTATTAAGATGCACGTCCCGCATCGAAAGTCGATGTCATCCCTGGTCAACATATAAGATCTTGGGCTACTCCCTCTATTGCCAATTGGTTTTAGAGTGGAAACCCATAGACTCTTAATATGGTAACATGAGCCAAGCCCGAGTTATTGAGGCACGTGTAACCCGCCGATGTTGTTCCGGCAATTAATACCGGCATGCAATATCTCGCTGATGATTGGGTTACACGTGAGGGAGTGTTAATGTGCACATCCCATATCGAAAGTCGGTGTCCTCCCAAATCAATATATAAAATCTTGTGCTACTTCCTCGATTGTCAATTGAAAAATAATGCAGATTAACAAACTTCCCATTATAGCCCCCACCACTATGAATTCCCAAATCCCAATTGCTTCAAATAAACCTAATTCATATCTACTAAATTCACACTCATTTCATTCTCTTCACCACAAATAACAAAATCAAATTAAAAAATCATTCAAACTCCACCCCCTCCCCTCTCATCTTCTTCAATAACCATTAGGGTTAGGGTTTTGATTTCACACGCCGGCGCGTGGGCATCATTATTACCCCCCACCTTCTCTTATTTACCCACATACATACACATCATTATCATCAATTTTCGGATATTTATTTTTAGGGTGCAATTATTATTTATTGATAAGCATTGAGTATTAATCTATGCCTAGAGGTTTAAGTGACGAAGTGGAAATAAAGGCCGTATAAAGTTCAGATTTTTAATTGAAAATCGGGCGATGCCCATGTAATTTAATCGAGCAAGCCTTAAAGTTGGCTTTTTTGTGTGTAGTTTGGTGTTCGGATGGTGTTAATTTGGTAAAGGGTTTGGATTAGTTTGATTCTGTATGGCGCCGAGTAGGAAGAGAGGTGCCAGTAAAGCTGCTTTGGCAGCGGCTGCTCGTAGCAAGTGGAAAATTGGGGACCTTGTGCTTGCGAAAGTTAAGGGCTTTCCTGCTTGGCCCGCGAGGGTACGTGTTTGGTCTAGTTTATTTGAATTTGTCAAATTGTTGCCTTGTTTTTGGGTTGTTTTGTGCGTGTAGATTAAAGGTTTTGAATTGTGCGAGGGTATTGATGTGTTTGTGTGCTTCTACCTTAATGAATATTTTTTCTGTTGTGATGTTGTTGCATTGTTTTCGAGTTGTTTTGAGTATTTAGGTTAAAGGTTTTGAACAGTACTTTAGTTGATCTGTATATGAATTGGGCTATTGTGTTTGTTTTCAGTTAGTTGATGGATATATTGGCTTTCTGTTTGTGCTTTCAAGTTTATAGAGTATTATTGCTGTTGTGATATTGTTGCTGTGTTTCCATGTCGATTGTGTATGTAGATTAAAGGTTTTGAATTTAGTTAATTTATATATCAAATGAGTTATTTCTTGTGTGTTCAGTTGATTTATAGATAGATTAGGTTATTGTTGGGGTTTTTAACTTTGAAGAGTATCGTGTTTTGGAGATAATTTGTATATTTGTTCCGTCTCGTTCTATTGCATTTGGTTTTATACGTATGTTGTGAGGAGTTAACGTTAGCAACTGCTTGATGATTACTAATAAGATTAGATTCAAGATGACTATTCATACTACTATGAAATTTGGTACTATGAGGATATTCATGCACTGTTATCATTTTTGAGTTGCAGTTACAGTGAATATGTCATGATCCCACATTGGTCAAGTATGGGATTGATTGGTGGCTTATAAGCAAGGTGTTCCCTCCTCCTAATAGGCTAGTCTTTTGGGAGTGAGTTCTACACCTGGGCTTATGGCACTGTTGTGGGCCTAGTATGGGCTAGGTTCATAACAATTGGTATCAGAGCCGTCCCCATCTTCCTAGTCCCGACACTCGGAGTGGTGGCCTATGGAGTGGTGGCTTGGACCCTGAGCGGGGGTGCCAACCATGACCAACATAGCCGTGACCAACGAGGACGTTGGCTCTTCGAAGCGTGGGGTATTGTCATGATCCCACATTGGTCAAGTATGGGATTGATTGGTGGCTTATAAGCAAGGTGTTCCCTCCTCCTAATAGGCCACTCTTTTTGGGAGTGAGTTCTACACCTGGGCTTATGGCACTGTTGTGGGCCTAGTATGGGCTAGGTTCATAACAGAATATCAATTCTGAGTGATTCACTCTTGTCAAGTTAGTAGGTATCGAGTCAATGAAATAATGTAGAAGCATTTCCGTAGCTGGTGAGGATTATATCTCAACTATCCTCTTTTGGTTTGCCGAAATGATTCAACAATGGGTTTCTGTTTGTTATTAGTGAAGGTAGAGTTTTGGTCTACTTGAGTTAGAACCTGATATATAAGATAAGATATTTCAATATTTCTTTGCAATATACCACATTATTCTGAGCTCTTGCGCGCCTGAAAATATCAGTTCAAGCTTCAACTTGGTTGGGTAATAGTTTTCTAGAAGGGTTTACCTTATGTATCTTTCTTGAAACATTTGATTACTCATATATCCTTGTTCCACGATACTTCTCGCAAAATAGAAAAAAAAAAATCAGTTTTCTTGCTAATGGTGAATGCTGATGCCGCCTTGATTCAATACTCTAACATTGATTATTTTTAAATTGTATTCTTGTAAGTTGATTAGATATTGTTAATATATGGTTTATTTAATCAATGTATTTAGTTCTAACTATCACTCCATCAATATATGGTTAATGTATGATAATTTGCCCATCTCAAATTATTTGGTTGTTTAGAACAGAAACATTGTTTCTTTTTACTTAATGTTATGAGTTTGCAATGGTACATTTTCATTATTTTTACACTTATGTCCGTCTAAGTTTCAATCCTCTGTATAAATATAATGTATAGCCCCTTTTTTATATTTAATTTTGACAAGAAAGATAATAGATGTTGTGATTCCTAGGGTAAGAGCTATATAATGACTGTATTTGTGTTAAAAACATAATCTCAGGAGGAAGTTGTGCTTTTGGATTTTGGAAATGGTATGCAGAAATGATCTAAGCGCTAGATTTAGTTGCTGCTTTACTTATACAAACATAACATCAGGAGGAAGTTCTGAATTTACAAACGTAAATTGTATGTGGAGATCTAGTGTTTGTTCTGTTTTTAATTTGATTGTATGTCTAGTCACTGTTCTTGTACTGAAGAATAGCCATAGCACATCGTGCCCACATAAATAACTCACTGCTAATAGCAAATATATATGTATTTATTTTCTGTGTAAAATTCTGATCTTCTTTCTTCGTTTCTGCATATACAAGTTGCAAGAATGAGTGTGATTATTTGTTATGGCAGGTGAGTGAACCAAATAATTGGGGCTTCAAAGAGGATTTAAAGAAGGTGTTTGTGTACTTCTTTGGGACTGAACAGATGTGAGATTCTCGACATTCTTATAAACCTGCTGTGCTGCCTGATATTCAGATTTCTTTTAATCTTTCCATTTCAATTTACATTTTGTTCTGGTCTGGTGTGGTTTGGTTTGGTTTGGTTTTCGCATTGAATGCTAACATTTGCATCATTGAGATATTTGATCAACGTGTTTGCTCTTGTACCTTTTAATTAATTTTTTTTCTTTACAATCTATTATGACAACACAGGTGTTCTGTTATTTTTCATGTTGTGCGTTTCTTTTCCCTAGATTTAGTCATTCATTTATTTTGTTTTCTTTTAAATTATATTCTTTTTCTTCTCTGGCTATTTCCTGTTGATGATTACGTTATCTGAGAAAATGCAACTGAAAAGGTATTTTGGGACAAACATTTAAGAAGATAGTAATGTCGGAATATACCCTAGTCCTTCTATATTGGGACAAACATTGAAGATCGTACCTTTAGGATTTATTTGATGTTCTTTACTTTGTAAACTAGTATTCTGTCATTAAGGTACCATTGAAGTACTCTAATATCGACTATATTTCATGATAAAAATGTTAATCAGTTTACTGACTAAACATAGTCCAACTTCGGCATTGTAGGCCAGGAACGCCAGTCATTTAAAATAAAAAAGAAGGTAGTAATGTTGGAATATGCTATAGTTGCTGAGGGCTTGTCTATGCATTTGTTTTCTGTCTTCTTATGTTCTTTCTTTGCCACAGCAGGTCTATATGACTTGTCTTCTTGGTTAAGGTACCTTGTTGAAGTTCATTTAATCTTGGGTCTCTTCTTTCTGCTATATTGTTTCCTCTATTGATTGATATTTTCTTATAATTTTACCTAAGACCTCTGCATGAGCAAAAAAAATTATCAAACAAAATGTTATAATTTATGTAATATAAACTGCCACACAGTAGAAATGCAATGAGCCATTTTTCATCTTCTTTCCCTCTTAACCTTTTTTATTTCTCACATAACTTTTGTTGGAGGAACCCCTTATTCTGGTTTGTGCAACGATGCTCGTTTCTTGTATATTTTAATATATATTATAGGCCTTTTATCCCCTTACTAAAGCTCTTTTTACATCATTCGTATGGCCTTGTGATCATCTGACAGAGGATGAGTCCCATTGCACCTAACTACCCACTCCCAATCCCTACTTGTAAGTGGGTTAGATTACTTCAAATTAAAAATAATTATTATATTAAAAAAACTGCATTATAAAGTTCTATTAGTTTGTCACCAACTGGTACAGCGGATCCAATCGACGTTATTGCGGACACCTTATTATATGTGCATTAAATAAAATGAGCGCACTCAAGTCAAATTACAGAGTAAATTTTTATAGAACTTTATAGAAAAACACTTTAGTTGATCATGGAGATAGAAAGTACTTTATTGAAGGACAAAAGTGGAAAGATCAAGATAAAGTTGCATTGAAATCTATATGATCAACAAAAAAGGAAAAAGAATTTTTTGCTACATGATCAAGTAAATTGAAACAAAAGAAGTATTTCAGAAGGTGCACATTTTTTTACATGCACATTACCTTTTTATTTACGTTTGATAAGAAAAAGTCCAAGTATGCACTTTGTATATTTTATCTATTTCGTGGTAAGTGAGAGGTACAAATTTCAGTGATATGAGCATGCCCATAGTTCTGTTCCTGGATTATGTTTGTTTTATTTGTAGTTGTGTTTGTTTTGGGAAATCTGAAAAGCAAATTAACTACTGTAGGCCAAACATATTAAAAAATGAGAAGTAAATACAAAAGTAAGCGAAGTTAGAGATGACATAAAATTGGATAAAGTTGCTAGTTCAACATGTTATAAGCATATGCATTTATTATATTCGTTTTGTTATGAGCATCACTACCCTCTTTTTTCTCCAAAAGAACATAGAACACCTATCATTCCCTCTCTTGTTTTAGTGTGTAGACATTACTGCTTTTGGCTATATATATATAGGCATTGACTATTGGTGAAGCTTTTTTTCTGCTCATGAGTTGTTTGCTTCCTATTGTACAGAGCCTTTTGCACTCCTGGTGACATTGAATCATTTACGGAAGAGAAGAAAGTCTCTCTTTTGGGTAAGCGTCATGGGAAAGGTGCCGATTTTATACGTGCTGTCAAAGAGATCATTGATAGCTATGAGGATTTGAAAAAGAAGGAAGAAGTCGAAGCCGATGGCACTAACGAAATTGCTAAGATTAATGAAAATTACTCAGAATCTGTTCTAGATAATAAAAGGGTGGAATCTCTCCACAACACTAGAGTGAATAAGGAAGCCATTTCCCCAGTTTTAGTACCTGAATTGAAGATAGTTGAGTCCGTTGGTGATGATAGTGACTTCACCTCCTTAGCAGATGCAGCTGTCTCTGAATTAGAAAAGGATAGTTTACATGGACATAAGATGCTAGCTGAGGAACCTAGCTTTGATGTGGTTGTCACTTATTCTTCAAAGAAAAAAGTTGAGAATATGCAGATAGCTGATGATTGTCCCACTCAGAGAAGGGCCCAACCTGCGCGAAGGTCAAGAAGTTCTAGGGTAGATGCTAGCCGACTTGAAAATTTCATGACCCCCCATGCTGACGATTGCAGTAATGAAGATATGGTAGTTAATATATCACGGGATAAAACTGGAAAGAGGAGTAAAAGGCCCCGTAGATCACCCGATGGTTCTGGAAAACAATTTATTGATTCTCCGGCTTTGATTTCAAATGGCAGCATTCACGACAATGGAGCTGATATAGCAGCAGTTTCTGATTGTTTTGGCCTTAGTGATGAAATTTGTGTAGACTCTCCTTGTAAATCTGCACTGAATGAATTTGCTGAACATTGTGAACAGGAGCTTGACCGTAGCCAAAAAATTGATTTTCAAGGTAATGCGATCCTATTCAGGAAGAAAAGGAAACCAAATAGGAAAAGAATTGACAATGAGACAATTGAATTTACTGCTGGGCTAGATAAAGTGGAAAAGTCTGATTCTGAGTTATACATAAATGACCTTGCATTGCCTAGTGATAATGATAGAATAGATGACCACATTTCGAAAGAAAATGGTGATGAGCATCTTCCATTGGTCAAGAGAGCTAGAGTTCGCATGGGGGCTAGCCCCCACCAACTTTCATCTGTTGGGGAGAGATCTGATAGTCAAGCTGCAGATAACATGATGGATATCTCGAAAACGATCTCCGTCACCTTGAACTGTGGAGAGAATGATTCTGCTCATGGTAATGCACTTACAGAGATAAGGAATGGCTCTGACAATGGTAACTCCTATGTGAATGGAATACATGATAATTCACCACCGTTGGATTTGTGTACTTCCAAGAAGCTTCAATCTTGGGAGGTTAAGAGCCAACCATTTAGCAACTTAGCGGATGGAGAGGCTGCATTACCTCCTTCTAAGCGGTTACATCGTGCATTGGAGGCAATGTCAGCTAATGCTGCAGAAGATAGTCAAACATCTTTTGATGGGCCAGCTGCTATGAGTATATCAATCAATGGGTATGCATCTTCCTCCTCGCCAGTGGTCCAGAAGGTGACTGTAGAAAGCAGAATATGCGCAGAAGTTGGATCAAGTGATGATGATCCAGTGCTGGATCTGTCAATTGCGGAGGGAACTGTAGTAGCCTCTGAAGATTTGGCTGCAAATGGTAAAACTTCAGATAATGTTGATCATCCAATTGATGAATCTTGTAATGATCCTACGGAAGCTGTGGAGTCCAGAGAGGTCAAACATCTTGGTGAATCACCATTGAGAAACCTTTCTTGTGACACCAAGGATGCAAAACAGGATCTGAATGTGTCCTCAGTGAGTGGGGCTTCTCTTGACTCTGATCGCCGTTCTCCAGGATTAGCCATGCAATTGAGTGATGACTGTGAAGTTGAAAGTAAAAAATCTACAAAAAACTCCGTGGAGGCTGAACATCAAATTGTTGACATGTGTGTGGATCCAGCTCTAGGGAAAGGAAGCTCTTCAGATTCCTTACAACAGCATTCACACTCACAATTGATTACTGAGGACAATATATGCATCGAAACTGTGGAGTTGCCTGAACTCTCATTGGATGAAGGCGAGCTAAATCATACAATGTAAGTTTTTTGTTATTTTCCTTTGAAGCTCTTCACTCTCTTGAGAACTGAAATGGACATCTTTTTGGTATTCTTTCTTACTTCTTTTGGCGTGTGTAGGAATGATAGGTTTAAGGGGGAATCAGCAGTACGGAGTCCAAAACATACAACCACTACATGTCAGGAGGAGCATGTATCCCATTCTAGTTCTATTTCTGACGATCTGTTTGTGGAGAAACCAGTCTCCACTACTCAGTCATCCTCAGTGACTGATGGATTGGATTCTGGTCGACCCTCATCTCCTCTTGTTTCTTCAGCTTGTGACTTGTCTCTACCAAATAAAACCAACAGTGCTGTAGTAAATACTGCCTGCTGTAGTCCAGAAGGTCATATGAGTGATAGATCAAATAGTGCAGGCAGTAAGGCAGGCCCCACTATTGATTCCGTAGAATCATTTGGGGCTGTGCTGGGTATGCTGACAAGGTCAAAGGAGAGCATCACGAGAACAACACACATCGCAATTGACTGTGCGAAAGTAGGCACTGCATCCAAGGTAAGATTTTTAGGTGAAATTTGACATTAATGCCTGATCAAGTCTCAGTGTGGGTAGATCTGATACATATATTCTTTCATTATGCATTTGGCATAATTGTTAGACCTGTTTAATAGATTCGTTCTATGGTTTAGATGTACTAGTATGTGAGCATCCAACATGAACATGAACATGCCCCAATGCCTTCGAAGAGTCTTCTGCCTAAGGAAGGTGGGGGTGGGGTTGATTGTATGCAGCCTGACCTCTGTGATAACAGGGCATAGGTAGTGCAATGAGCCATTTTGATTTATTTCACTATGTCCATAGGATATGAGAAAATTGTGAGCATCCATGAAGGGAAAAAAAATTGCATACTATTAACAACACATGCCCATCAAAATAAGGAAACTACTGAAAGGAGCAATTTAAAGGTTGATTTTCAAGGGCTCTCAATTGTCTTAACCACTATATCACAGAGTCTGTAGATTGTCTAGTGTGTGTCACTTGGTGGTGTTGATTCATTGGCTGTGATGGTTATGTATCCTTTCTTTTATACTTCACTGCTTAATCCCATTTTTACTATTCATATATGACACTTTCTCTGACACACAAGGTTTAGCATATGGTGTTTGCTCATCAACTTCTTAAGTTAGTTTTGTGTACTGAATTTTTCAGCAGTCTTTCCTATATTTTAGTGCCTGAAAAATGAGAATTTTAACTTTTTTGAACAAAAATCTTCCAGATATTAACTTCCAAATAGAAGATTTGTACTACTTAATCTGATGTAAATTTTTTAGGTGGTGGAGATTATTACTTGCAGTCTGGAAAATGAGACAAGTTTACATAGAAAGGTGGACTTGTTTTTCCTTGTTGATTCTATCACTCAGTTTTCTCGAGGGATGAAAGGTAAATTATCTCATCTTATGGTCCCTTTGGTTCTGTTAGGATACTGTACTTCTCACTTCTGTCTAATATCGTGTTGTATAAATCTGAGGCTTGTAATATTCACCTTTAATTATCAGGTACTCTTGGCGAAGCATATTTACAGGCGATACAGGCAGTCTTATCACGTTTAGTACCAGCTGCAGCTCCTCCGGGAAGAAGTGCTCAAGATAACCGTAGGCAATGTCTTAAAGTTAGTATGGTCTCTTTTGTTGTTTATGGCACAGAGCTTATTCTTTGTATTTTTGTTTCATAACTTGTATTTGTTCTTGAATTCTTAATAGGTTTTGAGGGTCTGGTTAGAAAGAAAAATTTTCCCTGAATCTATTATTCGGCGTCACATACGAGAACTTGATGCCCTT
Source organism: Echium plantagineum (assembly GCA_003412495.2). Classification (NCBI taxonomy): domain Eukaryota; kingdom Viridiplantae; phylum Streptophyta; class Magnoliopsida; order Boraginales; family Boraginaceae; genus Echium; species Echium plantagineum. The sequence goes on along the minus strand of CM016566.1, from coordinate 21,713,991 downwards.
TGTTGTTCAGCTTCCGCTGGTATATCTTCCCGTTCGCTGAAAACAGAAAGGGCTTTCGATGATCCTATTAGACAAATGGAGGGTATGATGGTTGATGAATATGGGAGGTACCACTTTTCAGTTGTTTCAAAGTTCAGAAGAAAATAAATATATTGTTATATGCATCCTTGTACCACATATACTTAGTATTGTTCTGTAAGTTCCTCTGGTTCTGTTTGTTCAGCAATTCAAGTATTCAGCTTCCTGGATTTTGTATGCCTCCTATGCTGACTGATGGAGACGGTGTAAGTGACTCTGATGAGGAGAATTTTGAAGCTGTCACTCCTGAACATAACACTGAATATCGTGAAGGTTTTAAAGCTTTTGCTATTGAGAAGCATCCCCATATCCTTGAAGATGTGGATGGTGAGCTTGAAATGGAGGATGTGGCCCCTTCGTGTGATGCTGGCTCGAGCACCATGCACTTGGTGGATTCCGAGCATTTAAAATTAGATCAATTTGAACATGCCACTCTGCCCATTGCACCCAAGGCCAAACATCCTTCAACCCCTCCCCTGCCTATAGTTTCACCCGTGTTACCGCCTCCACCGCCTTTGTATGCTCCGTCATCAGTCATTGATCGTTTGGTGAGTAATCTTCTCCAACCAAAGCTATATTCTAGTCCTGTGGCATTCTTTTATTTTGCCTCAGTTTATGTCATTATTTGTTACTTGCATGGTTGCCATGCTGTCAGGTGTTACTGAATCTGCAAGTTTATTACTGTTCTTTTGTTATCTTACCTGTTTAGTGGGGCATTTTTCACTTGCAGGTAATGGAAGATGATATGCAAGAATCTTTTGGTCACCGGTCAATCTCATCAAGAGTGAACTCATACCGTCATCGTGGTCCTGACAGGAGGGATATTCCCCATCCTCCAATGCGGATACCTGATTGTCATACGCGTGCCCCTAACTCTTCCTACGACAATCAACCTGATTGGCATAATCATGCCCCTAGCTCTTCCTATGATAGTCAAGCTGGCCAACATCCATCTGCTCGCCCTGGAAGTAATATTGAGGCTAATGAGGCTCCCCACAAGGGTTTGCATTTGCGCCCACCTCACCCTGCCCCATCAAATCAATTCTCTTATGCCCATTCAGATCAAAGAATGCCATCTCGAAGGGATGGACCTCCAAATTCGCACAGATACCCTGTGGGTCATTGTTCAGATGATGGGAAATTCTTCAGGGATCGTGGTAGAATGAAGCATGTCCCACGTGACATTGATGATTACTGGAGATCTTCAGCGACTCCATTTTCAGGTTAAGCATTGCTTTCTTAGTAAGATCTTGCAAAGTGTCCTTGCAACTGTTTGTCACCGATTATATTTTTGCTGGTCTCAGGTCCTTGCCATCCTGATTTTCCAAGGCGGCCTCATGGACATGTTCCATATTCTGGACCACCACGTGAACATCCATTACCGAACCACAGGTGGTATAATCCTCCTCGTGGGGGTGACATGAATCGCAGAGAATATATGCCCCATAGACCACCGCCCCGAGGTCCAATTCATGTTTCTTCTGGAGGTTTGTTTGTATGATTTGTCTTATATTTGTATGTACTCGTACATTTTTGATCTTGTACTCACATGATTTCCCTTCTTCAAATCACTTAGGAATTTCTAAAAATTAGCTGATGATCTCCACATTACAGGTTCAAACTATTGGAGGCCAAGATGATCCTGGTATTTAACTGCTTCTGGTATGTTGTTCTATATAAATAATACATTTCTTCTGTTCCGTACCTAGTGTACAACTCTGTCAACTATCGTAGTTTATTTGTCTTGCAAGGTTTTGTTGCGGGCCTCTCTGATTTTGTTGGTGCCAGTGATTCTGAAATGCAACATGACTGATTCGAGATGCTTTGGCACATGATATCGAATGCCAAATGGCAAGTACATCGTAGTTGTACATATTTTCTATATACTTAGTGCCAAGAGGGTTGTAGCCTGTAGGAAAGATCATTGGAAATTGAAGAGTTCTATTGTTCCTTCAGTTTCGGCCGGCCCATGTATTCGTATGGTTTTGTTAGAATTCCTCTTGCAGATTAACATAGAAATATGTTGCCAACTCATGCAGTTGAAAGTGCTGGTGGTTGTAAAAATGTTTCGTTACCTGTACATTCTGAGTATACATTCTGAGAATACTTAACGGCAGCCATATCATAATGATTTGTCTCCATGCTCTTCTGAACTGTAACAGGATTGCCTTGATCATCCCATTTTGGAATTCGATATAACTTATATAGCATAATAGTTCCATTATAGAGCTATAAATAGTGTAACGATAGTGACTCTTGTTGTACATGAAGAAGAGCAAACTAGGTGTATAACTGTATTAGGTAACGAATAACTGAAAGCGCTTAATTAAAATTTCACTGGATTAAAATTGTATGTTTCTCTTTCGTAATTGAGGGATTCACAATCGTCCTTGTGGTGTATGAACAATAACTACCTACTACTCACTTAAAAATTAACCAATTCATTTTGTACTTTTTAGCTAGCAAGTAAATATGTATGGTATTTTTTTATCGTGTTCTATATTTGTGAGATTTGATATCCGTAATTATTGTGTATTAAATAATTAAATGATCTAAATGTATAAAAATGTAATTTACACAAGTTGGACGGTACAGAAATCACTGTTTACTAGTGTAGTTTAAGGGGCAAAAACGCTAAACAACATTTCAGCTGCAAATTCTTCAATTATGCTTCAAAATTCCCGTCTCAAACCAATTTCTCAAAAATTAAGCTCCAATTTATACTCTCTTTTTTTTCATTCAAGTTGTAGAAGTTACAAATATTATGTAATAGGAAATACATTACATTTCTAGACTAAGCAAATGAGAGTCTAAGCTTCAAATAAACAACTTCGTCTCCTCGACTGGTACTGCAATGAACACTCGTTTCCTGGATCCAATCCCCGAAATTGACTTGAAACATCCGGAAATTCCCAGAATGGATGCTGGAAATCGCCGAAACATCTGAAATCTCACAGATTGGGTGTTGAAATGCTGCACTGACAGCAAAGACAGCCATGAAAGCTTAGGAGTATACTTAAATTAAAGTCAGTTGTGTTAATAATGGTTACCACTTGCCAGTTTTATTCATCTTCACTATTTGGAAATTAATTTGGACAGTCTCTTTGATTTGTAATTTAGAGGTAGTTAAATTTCTTCGAATACTCTATTTGATTTTAGCTTGATTTGTGGAATATGGTATGTTAAAAGTTGTTCATTTATGTTGATGAGCTTATTTAAAAGATAATTGTGGAGCTTATTCTGAATTTATCAGGAATTATCAAAATTCCTAATTTCTGCTCAATTAGTTCTTGCAACTTGCAAGTATGCTTCAAAATTCCTCTTTCTTAAACCAATTTCTCAAAAATTGATATCTAAATTGTCCCCTTTGACTCAATTTAAAGCCTCAATTTAAGGCCTAAAAGTTGTATGGCGCAAAGACCCAAATCTCGATGAAGCGATTGAGAACGATAAATAGTGGAGGTTCTTTGCTAGAGTCGTTAGAGAAGTTCTTAATGAACCTGGTCAGGTTATTTGTTCTAGATATTTGGAAAAACGTCGAAAACGAATGGGATTACATTGCACCATTGATGTGTTTTTGTCAAGAAACCCGGGGTTGTTTGATATTTATAATGGGCGGATCAAACCGAAGTCGAATTTGGTACCGTTTATTCGGCCTAGTGGATGGCTTAGGAGGTGTTTGGAAGAGAGGGGTTTGGTTTATAAGAAGAATCAGAGGTTGATCTTGTCGAAATTGTGTAAATTGTTGATGATGTCGGGGAATAAGGTTGTTAGTTCTGATAAGTTGTTGGAGGTGAGGGCCAGTCGTATCTGGAATTGGTTGAGTAGAATGATAGTATGCGAAATCAGTTATTGAGTTGAGGGCAAAGAAGGAGTCGAGGAAAATGGGGATACGAGTAAGGCCATCGTTTAATTGGAAATTGCCTCCAGGGTTCTTTTATAGGAAGAAATGAGGGAGTGGGTTAGGGATTGGATGGAGTTGCCATATATTTTGCCTTATGAGGATGTAAAATTGGATCCGGCTTCGAAGGAAGCAGAGAAGAGGATGGTTGGAGTTTTTCATGAGTTGTTGTCACTTTCGCTTTACAAGAGGATAACAATTGATGTTCTAGGGAAGTTTTGTGAGGATTATAACTACTCTAATGGTCTGTTTGGATTGGGGTGAATCAAGGGGAATCAGGGAGAATTTAGCTTTTTTTTGTGTTTGGGAACCTAATAATTTTCTACCCTAAGAGAAACTATTCCCCTTGATTCACCCCATTACCCTTCATTCTCCTCAAAATCTCTACCCTCCAAATCCAAGGGTAATCAAGGATAATACAATATTAAGCATTAAAATATACTACCTCCATCCCTAATTGATTGTCACATTTGACTTTTGGTGGTCAATAAAGCACGATTTAAAATATAAATATCTCTTATACTACATGCGAAAAAATTATAATAAGTTGATATTTCAAAAATATATATTGAGACGAATCTAACGAGGTCCCACAAGACCATATTATTTCTTATCGTTCAATGAGAATTCATGATCAAATTTTATTGTAATTGACCACAAAAGTCAAAATGTGACAATCTTTTAGGGATGGAGGGAGTACTATTCTCCCTGATTCCCCCTGATTCTCCTAGTTCAAAATCATGGTACCCAAACAACAATAAAATATATTCCCCCTGATTCCCCATGATTCTCTTCCCCTAGGAGAATTTTAAACGGACCATAATGCATTTTCGAATGCTTTCACTAGGCATTCGGGGCTTTTTTATGTATCATTGAAAGGTGGGGTTAGAACAGCAATGTTGAGGGAAGCATATAAGGGTAATGAGTTGATAGATTGTGATCCCCTTCTAGAGATAAACGAGAAGTTTACTGGGCTGCTTGCTGAGGGGCATAAGCAGTGGTGTGAAAATTCGAAATTACGGAGGGAAATGATTCAGAAGGACATGGAGTTAATGGCTATAAGGAAGACTGACCTTGATTTGGATCATGGTGAAGATTGTTTAATTACTGTAAATGTGATTTGGGTATAAACGTCGAGCTTTGGAAATTCAAGCTAGTAGTTGGCTGGTTCTTCGCTGGAAATATCTGCCTTTTCTGTCTGGTAAAGTTGGAATCCCCCCAGCCAATAAATTGAGAATAGCTGATCTCCGTGCTTGACATCTTCATTTATCTGTTTTTTGGACTCCCGTAAGTTCTTAGATCTCTTGGAGTTCATCGATCAGATTGTATAATTCAGTTCTGGTGGAATGATGTATGCTGAACTCCATTGGTTGCTGAACGTAAGGGAGAAGAGAATTTCACGTTGAGTGGTGTTAACAGACGAACTTTTGTAAGTTGTATAAATGCGATTTTTCAATTTTCTACTATAAATTATAGATTCGTTTCTTGCATAATAACATTTTGATGAGGCCTAACTTTCTAAAGTGCCCATCAACTGCAACTGCTCAACAAACCACACCATAGTGCAACTGTGCAAAGCGGTTCAATATAGTGGTTTTTTGTCGTTGTCTATAGTATCGTGTTCTGGGATGATGCGCAACATGTGTATATTTATAATTCTTTTAATTTGCGTATTATGCTCAAAAAGCATGTTGTCCCGTTCTATAGTTCGGGCTAAATAGTCCTGTACTCTGTACTGTTTTACGCTTCTGCAGTTTTGCTCCATCGTTAGCTGATCTATGTATTCTTCACTTGCATGTTTTGTGCTTATCATTAACAAATCTTTCAAATTCAAACAAGTCATAACATATCTTTCAGACAAGACTTGTGAATTTATGTATAGCTGATGTAAGCCTGTAATGTATAAAGTCATCGCGATAATTTCTTTCCATATTCGTTGTCGTTATGGAAATGATTAGAGTGCTGATTGCCATTTTTATTGACTTATTATTGGGTATGTGATTAGACAAATGATGCAACTGTTGTACAATGAAGCAGGTCCTTACATGTCCTTAATATCAATATTAAATGATTAGCTAGTATAATTGCATCACACTATTAGAGGATGCCATTGTTTGACTTGATTGATGATCTAGCTACTACTGTTACTTTAGCATGAAGAAGTGTACTTATTTAATTGTCGAATTGATTGCTTATCGTACGGAGAAGATACCTCACTATACATTTTGCGAGTATCTAATCGATAATGACTTGTGATGAGACTTGAGAGAGTTTTATTCCATTTTATCATCGCCTTTTGTAAGTGAAATGTGGAGCCACCAGGAGACTAGCTTACAGTGTCTTCTATTTATTCGTCAAAACTTATTCTGCGATTATTTTATTTTTGTCTCATCTTCCTTGTTTAGTAATGCCCATCACTCTCAATGAAGAGATGGGTATTGTACTAGTTAGCCAATAACTTCATGCAATAAAACGTTTTTTAGTACTTGGATTCCCATCAACTTGATTTGCTTTTCTTTTCCTCCTTCTGAAGTCGGCATTCTTCAGAATCTAAGTTAGAAAAACAAATAGTTGTTCTGTTCTAGTGCTTGAAAAAAGTCGACCAATATCCGAGCCAGCTTGGGTTGAACAGGTAATGAGTTGAGAAGTGCCCGACTTTATCCAAGTTATAAAATAAGATTTTCTGTCGGGATTCACCCTAGTGTTTATTGAGTTGGGTACTTATCGGGACATAATTAGATAATATTATGACTTCTGCCACGCTATAGCGAGAGAGTAGAGTTTCTAGTGGCTTGGAATTCGGGAGAGTTCCAAGCAGCTCGACTAACTGCCTACACTAGTCGAGCCTAGCTTTACATTAAAATTTATACTCTATAGCCTATTAGTGAACTTTCTTTCTGAACAGAGAATATGCAACTTATATACTAAAGTAACTCATGTTGAATGAAAAAGATTATATATCTTAAGTCATCTTGATTGAACATATTCTTCAATTATACATTCAAAAGTTGATCAGATAAAGCAAATCTCAGGATATTGCAATCGAAACTGTTTTTGCCACACTTGGGATTGTTTGATTAATAGGAGTAGGATTTGTTTTACATTAACGCAAACGACTCTATTACTCCGTGTTATTATTGGTATTCGACCAATACTATGGTATGTTTGTGTTACTTACAAAACTGCATATTTAATAGTACACTCGAACTGTATATTTGATATTGTATACTCGAACTAAAACTTGCTTTTTAGCGAGTAGCAGCAGCCAAGTGCCTCCTAATTCGAGCTTGTCCGATTTGCATTACATCTCTGTAGATCAAAGGTCTGAAATTGTACAAGAATTTTTCCACAATTCTAAGGCTGGGATCCATCACATGATTCTCCCATTCTTCGTCGGAGTCTTTGCCTTGTTTTCTGAATACTTCAGTAGCATCTAATCTGTGTACTTTCCACTTCTTCACATTCCTAAGTCTTTTGATTTTCTCTAGTTGTCGACAAGCCAACTTGCATGTATTGTTCTTGATTTCGTCTATGGCTTCTTCGAGGAGCTTGGTTCGACCTTCTCTGCTCAAGAATGGTTCAGCTTTGAAATAGTAGTCTAGTTCTGGTACACCAATTGCCCTCCAAATTCCCCTGGAGTAATCCTGCCCCTTCCCTTGATCGAATATCTTCCTTACTTCATCAACCAACCCCTTTTCAACCATTCGATCAACGCGATCTGATAAGAACGTGTGCAGGACTGGAATTGAGACATCCACCCAGAGGAAGCAACATTCATATCTTGATTGGAATTCTTGATTTTTGTGATCATCGTCAACTAGAGCTTCGATGAATGAATTGGACCCTCCAACGATGATTGGCAGTTGCCCACGCCCGGTTATAGATTGCAAGGAGAGTGAAGCCATGCTGCAGAAATTTGAAGACGAGAAATCAGAATTAGGATCAATGACTCCTAGAAGATGGTGGGGTATGCCGTGGCTTTCTTCTTGTGTAATCTTGTTGGTGACTATGTCGAGGCCTTCGTAGACCTGCATTTTATCCGAATTCACAATTTCTGCTGGAAAACGGGTGGCTAAATCTATCGAGAGTTTCGATTTTCCAGTGCCTGTGGCTCCTAGTACTACTACCACCTTCTCTTTTTGCCATTTTGTCTGATGGCGACGGACTTGAAGATCAAGCCCGACGCCATCCGTGGCAATTTGTACCACAGCTTGGGTTGGATTGATTGTCAACATTTGCATGTTTATTGTCTTATAATAGAAAAGAAAAAATTAAAATGAATCTTTAATGCTCTCAGAAAATGTGCTGCAAATTGAAAAAATGGAGGTTGGCTATTTATAAGAGAATGAAAGCCCTCTACCATGTCGAGACAAATATTGACAAAACGTTTCCTTTTTATTGTATGACTTTTCAACAAATTGATTAAAAATTTAAATCAATAATCCATCCATACTTCTTTAACTTTTAATAAAAAAATCATATTATTATGCACTCCTCGAAAAACACTGATCGGTTGAAAAAAAAATACATTTATATAATAAAACGTAATTTATGATCAGATGAAACTGTATACTATAAGTTAATATACAATCGATTAAAATTAAACGAATGTTATATAATATTATAGTATTTTATCAATATTACTTATTTCTTTTGTAAGATTTTATAATTGATGTATATTAACTTTTAAATTGAATTTAATACATTTCAATAAAAGTCATCTAAATCATTATCTTACATAAGAACTTAAGGAGTACCAAAAATAGTCAACTACAAGTTGCATGGGAGAAAAGAAGATATTGAATTCCAATAAACTTGAAGTCCGCTCTTAGTTATGTATTCGAGCGATACATAATCGTAGTATATATTCGATCTTTTCTTAATTAGTCTATACTAATTTATTCTTATAAGGGAAATACCTATATTATATTTATAGCATTTAAACCTTTGTAATATTCTTGTTTGTCCAACACTAGAAAGGTAGTAGAAATTAAGTATGCATTAGTCATAGTTTTTGGCCTCATACAAAGAAGCGTAGACTATATATACAAGTATAAAGACGATAGAAGTTAGCAATAATTTTATGTTAAGAAAGTGAAAATCATTCTAAACGAAATAAATTGGAGCCTAACCTCCAGATAAGTAACTTTGCTTTCTCTAACAACGGCAGTTGTACACAAGCTAGCCCAGTGCAGCTAAACAAATTTTGACTTGCGTCGTCACTAAACGAGCTTTAGGCTCGGTGAAAGCTCGCATAACCGAGCACAAAGCTAGCTCATTTAACTTATTTCGGAATTTTAAGTTCTATTCGATTAACAATTTTTTTTATTTAAACAATTAATTATAATAAGGTGATACAAATCATACAATCATTAAACTGAAATAAAAATTAACAAGATATCAAGATTAAAGTGAAATAAAAATCATTAAATTAAATTAAATTGAAATAAAAATCATACAATTTTTTCGTTAAGTAAAATTTGAATTTCAATATTAAAAATTATTAATTAAAACCTAATACCATTGAAAATAAGAGAAATGAACTGGATGAAAGTTTTGAACTTTCGGAATATTGGTTGTTAACTTGTTATCTTGGTGATTGAGAATTTGTAATTTGTAAATTTAGATTTGAAAATCATATATAGCAGCCATTATATTTAGGAATTATAATATATATTGGGAGAATGGAGAGATACTTACTTATTCCTTTAGGGTTATCCCAACTACATCCAAAAGTGAAGCATTAGTCGGATTCAAGGTTCAAAGTTTCTTTCTTAAACATAGTTTCAAAATTATAAGATTAAGATACATTTCGCAAATGTTATAGAATCATTTAAGAAACGCTGTAAAAAAAATTAAAAAATCAAAATAAGTTATACTCTCTTCGTTCTTTTTTATTTGTGTTTATCCTTAATTTTTTGTTTCTAAATACTTGTCTTTCTAGCAAAATTAATTATAAATTTACATTTTCAATGTACTTTTTGATTTTTTTTTCACATAAACTTATCAACCAACCAATTATATAGTTTCAATTGATTGTCATTTTTTCAATTTCAATGTGCTTTTAGCTTTTTGACTAGTTTTTTTTCTTAATCAATGTGCAAATAGCTAGAAAGACAAATAAAAAGAACGGATGAAGTATATGTTAAATTTTTTTGAATAAACATAAACATTATATATATAAGTATGAACGAAATTCAAAAGTAAAATAAAATATTTTGAAACTAATGTTATATAAAAGCTTGAAATAAGATGTTAACATATGATTAAAATTTTATATAAAATATTTACATCATTTAATATTATTTGTAAAATATCTAAAAGTTAGATCTAATCTATTAAAAAAACAATCGTAATTATCTATAACCTTAAAATTGTGAGGTATATGCTTTATATATTTAAATTGCTAAAAAGTTATGAAGTAATTATATTAAATCAATATATAAAATTATCTTTTATTTAATATATATATATATATATATTCGATAAATTTAGTGGATTTACTTTGGTTCCTATGTTTCTAAGAAAAGTTGAAAACTTAAACTTATCTTTACAAAAAAATTGATTTTGGAATTATAGAAAATTTCGTTTTCATAATTTCGAAAATGAAAACTTTTCGACACTTCAGAATTTTAAGGCTTATCTTCATATGACCCCCTGAACTATTGAGACACTTTCGATTTGCCCCCTAAATTATTCATCTTTTCAGATCAGGGACTGAACTATTTCATATTAAATTTTATTTTAAAAGAAGGGCAAAATTAAAATAATACATAAAATGACATTTTGAGGCAAGTTTTTTAATAATTAAAGACGAGGGTAACTAAAAAAATAGTATAATCTCATTTTCATTAAGACAATAATTATAAAAATAGGCCTCCTTCATCCTCACACTCCACGCCCACCTCATGACCAGTATGCACAAACCATCCCCACTTCATCACCAATACAGCCCCCTCCTTTCAAGAACCACCCCCACCTCCACCCCATCACCGATTTGCACAAACCACCCCCACCTCATCACCGATACACCCCCTCCCTTGAAGAACGTTCCGGTATAATCTTGTTCAAATTTTTATGACAACAATAACATATCGAATATGCCCTTGACCACTATTTCGACTGTTCTGAACTGTTCGAAAAATGTGTTGATCTGAAGAAGGAAGCCATGAAGGATGTTACAAGATCAATTATATTATTTTAGTTGTTTTGAAGAAAGCTAAAGCTATAAGGTCAATGGTGTAACTAAGCGGGTGCTAGAAGGGGCGGGCCAGTCCCGACCCCTGAATTCTTCAAATTTACCATTCAATTAGTAAAAAATTATGGTCTTCGCCCTTAAATTTTGTTTTTTTGGTAGTTTAATATTAGTTCTTGGGTTATATGTTATTTGGTTGCGCCAATGTTGATAATGTCTCAGCTAGAGGAGATGGACCGGTCTAATGCGATGAGCAGGTGGCTTTTTGGTTGTAAAGAAGGAACCCCAATTGATCGAACCCGGTTTACAGTGACAAATAGGAGGAGAAAAAAGCTGAAGGAGCTGATGATGGAGTTTCAGGGGCAGAGGATGATGAGTGAGTATAAGGAAACTATTGGGAGAAAGTATTCTACTGTGACTGGAGAGTACCCTGCTGAATCGGTGATAGGGTGGGGGTGGGAGTAGGGGTGGGGTGTGAGGAACAAGGAGGGGTGTTTTCATAATTATTGTATCAATGAAAATGAGATTGTACTATTTTTTTTAGTTACCATCATATTTAATTATTAAAAAACTTGCCCCAAAATATCATTTTATGTGTTATTCCCAGTTTGTCCTTCTTTTAGAATGAAATTTAATATGAATTAGAGTTTCAGGGGCAGATTGAAATGATGGATAGTTCAGTCCCTGATCTGAAAAGATGAATAATTCAAGGAGAAAATCCAAAGTGTATCATTAGTTCAGGGACCATAAGAAAATAAGCCAAATTTTAATGTATAGCTGGATTTAGGAGTTGGACTTCAGAATATGGAAGATCACTACAATACTACATATAAATATAATTTTACCAATAATTTTTTATATTTCTATTTAAAATATTGATTATATATATACTACCAAGCCGGCTCATGACTCGATTAATTTTAATACGAGCCGAGTTTCGAGCCTCGCTCGCCTGAGCTGATCTGAACGAGCAGCTCAATTAGCTCGCCTTTTGCACAACAATACTGATAGTTGCTCAAAGAACATTATATGGACGTGAATCCATTCTAGTACTGCCTTAACTTTGCTTCATAAATATGATCAGATCTCCTTACGATTTGTTTGAAAGGGGAAAAAAAAGAGGGTAAGTGATTGAAATGCCTAAAAATCCGACATAATGGTTGCTAAAACTCGCCCAAAATTCCAGAGAGTGAGTGCTGAAAAGCTACAAAGACAACCCCGAAAGTAGAAGAAGTATGTTTAAAGTACTCCTCTACCGAGAATCGAATGTGAGAGCTCTTGCAAAGAGACTCAGTGTGGATATCAATAGGCTAATCAGCATGGGTTCGTATGAAGAAATTAAGGATGATGGATTTTGCAATAATTTCAATTTTGTTTTCTGGATCACTACCCGAGATGAATATGTGGAGTTCAGATTTTAGTTTTCAAATTTAACAAACAGTTTTAACGAACAAACTTTAGTATGAGATATACTTATTGTATTTCTATAAATAAAGGAAATGATTAATGGAATCATTTTTTCAAATAAATCAGAAATTCTTAGATAAATTGAGTGTTGGCTATTTTGTCCAACCATATTACTTTAAAATATAAATAATACCGTAAAGTTGAATTAAGATTTATATTTTCAGTTCAGTAAATAATAACCTTTCTCTTTTCATCTTGCAAAAAGATGATAACATAAATAACTAGACGAATTTATTCTAAGACAAGATAGGCTTGATTAAGTATTTGGTTATAATGGGTGCGAGCGTGGTCTTTATTGAGTTGTCCATCCAAAATAGATTCATTTTCCTTTTGTCGGTTATATACTTAGGCCACTACATTAATATATAACTCGAGGAATTAGTATTCTGTTCACATTCAAACCGGCATCTAACATTTTGCATTAATAATAATTACATGCTTATGCACACTTTAGTTTGTACGATTTTATTTATTATATTTAAGATATATATTTTTATACTATATGATGGTAAAATATTCTTTATAAATTTCAAAAATACATGTGTGTTATAAGTATCACTAAATAAATATAATTATAGGTAAATATTTTGCTCATTTTAGCTAAGTTTAAATAAATTAATGTATAAAATAATAAAAGACCTTTGTAAATTTTTTTAACAATGGAAGTTATTATAGATAAATGGAAGTTATTATTCACTCAAGCGTTTTTTATGTACAACTAGCGAAATTTTTAACATTTTATTGTTTTTTACTAGGTGTACTTTTGTCCATCTTCAATAAATTTGTTATTAAGCTCAACTAAAACACATCCCTTCAACTATGTGCTCAATATCTATCTTCACCTAAATAAAGATTTCGAATATAATCAGTAGGCATTCCTTTATCATTCGAAAGCAAAATCATATTCGAGTTTGATTCGCACTCAACAACATTCGAATTTAAGTATCAATTTATTTAAGATTGTAATGATTCTTCTAAAGATGCAGTTTTTACAATTAACATAGAGCCCATTTATACATACACTGCAAACAATAAGTTACAACAATCAATTTCATATCATCTTGACGTTTAGTTGATAGTGCATTAATGCATTAATATTATATCAAACTCTTCAACAATTAAAATTCACTTATATATGCGGACTTGAACCTATAAATTAAAACAAGAAATATACTTGAAGAGACATAAAGCATACAACATAAGTTAAATTATATGATGGGGTAGCATTTTATTCTTCTCACCTTTAAACCCAATCAAGAGCCAAATTGAATGACTAGTCATAATCACACTAAATTTTCTACTTATAGAAATTTATTAAGCATAATCAATGAAGTAAATTATATTTTTTCTGTGGTATTGGGGGTGAGAATCTTGATCGATGCACTAGGTTCTATTGACTTTTTAAAACCTTAAAATTGACCAGCCAAAGATATTCTTACATTGACAAAGGGAATCATGTATAAAAGTTAAAATAATCTCCAAGTGTAAATTAGCTTAATTATACATGGACTCTATCTTGTGGTGTATAAGGTAATACATAAGTTGTCTTTTAAATATTAAATTTTTTTTTGTAAAATAACAGGCGATAGGATATGTTTCGACCCCAGCTCCACTCAATAAAGAATTATTATAGACTGTTAAGCACATGTTACATCATGAGCAGATAAATGTTTCGCTTTCGAAACCTATCTGCCTGTTCTAAAAAAGACCGTCAATTCCAGAATATTGTCGTATTGGGAGCTTAGGTCATGAATTATAGGATTTCAACTTCTTCGCATTTTAGGAAGTATTCTAGATGTTGGATTATTTCCACTTTCTAGTTCAGTCCCATGTCCACCAGGTCAAATTAAAATGATTCTCCATATACCCCTTATGTTCCGGATATTCTAAAACTTCTTCAGCTCCTCGAACTCCCGGATCATTTCCCCTTAGATCTCCGGTCAACATCAGAGGAGAAATTTCCGCCTAGGCAGGGCGTGGTGTGGTAAGGGTCGGGTTAACAAAATGGGTGTTCTTCAGTTGTCTTCCTACAGTAGTGACGTGATGTAATTTATTATCCTGTTTGTCTGTGGATTCACCGAAGTCATGAAAGATTGAAATTGTGGGTAAAGAGCGGTGACACTACAAATTTATCGGGATGAGAAAGGATGGGCTAAGACCAGGAGCCAATGTGTCACAGAACTAGTGCAAAATCAAGGATTCTACACCGGCGTATTACCTGCGGTTGACGTACTTACTTTGATGAGTCAACATTGAATGTCCTTGCCTGAAGTAGGGCATATTATTAGCTACCAGATATAATGTCGTCTTTCTCTCCTATGGACTATATGAGGGATACATGTGCCTCCTTAAAGTTGTCAAACTTGGAGATGGTCCTTCTACGAGCATTTTGGCATTAGGATAGATCTTGGGTGCTCCATTTTATATTGTAATATCGTTGTAGTTCATGTAGATAGATTTTCATATGATTTTTTTAACTCGGTTATTTTAGCATATTATTTAATTTTTGGACCGACAACTTTGTGTCAATATCGTGGACTGATTTGCAGCTTTTATATTTTCGGAAATCAAATGATAACTTGGACCCACTTTCAGGGACCATTTCAGCAATTTCCTATTATATTTTTTGTAGACTCTTTTTCTTTTTTTGTAAATCAGCGATGAGGTGAGTATCGAACCCAAAACCTTCCGGTCAGTGACAAGAGACTTTTTACCGTAATTTCGAACTCTAGTTTATCATAGAGCAACTTTCCATGGATATGCATTTAGAAATCAAATCAATGAAATCCGTACGATGGGCCCAATGCATCTTTCTTTTTATCTTTTTCTTCTCGTAGAAAATAACGACCACAGCCGAAGAAGTAGCTATGTAAATAGAGTTGACATTATTCTGTGAAGAATTTCTTGTTCAAAATGCGACTCCTCAACTTTTACCTCATCAATTGCAATTTATAGTCCGTGATTTCAGAACTTACTTTGATTGCTTAACGTCTGTTTATTTTATACTATTTTATAAATTAGTGGGATTACGAACAACGAATTTGAGACAAATTACTAACCAATAATATACCGATAGAATAGTCGATCACCTAATAGTCTGGTGTCTACCAACTAGAAGATCTTGGATCAATTCTTGTTGTTAGCGATGAGACATAAATATAACAATATTACAAATAATGAATACATAAATTACTAAATAATAATTAATATGAAATATGAGATAAATTATTTCAAATGAGATTTGAAGCCAAGACTTCCTAGTTAGAAACTTGGATCATATGTCACCAGAATATTGAGCTATTGATAGTTGCTCAAAGTATGTTCGACAAAAGATTTTACATATTATTATCTTGTTAAATAGTATTCGTCCTGTTTGAAAAGATACGACTTTTTCATTTTTTTTCGTGCCTAACTTTGGGTAGCAATAGAGTCAATCGAATAGCCTAGTGGAAAAGGCTCTTGCTAGTGACCAGGAGGTCCTGGGTTCGAAACTCACCTCATCGCTAATTTACAAAAAGAAAAAAACTTTGGATAGCAATAAGTAATTAATATTACAATTTTAAAAAATTACATAAAATGTTACTTTTATGAAGATACTCTCTAACATAAATTTCTCAATATTAATTTTATATAGTTTGAAGTAAAGTACAATAAGTAATTGATATTCAAAATTAGATATGCACAAATAAAAAATATCCTCGCCGGACATTATTTTGTTAAAGATATTATGTGGTTGAACCCAATACTCATTTAAGGTCGAGTAAATTCAAAACGAATCCAACCAAATTCGAATACATACACTTGACTCGTTATTAATGAGATCCACGCGCTGTACCAGCCCTGCAGGGGCGACGTGGCAGCGTGTTAATGGCTGCTGGTTGCTTTTTTTTTTTTCTCTTATTTACTAAATGTATTATTTATTCAATAATTCATCAAAATAAAAATATAAAAAATATATCATTATTTTTCATTTTTCGAGATCTATAAATAGAGCATAGGTTTGGAACATTTGGACACAAAAAAAAACGAGTTTTTTTACACCTTCCTTTATTCCTTGTTTGCAATACTTTCTATTGTATTATTAAATGTTTTTTTTTGTTTTCTCTTATTTACTAAATGTTCATTTTTTATTTTATTTAATTATTAATTTTTATTGTAATTAATTAATTATTTTCAAATAAATTAAATTTTATTTATTATATTATAAAAGTTAATTATTGTAAAGATTATCATTTTAATAATAACATATGTATAAATAATGAGATAAGTAAATATATGGTGGGGTATAGGATAAGGTGATGTGGAAGGAAGAGAAAGTGAATAAAATCCTGAATAAAACTCTGCTGTGAAAACTGAATTCAATTGGAGGTGTAAGTGGGTTTAAAGCTGACGTGGCACTGAAAAAAGTGGGTTTAATTAAACCCTTGTTGTGGATGATCTTATGATAATATCGGATGAAATTTGAAAAATTATAACTTTTACAAATATTATTTCTAGATATAAAGCTTTTAATAAATATTTTGTCGAAAATTACTCAAGTACCATAATATGGATAATGAATCATTGTCCATTGGCTCTTTATGATACTTGAGAAATATCATTTTTTTTATGAAAGCTCAATTTCCTCCCATGTTTGTGAGAGGTTATTGATTAGACGATTTATAAATTGAGGGATATGTTTTAGTAGTAATTCTAGAAAGGAGGGGACTAACGAAACACAAATTTTAACAATATTTCAGCAAAGTATTTCTTCTACAAGAATTCGAACTTGTGATATCACTATATTAGGGAGTCTTCCCTCCAATCACCTTATCGATTACTACTTACACTAGGTTATGCCCACAACAACAACATCATTTACTTACATGAATGCAAACTAGCTAGTAATTGCGTACCAAGTTAAATTAAGTTAATTTTGTCCAAGCCCCATTACAATCATGTCATATTGCATTATAAAATTTGAACGTCGAGGGATTAAAGTGCACCAAATATATCAATTACTGGGAACACATCCATAGTCTGACCATTAAGTGGGATCAAAATACAACTACACATATTTACTCGGATCAAACGGGCAATTTTCTCCTCCGTTAGTTTATAAATGTAGATAATTCATTAAGAGAAAATGCACCGTTACGTTATTTTTGCTATGTATACAGTCAATATATAGAGACATCTAGTATGTATTCCACTACTGATAGTCAACTTGATAAATACATGCACGAATGCAACTCGTTATTATTCTTCAATTATTGAGTTGTTAAGTCAACTGAAATGCTGTAATGGATGCAAATATTCAACATAAAGATGGTTGCACCTCGTGGATGTGTTTCAACATATGGAGCCTTCCTTCTAATTTCTTACATATATGGAACTAATCATTGCTTATACACCCATCTAGAGACTAGAAGGAGAGTCTTTACCTTAATATAGGAATAGAGTTGTTATGACCTGAAACTATACCGACTCGACCTGAAAAGCAACTCGACCACGAATCTCCTCGAAGCTCGAAATATGGGAAATTTGATACATACTAAATTGGGATCGAATTGACTTGGTACCCGTATGGCTCGAACCGCCTCGAATCAAGTGTATGTTATATAATAAATAATGGACTTAGATCTAAAGAAATGAATAAACTATACCGTTCCGGTCTAAGTGTACCCGGTTCCGTGGCAGGTCCAAATTTCTAATTTGGAATGGAAACTGATTCAGTTTTGGACGGTGGGTCATCTAACGGGTCAGGACCCAACCAAGTAACCCAACTCGCAAATAGCTTTTCTTTTTTTTGATAGATAAGATGTGATAATAAATTACTCGCAAATAGTTCTATGTGGGATGTGTTGAGCTGGAAACATGTCTATATATGTTTTATAATATTTTCTCAAAGATATATTACATTTAAATATTATTAAGGAATTTAGTATTTGATCTTTTTTTATTTAAAACCAAGTTAATTATGACAACGAAATTTTAAAAATCTCTCATATAACTAAAAAAAGAATAAGTAGATGATTTTTTAGATATGAAGATAGTATATAAAGTATCAACGACTTCATTAATAATAAAATCATAATTGATAAGTTGATAATAAAGATGTGGAATTTTGGATGGTTGTTCAAAATTGAACTTTAAGCAATAACATGATCTGAGAATATTCATGCTAGATACTTTAAACACATTTTTCATTATTAAAATATGGTGAAATTTAACAAAATATAGTTTTCGAGTATTCTTTTCCTAACCTGACCCATATCAAAATTTTAGAGATTTATACAATAAATTATGTAGATCGGGTCATACGAGCTCTTCATCATACCCTATTACATCATTTTTCGGCATTTCATTTCAAATTTTATTATATTTGTTCTTTTCCAAATAAACTTATACTAATTAATTAATTTAATATTGGAGCTAAAAACCCTTTTTTTGGAGCTTAGAAATATATAAAAAAAATAAATTTTTTATCTTCTTTTCTCTAAACAATATACTAATTATTAATTTATTTCAAATTTTATTATTTTCATCGTCATATTGAAATAATTGAGTTTGTCTTCAACTTTTAAATAATTCGAGTTTGTCTTCAACATCTAAATAATTTGAATATGTCTTCATCTTATAGCTATAATACAAAACGGTTCATTTGAGAAGTATAAAAAGAGAATTTGAGTTGTGTAAAATCTAAAAGTTGTTTCTTAATTTGACAAATTAATATAAGAATTGATATTAGGGAAACATCATAAGAAAATCTTATAAGAAATCTGGTGTAAGTACTGTTATAACAAGGCAATTAGACGATCCTAATTAGTAATTACTACTCCCTCCGTCCCTAAATGATTGGTACATTTTGACTTTTTACGATCAACAAAACACGATTTCAAATATAAATATCTCCTATTCTACATATGAAAAAATTATAAAAAGTTGACAGTTCAAAAATATATATTGAGACGAATCTAACAAGATACCATATGACTATAATATTTCTTATTGGTTAATGAGAATTATTGATCAAAGTTTTAAAGTTTAACCATATAAAGTCAAAATGTACCAATCATTTAGGGATGGAGGGAGTATACTCCAAATTCCCAATCCTGGGGTCTCCTAGTTCATCAAGCCCAACTAATAATTTGGCTCCAAAATGTGCCCAAGGAACCGGGCCTAACGGACTGCTCTCTCACTAGGCCTATGCCCTATTGGCTATTAGTCTGGTCTGAGCCCACCTTGATTTTGGCCCCAGCCTGCGTTCAAGCCTACTTTGAATTCAACAGGTATTCGGGTCGGGCTATGTCTAAGGCCCCTCAGGCCCGTTACTTATGGTGCACTGTGTAATACTTTTTTGGCTAAATCAATCAAAACTCTAATAAGTTGTAGATATGGTAGGATATGGAGTAATAATTAATAGAAAATTTTATTTTATACTAAAAGATTCAATTAATACTTAAGATAAAATTATGTAAAGTGATAATAAGAAAAAATCATAAACACTATATTGACATTTATGATATTCTTGGAGACCTAAATGTCATTAATTTTTTATTCAAATTCATAACGAAATGTCAACGTTTAGATTCTCATTCTAATAATTTAATTATATCTAATTATATGTTTCAAAAGCTCACTCTAATTATATGTTTCAAAGCTGGCTCTATCAAATTCTTTTGCTCTAATTTTCATGTTTCAATACTTATTTATATGAGATTTTACATGCTTGTGGTGGTTATTCAGAGTTTGGGCACTTTTTAAGATAGAGTACCAAACTATATAGGTACATCCAGATTTACCTCATCTGTTGGTTGATCAACTAATTAAGCGGGAACGTTTAAGATGAGCATATCATCTTGTTATATGAGATTTTATGTTCACTTATTGCAATGTTGATTACCTGAATTTACAATCACATTTAAAGGGAGATAATGGTAACAAGACTTCAAAAAATGAGTTCTCAGTCGAAACTACTAGTATACTACTGCCTATATAATTTGTAATTTGTAGTTCTCGAAAAAGAAATAGTTGATAAAAAAAAATTAAAAAATAAAACAAATGTCAACATCTAGCTCTCATAGTGAGGTAATAAACAATTTAAGATTCTCTTAATCTTTTGGATAAAAAATATTTAGGCTAACGTAACAATCTCAAAACCACATTTATTACTAAAGTACATTAAATAAACCCGTATAACCAACCTGCTCGACAAATATTAATATAATTAAACTCATAATATTACGATTAAAGCTCACCTACTTACCAATTTAGTTATCATTCAAGCTAGAGATTTCGTGAACCCAAACATAGGAGGAACAGGTCTCATCGTTTAGGAGGTATTAGTAATTTGATATTCTGTTTAAGGCATATTCTATTATTCCTTTACAAGACCCTGTTTAGATTTCTTTCTATTTCTCTGCTCTCATTTCAACCTCAAATACTCAAATCTCATACTTTCTTCACCATTCTCAGCTCATCAATCCTTACAACATAAGCAAATCAGCTTTCGAAATCCCATATTTCAGAAACTCTTGTTCAAATCTCAAATTTCAGAAAACCCAGACAAGAACCTTGTATTTATTGTTTGTTTGTTTGTTTGTTTGTTGATAAGTCAACCAATCATGGCGACATCAGATGTTTTGCAGAGGAACTTGGATGTTCTTGTGTCTTCATCACTATTTGACACCCCTCAAGGTGAGTTTCATCATTTATTAGTTCGTTTGTTCATATAGTCCACCTCATTAATTAGTCGTACTATTCATATAGCCGATCCCAGCTAAGGTTGAGTCTGTGATACGACTTGATTTGGTTTAATTTATGCATTAATTGATGAGTCATTTTCTGTATACTGTTTCTGGATTTTAGTTTTTTAGTTCGTTGTGTTATTGGGTAGTGTAAGGATTCTGAATTGTATTAGTTTTGAATCTTGCTGACCTAGATTGTCCATTTGTTTGTTTGTGTGTTTGGAATTCTAGTTTTTCGATGGATTTGTGTCGAAAAAATGAGTTATTTTTCCATGTGGAAATGGATGCAGGCAAGAATGGAAGATCCAGGGGGTTGGAGATTGAGAAGAAGATTGACTTTCTTGAGAGCTTGACTGGAAAAGTAAATCAAATTTTTCCTTGATTTTGACTTAACTTAAATAAATTTGGTGGTTTTTTCGAGCTGAAGGTTGCTTTTATATCTACCATAATGATGTAGTTCTATCTGGGATTCCCTATAATGTTTATATATATGAGTGATTTGAGATTTTGTATTTTGTAATTTGAGATTTTGTATTTTGTA
Source organism: Echium plantagineum (assembly GCA_003412495.2). Taxonomy (NCBI): domain Eukaryota; kingdom Viridiplantae; phylum Streptophyta; class Magnoliopsida; order Boraginales; family Boraginaceae; genus Echium; species Echium plantagineum. The sequence continues at coordinate 21,692,080 of CM016566.1, read as the reverse complement.
TATTTAGAGAAACATCCAATTAGTGAATTACAAAATGTTGTCATTCGATATGTTTGACGATAGCATCAAAAATAGAAAGGGTATATAGATGGTTATTCTTGTTTTGTTTTATATAGATTTGACTTCGTATTCATATTAGGTTACAAATCGAAAGTCTCGTAGATGTTTGAATGATCGAATGTTGATGGAGCTTGTTCCTCGGCTAGACGCTGAAGAAATCAGGGGCTTATTTGCTCCACCTCCCTTCGGTAAGTTGTGTTGTGGAGAAGATTATGTGTCCTTGCTTGCTATAATTCATTACAGTGCATATAAGTTGAATGGTAAAACTACTTCCTTATATGTTGTCTCAAAATGAGAATATACTTTAGCTATAAATTTGATCTTTCTCTGTGCGTTTGCTCTTATGACATTTATACACTTCTGGAGGCTTAGTGAATAAAGTAAATTGTTGCGAGTGCACTATCTCAGCTTTGTACCATAACTTGAAGAACATATTTTCCTTTTACAGGTGATGAGGCACCATTATCAGCATTTTGCATGACTAGTGGTGGCGATTGGGACAAATTTAGGAATATAGACATGGACAAAGAGGTATTTTTCTTCCTCTATTTAGCATAAGTAATAAGTAGCAGAAATGTTGTATTTTTAAGGGATGTCGTTGGGTATTCATAATTTTTTTGTCTATAGGCAACCATCATAAATACGAGAAGCTCATCAGCTAAGCGCGGGACTAAAATGGATACCGACAAACTTACTGTACTCGCGGCATGGCACAGGATAGACTGTAGTACAAGAGAGGCAATGCGTCGCAGTTTCCTTTGTGATCTTATTTATGGATATGAGGTATAAATGGAAAATTGGTTCATTTTGAATGCTTCTTGAGCATAACGAGGGTGATTTCTAATAAAATTCCTGCAATAACTAGATGAATACTAATTGAATATTTTTTGTCCATTTTCTTCATGCTGTTGTCATGATCTCTGTAGGAATGTATACGTGTCTTCATTCAAGAAAGCAGGGATGATGATGTTTTGAGTCTAAATGCTCAAGACACTTTTCATCGTTTATTGCTACATGGTGTTTGCGAGGTATATTCCCCAACTTGATTGTATAAATGATGTAGCTTAGCCTTAAACATTCTTCTATATATAACCAAAGTCGTACACACAACTAGTATCAGATCGTGTCGACCTCTATTTGAGATATTTTTTCTGTGGTACTACGATCTTTTGTGTTTTGTGCAATGCGACATCTACCACATCTAATTGAAGTCTGCATTCAACAGTTCTACAACCTGACGTCAGTGACGATTACCCAAACCAAGGGATCCGAGGTGTTGAAAGTAACAAGGATAACGAAGAAAAAGGCCAGTTCCTGTTCTGCTGATCTCCCTAACATCACACTCTGCAACTTCCTGAAAATGACAAAAGAAGGGGCATGGTGATTCAATACAAATAGCAATTATCATGTATCATAATTCATAAATAAACCTGTGCTATATTTAATTAATTTCCTTGTCGATTGTAACATTATCTCATAACTGGGATTGCTTAGTAGTTTATGTTGCAATGCCTCATATCATTGGTGAGGCAAAAAGCAAGTAATGCCTAAATAATGCCTTTGTATATAAATATACTCCCTTCTTTTTTTTTAACGTATTGTCTAGCAACAATTTACTTTATTAAGGATATAAAAAATATTATGCTTCTACTTTATTTAACTAGAGTTAATAATATAATGAAGCGTTGAACGTATTTAATTACTAACTAAAACAGACTCATTGAGGCATTAATATAGACTTTTCAAATCTTTAATTACAAAACGTTAACTACTACAAATCGACTTCACAAAAGTTAGTAACTACAAATTCAACTTCTCAAAAGGTTAGTAAACTTAAAATCAACTTCTCAAATGGTTAATAACTTGAAAGTCAACTTCTCAACCCGTAATATCGAACGTGCCTATTGAATCAAACATACAAGGGTTTGTGTTGCTCACACTATTGGACCGTGTTGTGTGTATGTTGGATATATTTTCCAACAAAATGCCTCGAACGTTTTTGTGCATATGTTACAAGCTACTGATCTTGTCCAAATACTAATCCAACGTACATCGTCCGTGGTGGATTGCATTTCCAAACATGTATGTGGCCGTTGGATAGTATCTTCCACAAATACTGAGTTTTATCTGTATATTCCTCAAGGTTGAAGATTTGGTGAAAAGTAGACCAAATCCGTACACCACACCATGGATTATGGTTTGAACAAGCACAGTG